>CM076578.1:1726184806-1726607262 GCA_034641835.2 Pinus albicaulis | reverse complement strand
GAAAGATAGATAATTGCAGGTTTTAGTCCATTGGTCTATGGGGTCATAAGAAGGTTTAATTGGAACAGAAAGAGGCAAGAGTGGTCCATGGGGAAAGTCATCTATGTCTAAGGATCTCTGTGAAGATTGATTTATGGAATGAAATGATACAACAAGAAGGAAAATTAAACAGATGCAGAACAAAGAGTAGCCTAGGATCTGGTAAGTACTTTTAAACTAGCCAGCCTTTGACAAACACTTAAGAAGAACATAAAATCAAACTAGGATCTGCTAAGTACTTTTAAACTAGCCAGCCTTTGATACACTTTCAACAGAAAACATTTTAAACAAAGGGAAACTTGAAGGCAACTGTTTGGAGTAGAAACTAACGGGTCGGGCTCACCACAAATCCTCTCCTAGCTCTGCTTTACTTGGTTACTTTCAAGACAAACACAAATATAACGCAGAATGGCCTAAGATCTGGTAAGTACTTCTAAACTAGCCAGCTTTTAACACATTCCAAGGGAAACATTTAGACAGCCTTTGGGGATAAAACTAGGACCAGGGCACACCATATCTTCCATAGTTCATCTCTACTTAACTAATACTGAACATAACATTCAAGAATAATATTCAGCTAAGGCAATAAGACGAGGGAACGCTAGCATTCCTATGCTTAAATTGAATTAAATCATTCCCAAGTAACACAGATTGGAAGAAAACATTCAGATAAAGATTTTCAGTTAGAGAAGGTTACTGATATACAGTAGGTCCTAACTCTATGCATGTTGTTCTTTATAAGAGAAGATGAAACACAGTGAAAAATAAAATAAAATAAATGACAAGTTACAATGAGAAAAACATCACCGTCAACATAGACCAGGATCCCATAAATCAGCTTGTATTGATGCTCCAAACCAGTTACAGCTTTAAGTCCAATGCTTTAGTTTAGCAATCATCTACTCATCTCAACCTTACTTATCTATCACAAGCAAATCTCCAAGGGCCAGTGAACACTATTTACAATCAGAATTTTAAGCTCAAATGTATTTCAAAGTTCTGCAACCAACCCCTCACTCATCTTCTGCAGAAGTATATATAGAAGAATGAGGAGGTGAGATCTGAAAAAAGATCTCTCGGGACAATTAATACAGAGTGATGACTTCTCGGCCTTTGAGCAGCTCGATGAAGAATTTTAAAGGTGTTTTACTGTATTAATTGATATACATTAAAGATTTTAAGATCGGTGGGAGCTTTTTTTGACCTTTGAGGCTCTGTGTCATGTTGGAGTAACTTTGCAGATATTTTTTTCATTAATTTCCTTGCAGAAGTAACTCTTTGGTTGTGTTGAGGCAAATATCTTTGTTTGATCAATAACTTCGGCCTCTGTTTGAATGTTTTTAAGGCACAGGTGGCTTTGTGGTAGCTGGGAGGAATCAATTTGCCTAAGATGTGGTGGTGGAGACCTTTATGTCTGATAGATCTTTTGATTTACCTTTAATTATGTTTTAATTTGGGGGATTGGGCTTTTGATAATAAATCTTAGCCGTAATCCCCGCAAATCTGTCTTCAATCTTCTGTTCTGTTGTGCTCTGTCTTCAAAACTGATACTCTTTTAATTGTTATTAAAATCACAGTGTCTTGTTGATGTGCAAGCCGCGCAGGGCTCTCAAGGCATCAATGCCCATGAAGCACTGACGAAACGTGGATCTTGAACCCCGTGAATGGTTTTCTTTTGATAAATCAAGGGCGTGGGAATCGTCATTCCCAGCCCTCGGCCTTTTCTTTCAACATAATGGAAAACCATTAATCCTACAAAACACACAAAATATCAAGAAATCCTGCGTTGTGGGTTTAACTGCTGCAGAGGATGTGGGGAGGAGCGTAGCCATTGGATGGCGGCATCCAATGGTGGAGATAAGCCAAGAGAAGGTAAAAATGAGATCGGAGGGAAGAATAAGATGGAATTATCTAGGACCGTCCGATCTGGACACGTGGACGGTCCAGATCCAATCGAAGGGTCGCAATCGGCGGAGAAACAATGTTAATGCGCTCGACAAAAAACTTGTGATGCGATTAAGCGCTGACCATCGATCTGCAGATCAGATCGATGGCGGAAAATGAATCGGAGGGGTTTTTTTTAAAAGGCGAAGGAAGGGTTAATGATCGAAGCGAATTAGAGTCGTCAGATCTAAGGAAGGCGGGGAGGAAATTAACGGCTCTCGATTGATCGCGGGATGACCAATCGGGGGAAAAAATAAAATGCACCCGATGAAACTTGTGATGTGATTGAGCGCGAGCCGTTTGATCGGCTTACAATCAACGGTTAGGATTGTTTCTACTTACGCACTGGCAGAAAAATTTTAAAACATAGGAAAACCCAACATTTTAATATAAACAAAGGTTTTATGGTGGGTCGGGGCGGAAAATATATATAACATGGTTAGGTACCCGACTGCGGGGCCTTGGTCTATATGGAATGATAATAGGCCCGAGGCATATACAATAAAGGGCCAATCGCAATCGGAGCTTCGGGCTCGGGCTTTTCAATCTACCCATTGGAATTTTGCAATGTGATTGGTGCCTTGGGACTTAAACTCTTGGTCCCGGGCATAGGTTATATGGAATGGAAAGCGACGGGGGCGAGGTTTATATATATGGGACCCAATCGCATCGGAAAGTTTGATGTGGGTCTTTCAATAAACCCAGTTTGAATTTCCCCGATGCAATTGTGCTTCGGGTCTTTTTGATCTAACCATTTTTCATTTAAAAATCATTATATGGGCGTGTTAGACCAAACTTTGGATAAGTGGGTTTTTTGTATTTACAAAGGAAAAAATGGATCGGAGATGGATTTTCACAATGATTTAGCACCCAATTGTGGGCCCATGGGTTACATGGAAAAATAATATGATCGGGGGTTATGAAACAGAGGGCTAATCGCATCGAAGTTTGTCTACAACAAAAAGACTTGTGCTTGCTGTGTTTTTCCGATGCGATAAGAACCTGGATGTCTAGTGCTTGGTTCTAGCGCTGGGGCACATGGAGGGGAAGTGGTTTAAGGCTTAGCCCAAGGGGGCTTAAGACTTTATGCAAAAAATGGGTTTTTTATAGATTTTCAATGGTTTTTCAAAGGAATTTGATGGTTTCGGTAAGGCTAAAAAGTGAGTTCTCAACCTTGTAAAAATGATTTTCATGAAGGGAAGAAGAGGGATCATGAAAATAGAGGAGTTTTATGGAGAAAAAGGGGAGAAAAATGAAGATTAGTTTTGAGTGGAGGGAGGGGAAAAATGATGATTTTGCAGCATTATTTTCACTTATGGAAACAGCAGAAATTCTGAGTATAAAAAAGGGAACAGCAGTGAAGATTTGGACAGAGGAGAGGCATGGGGCCTTCAAGAATCTTCAAGAGCTAACACTTTTTAGTAATAAAATTTGTTCCTTGAAGGCTCAAAAAGTCTTAGCCACATTTTTCTATAACAAATTTTATAGGTGGCTAATAGTGGCTCCACTTGGGATAGTGCCTTCTTGAAGGCATCAAGAACTTTAGACTTGCATTCTCTGGGAGGATGACCTCTGCCACATCCATTATGTTCTCTGGGAGGCTGACCTGTGCCTCATCCATTGGGCTGCCCTTCCTTTGCTGGGATGATCTTGCTTTGAAATATATTAGCAGTCATAGAAACAATGGATCTTCATCAATACAAGCTTTCTACCTACCCAATCCTACTAATCTAGCATTTTTTCTTCATTAGAGTGCACTTGGATTAGAAAACTCTTTTACAACATTTTATTCTTTTGAAAGCAGGAAATCTAATCTATTTCTACTCCTTATTTCTCCATGGACTCAGATTAAACAGTTGAGCCCATATGATTGTCTACCTATTCCATCAATATGTTAGGATTAAACAGTCTAACAGACTTTATTCTCTGCATTCTACAACAGAAATTTAAAAAGCAATCAAGTCAGGATTAAACATTCTAACTTGTTACTAATCTATGGCATAAAAACAAACTACACATAGACATTATTTTGCACAAAATTTAAAACAAAATGGAAGGCTTGAGATCTGAAATTTTCTCATCATGGCCTTCTCTTTTCTTTACAGCTCTGTTTTTACCTTTGTTTGAGTTGTTCCTCCTTTGTTCTCTGGTTCAGATTTTGATCTAATTAGAACCATATTTACATCTTTTTTGACTTAGAAAATAAAACAGATTTGAGTCATCTCTTTTTGGAAACTTAGGTTCAGATTTTGAGCTTGTTTGAACCTTCAATTTCTATCCTAAACTATCTAATGATAAGCCAAGATTAAACAGTTTGGAAAATCAAATTCACTACCCTATCAGTAGAAAATTTAAAATTAATTAGTCAAGATTAGGTTGTTTGACTAACTAGAAGTGTGTTCTTTAGGAGTGGCATTTGAGCTTGCACACTTTCAAATTTGTTTCTCTTTTTTGGTATGGGGCTGTACCTTTCTTGTTTTCACAATCTGCCCTCTTTTCTTTCTTTCACTGTTTTTGTATTTTTTATTTTTCTAACTTTGAATGAAATGGTGGATGAGATATTTATAAAGAGAAAAAAGATAAAAAGGCTTTCGGAACATAACATGGATCAAGAGAAGTAATTATTAAGCATCCTTCCATTGACAGGACCCCCAAACAATTCTGCTCCATTCAACTCCTGCAAGAAAAATGCATTGTTACTAGCAGCTGAATGAATAGAGTAAGGGCCAAGCCATAAGTTTTCAAATTTTCCATGCTTGCCCTTTTCTTCCCTCCTTGAGTCCCACTTTAAAACTTTGTCCCAAATTTTGAAATTGTTGGCCTTTGTTCTTTTGTCAAAAATATTTTTAATATTGTCTTGTTTTTGCAATGCTTTGTTATAAACTTCCTCTCTGGTTTGTTGAAGATGGATGGTATGATTTATTCTTCTGATCATTTCATTATATTCAGTTTGAAACTCTTGAATCAACTTCATTACTGGTACACCAAGGTTTTTTAGAAAAATTGCATCAGTACCATACACTAGCTAGAAAGGTGACATGCCAATAGATTTCTTCAAATTCGATCTGTCAGCCCACAGTGCATGAACTATCTTTGTGTGCCAACACTTTTTGTTGTCCTCCAACAGTTTCATGATTATGTTCACTAAAATTTTGTTTGAGGATTCTGCAAGTCCATTACCTTGAGGGTAATAGGTCGTGGAATGCCCCAATGTTATTTGATACCTATGACAGAATTCAACCATCTTCTTTGATCTAAATGTTGTTGCATTATCAGTGATGATCTTGGTAGGACAACCAAATCTGGAGAGAATGTTAGTCTCCATGAATTTTATAATAACGGAATCATTGGCCTGCCTACAAGGTATGGCTTCTATCCACTTAGTGAAATAGTTTGTGGCAGTGAGAATCCATCTATGCTGGGCAGAATATGGTGGATGGATTTCTCCTATGAAGTCAAGTCCCCACTGTTGAAAAGGGGCTTCAACAGTGATTGGATGTAGAGGTAGGGGTAGCAGTTTTCTTTTGCCTTCAAAAATTTGACATTTATGATAGGCTATGATCATCTTGTGCACATCATGAAAAAGAGTAGGCCAATAGAAACCAGCCCTCAAAATTTTGTTGGCTGATGTCTTCCAGTACAAATGACCTCCACACTCTCCTTCATGGAACTGGTGCTTAACCTTCTCTGCATCAAACTCAGGCAAACATTTAAGCAATATACCACTTGCATTTTTCCAATAAAGACATCTATCTATAATGCAAAAGTTTACGGCTTTTAACTTTAGGAATCTTGCCTTTGTTTTTGTCAAACCGGGAGGTGTATTTAAATTAAGCAAAACATAAATAATATCAGCATGCCAAGAGGAATTCATAAAATGGTCTTCAACAATGGGAGTTGATATTTCCTCTTGATCATCTAAAGCATTAATCATATTAATATCAAGAACTTCAAAATTTGATTTAGCCATTAATCTAGCCAGACCTTGGCCTTTGATAAGCTTAGTGGTTTTTATCTCTAAATCATATTCAAGAATAACAGCAATCCACTTACCTCTCTTACCATCTGGGTCTTGTGTTAGAATGTCTTTAACAACTGAGTTTGGGACAAAGGCAATGATGTGTGAGTGAAGGATGTACACTCTGAAGTCTTTCAAAGCTTTAACCAAAGCAAAGGCTTGCTTCTCCATAATGTTATACTTCAGAGGGGCATCCCTCAATGCCTTGCTAAAGAATGCAATAGGTTGCTCTTGTCCTTGTGGATTTTTTTGTAAAAGGACAGCAGCTATGGTATGTTTTGATGCAAATGAAAAAATATAAAAATATTTTGAAAAATCAGGACTTATAAGAACCGGTGTTTTGTTTAATGCTTGTTTCACCAGCTCAAAGGACTTCTTTGCTTCCACGGTCCATTTTACCCCTTGCTCCTTCTTCAACATGTTTGTGATATTCTTAAGAAGCTCAGCTAAGTTGGGGATGAACCTTCTCAAAAAGTTAATCTTTCCAATGAAAGATTGCAACTCTTTGATGTTCTGAGGATGAGAGATTTGCAATATGGCCTCAATCCTCTTTGGATCTATTTTTATACCCTCCTCAAAAATAATGTGCCCAAGAATTTTACCTTCTTGGAGACCAAATAGTGTCTTCCTAGGGTTTAAAGATATTCTGAACTCTCTGCATTTCTCGAAAAATTGTCTTGAATGTTTTAAGTGCTCTTCATCTGTTTTTTAAAACACAGTGACATCATCAAGGTATATAATGATGAAGTAGCCCAGTTCTTCCGAGAATGTTATGTCCATGGCTCTTTGAAAATTTTCTCCAGCATTCATTAGACCAAAAGTAATTTTCACATACATGAAAGTGCCCCATGGTGTAGTAAAGGCTGTCTTTAATTGATCAACAGGGTGAACTAAGATCTGATTGTACCCTGAATAGCCATCCAGCAAAGAAATTCTCCTAGACCCTACCACCCTTTGTAAAATATGATCCATCTTAGGTAAAGGGTAGTTGTCCTTTAATGAAGCTTTGTTTAAGTCTCTAAAGTCTATACAAAGCCTAATCTCTCCAGTTTTCTTCCTAACTGACACCAAATTAGACACCCATTCAAAATATCTAATAGGGAAAATAATACCAGCATCATACATTTTCATGATCTCCTTCTGAACCAAAGGCAACTAAACAGGGTTTATTCTGCGCAGCTTCTGTTTGAATGGTTTTTGGTTTTCTTTGAGAGGGATTTTGTGCTGTATTATTTTAGTGTCATAGGATTTAAGATCTTCGTAACTCCACGCAAAAACATCAGAGAATTCCCTAAACATCTCTATGTATTTGAGTTTAATGTGAGCTAGTAAAGTCTTAGATAGTTTAATCATCATGGGTTTGAGTTCACTGCCTATATTTCACTCTTCCACTTCAGTCTCTACAGGTTCCAGTTTTGGCTTATTTTCCACATCGTTAAAATCGAACAACTCTTCTAAAGTGGTCAGACCCTTCGGCAAACTTTCATCTTTAGAGTGCAGAGTTTCTAACTCTGCATTCAATTATGTTTTTTTTTTTAGTTTGCTTGACATCAAGTTAATATTAACAGGTTCAGGAGATGGTTCTTCTTCACCAAGGAAATTTTCTTCACTGCAATCTGTCTCATAATCTGAGTCTGAACTGTGTAGTTCGAATTCATTTCTGAGTTGCATGAAGTCTTCTATTTGTTTATCCCCATCGAACACTTGCTAGTATTTTTTGTTATCAGGCACGGCTGGTATAAATTTTATTTGAGTTGTGCAGTCTTTGCTTTCATATAGCGTTAAGCATATTCTAGCTGCAAAGGTTAAATTGTGGGCTGCAATATTTCTTTTTCTTGGGACAAAAATAATTTTGGACTCCTCGAATTTTTTTAAAAGGTCCATGACATCATTGCGGTAGGCCCTAAGTCTTGGGTGATTTGTGTTATACTCCCCACTAACTTGCCTAATGACTAACTTTGAATCCCCATACACATTGATTCTTTTGGCTCCTAACTTCTTCAACAATCGTAAGCCTAAACGCAGGGATTCATATTCTGCTATGTTATTTGAACACTGGAAGTTTAATCTACAGGAAATGCTTTCTGTGTGGTTGTTTTCAGTGTTACAAATCCAGACACCTGCACCAGCGTTGGTCTTAATGCAAGACCCGTCGAAGTGCATACTCCATAGAGGACTAGTTTTGATTTCATCTGTTTGGTGAATGTCCTCTTCAACTACTGTGCTTTCTTATTGTTCTTGAGTATCAGCACTCAGTTGAATTCGTTTCATTTCCTTAGATATATTATTGGGTTGAGGACTTCTTTCTTGACTCTCAATGTTTAAAAGCAAAGGACACGTAATTTGTAGCTCAAGACCTATGTTTTGTTTGCTATATTTTACAGGTTCAGCAAATTGTTTTGACGCACCTACATTATCTTGTTCCTCCTCTCTATCTGTCATTAATCCTGTTATAGTGACTTGTTCACTAAATGTTTCACCGTTAAACATAATAAAATAATCAAGGCCTATATTTACAAAATAGAGGGGAGAGTTTTGTGGTCTGTCTTAGCTTGTAACTGTGTATTGCATATGGGATTCCCTGTAAAGTCTTCTAGTCTGATTGAAAACAGGGATGGTCGCATAGGTCATGTCCATCTGCATAGTCTCTTGTAAATTAGCCCCCCACGATCTTGATAACAACATTCCATATTTGGGGGGAACATCAGCCACAACAATATCCATTACTCAGCTTTTGGCTGGAATTTGGGCTAAGTTAACATAGAGGTCTTTGATTAATCCTAAACATTTTACTCTGCTTGAGTCAAAGGAATACAGGTCCTTGTAAGGTCTGGTGATTTCTAAACCAAGGCTCTCTATCATAACTTTAGGCATTAAATTATGAGAAGCCCCGGAATCATGCATAGTGTTAGAGTCGGTCTCGTCAGCCCTCCGTCAGCGATCAAAATTTCTCTTTTGCATTTCATTTTTAGGTGTCTCGCTCACTTCACTTCGTTGCATTTTGCTAGGGGCATGCCATTGACTGACAAGAGGGTCTGGTCGTCTTGTATTCCCTCATGCTTGTACCTGCTGGGCTAATTAAAACTCCTCAAAAATCATCGAAGTTCAGGTCACGTCATTCATGGTCATAAATGATTATTTTCGTCAACAAGAGTCTTTTAGTCCTAGAGTCTAGGGTTCAGTATTTTGATATAATTAATAAATGCCCGCAAGCCATGAGGGTGGTTTCGAAAAGATTCTTAATTCAAATTTTCATCATCAAACACATTTCAGGACATTTCTAGTTCAAAACTCTGTTTTGAACTAGAAACTGTCAAATTCATTTTTTGTAATAATCAGGTATTTTTCCCACCATAAAAATTTCAAATGCAACCTCTGATATTTGCCGAAGTCCAAACACAAAAATCCCTACAAAAATCAAATCATTTCATCAGTCCAAAACTCAGAAAATCAGTGCAAAAAGTCAAAAGACAGAAGTTCAAAGAAATGATAAAGTGCCAAAATAAAAAACATTACAAAGTGGGTTGTGGAGGAAATAAAAATCAAATCCAACTCTTGTGTGATTTTTTCAAAGCTATATAAATCATTTGAACCCATTTGTCAAATTACATTCACAAGTTTTCAAGAGCAAAGATTGAATTGAAGGATTGAAGGGCGAAAATTTCGTTTTGAAGCCGAGATAGTGTATTGACAGTGCGCGCGGCGCATACAAGCAGCGCGCGACGCATAGAGTGTGCGTGGCGCATTGGGCATCAGTGGGCAGTGTAAGTTTACATGCGCACGACGAATAGAGTGCGCGCGGCGCGTTGGGCATGCGCGCGGCGCATAGAGCCCTAAGGCCGGATAATCACACTCCTTCACCCAAATTCGTATCAAATCGCCTCATTCGCCTTCAAGTAAGTTATCCAAGCTTGCTTAATGATTCATGGATATGCTATGGTGTTTTAAAGGTGGAGAAAACAAGTGTTTGTTATGGTGAAATTTAAACCCTATATTCATTTCAAAATTCGCTCCATAGGGTTTGAGAAGTGATGTTGGTCATTTGAAATTGGTGTCAAAACCTGCATTTATCAAAACACTCTTATGCCATTGTTGTGTATGCTTTATCACTGCTGTCATTATATTATTTCCCTCACTGCTGAGATCACTGTTATTATACCACAGTCCCATTTTTATGCCACTGTTTCACATCCTTCATTTCCTTTGTTCCCATGTGGTAAAACCCTAAATCTATCACCTATTATCCCTTCCCTCCATTGACAAAATTTTGATTGCCACAATATTCAAAGATTATGCCTTAGATTTCATTTACATTTTGTCATTTCACCTATTCCCATTCCCAAAAATCCTCACTATCAGTATTTTCCCATATCACTTGCAAATTGACCATATCCCTAAACCCCTCAAACAGTGGTTGTCCCCACACTTGACAGTAATTTATCACTGTAGTTTTTCCCATAGCACTGTATTACATATGTGACACATTTGGCATCATTACCATATCAGCATATATTTGTCATACTTTTAGCATCATGTCAGAGACAGATCCAGTTTATGAGCAGGGGTATGACAGTGATTCCACAGCAGAGGCTAATGTGCCACGGAGGTCTCACAAAAGTGGCAAAAGTGGTAGGCATGTCAGTGAGGAGCCTACTTCTTTGGTTCAATTGCAGGCTTGCCCGCTTGCAATGGATTGTTTTCAGCATCAGTCATGTTTCCAATACTGTGAGATGATTTCCCAAACTCAACATCATCATGAGCTAGCTCGCCTATTTGTTCTACATTTACATGATGGCCGTGTAAACCTTGCCGGAGTAAACTTCATTCTGTCACCAGAGACCATTGCTCAGGCCACCGGGATACCAAACATAGGAGAGGAATGGAACAAACGACAGCAGCTAGAGAAATCCTATTATGAGCCCTATATGAGACCTGGATATATGAGGCAGCTGAGCAGGGTATTTCCATTCTGATTTCAGAGGGATGAGTATGCACCATTGATGAGATTGATCATTCGATATTTCAGTTGTGAGGGCAGATTCTCGTGCCTCTATGTGTACCATATCCGTTTGTTGATGCATTTCACGAGGGTACGTATGATGAGCATTCCATACTTCATGTACCGCAACATAGAGCGGATGACATTTCTTGTATAGAAGAAGACGCCAGCACAGCAGTATAACAGTATATATCATTACGCGCTGATCAAAATCATGGTGGTACATCATCTCACACAGCAGGGCATCGCATGGGATGAGTTCATCTCCCGTGACTTCTTTGCAGCGCCACAGCCGCCTCCCGAGGTAGTTCATGATGAGGGATCTTCGCTCCGAATTTCAGCAAATTTGGAGAATTTTTTATCATTTTTGAAAATTTTGGTCTCAAAACAGGTTTTTCCGCCCAACGCGTAGCGCGTCACGACGCGCGCTTATGATTGGGACACTTTCTAGAGGAAAACTTTGTATTTTTGGATTTTTCATGGTAAGTTATGCATGCTCAGAAATGGCTGGAGCATTTCATCAAGTTCTGGATGATCAAAAGGGCCAAAAACACCATGAAAATCACCTTTCTGCCACCTTTTGCACCAGCAGGAAGTAATTTTGGGAGAATGAAGTTTTGGAGGGGCAAATGAGCTCCAAATTGAAAATTACCGAAGTTGGATAGCGTACATCCAGGATTTCCAAAAGCTATCATGAGCTTGATTTTGACTTCGTGGAAGTGCCTGGTGCTGTGTCCAAAGGCACACGGCGGATAGATTGCGCGCGGCGCATGGAGTGAAATTAGCCTTATTTTTCACCCTTCCACCGTAACCGGCCAGCTTTCTTGGGACTAGTTTCACCTCGATGTAATTTTCGACCCGTGTACCTTGATGTAATTGATAAACATGATGTAATTTTGGCATGTATTTACTTGTTCTAGATGATCTACCCACAAATAAGTGAATCAAGTGAATGAATCCGGCTTCTTCCTTTTTAGAGGCAAGTTACTCTGGCCGCCTAGATTTTAGCTCCTTGTTTAGAATTGGTTCAAACTGCTCCTAGAAGCATGAGCTCAAACCCTAGAGGCATGGGAAGGGCTTAGAATTATCTATATATTGTATTTTCCGAGACATTTTCAAGGTTGGATACTTGGGAAAAGTTTGGCACTCCATTGTACTATTTTTCCGTATTTTGGCTAAGTTTTGATCGCAGGTTTTGCGAAGACTCATTGGGATTCTTGTGGCTTTCGCTTGATGGTGTTTTCTCGCTTATTTTTAAGTTCTTTAATGTTTAATGTATTCCATCCCCTTCTTTTGCTTCTGAAACTAAATGAATGAGTAAATGAGGTTGAATCCATTGTTTCCAGTGCTCTGCCTTTAAATTTGTTTAGTTTTACATGTTTTCGCCTGTTTGGAGAGGATTCATGTTCTCCCTTGCCCTCTTGAGCTCCTTTTCATTCTGATCCATCCATACACCTAATCAAAAAGCATCAAGACTACTGCCTACCTTGCCCCAACTCGAATTCTGCAAAGATCTGGTCTCATCCCCGAGCCCAAATTTGTTTTTCCCATTTTTTCAAGAAAAACCCAAAAAATCAAAATCAAAATTTCCTATCTCTTTACTAGCCTAAAATTAGTATTCATTATAAGTCATCTCAGCCCCTTTGAAGACCTTTTTCCGAGATAGACCCGAAGAGAGCCCTCTCCTGTCCTCGTAGGGCTAGCTACGAGGCTGAGCTTGGTTTGATGTTGCCTTGAGATTTACCTTATTTCACCCTAAGGTAGTTTCGAGCACTAACATAGTGGTGACCATACTGGGGAAGAAAATGGTTTGCTTGTTGGTGTTAATTGTTTTATAAGCTACAGACGAGGCCTGAAGTTAGCCAGGTAGCCTTCGAAATGCTTTTGCTTTGCATTAGTGAAAGTAGATAAACGTTGCTTCAGTCAATCTCCGGTTTAGCTTGTAATCGTAACACTTAACTTATAAATTGCCCCAGTACATGTATCAAGTTCAGATCTGATGGTTGATGGTGGACAGCGATTAGACATAAGAAGGCTGAAATCTTTCACCTGGTGACTCCAATTCAAAGTAGAGACTCCACTGGAGGACTGACTCTTTCTCTAAGAAAATGGAAGGATCTTACACAAAGTTTAGGTATCCAAAGTGGAATGGTATTCAGGATCTAATCTGCTTTCTTGTAAATTACTTCTTCGCTGGTCTTGAAGCTGTCCTGAAAGTTTTTCAAAATTTGTTGTATGATAAAGGTGATCAAAATCTTCACTCGACCTATTCAAAAAATGTAAATATTGAGTTTCCCTTTGATCCTGGCCTCCTTACTTTTCCCACATCTTATGATGACTCTCTTCAGAGTGATGAGCCTGAAGAAAACCAAACGATCTCGTAGCTCTTGTATATACTCCTACACCGTTTGTAGTCCCAAATAGGTATAAACATCTTGTTTTACCTTCTGTTCTTCATGTTTTCCATAAAAATTATGACCTATATCTACCAGGATTTGACGGTGAATGTAACAATGTCAACGTTGAGCAACATGTGCATAATGTTGAGACTTTTCTAGATCTTTTTGAAGTTGATGACGAAGATGTTAGTATTAGGATTTTTTCTCTTTCTTTTCAAAGCCAAGTGAAGAGTTGGTTCAAAACCTTTCCTGATGCGAGCATCTCAGATTTCCAGCAGTTTGTTGAAGTTTTCCTCGACAGGTGCGTGATCGGACAAAACCCTTTCCTTATTTTAGACGCCCATATGCCCATCAAGAGACAACAGAGAGAGACAAGACAATAAGCTTCTCGCCGCATTTAATGAAGTATATTTTTCGATACCAAATTGATATAAAGATCTTCTCCTAGATCTCGCTCTCTTGCACTACCCGAGTGCCTTTGATCCGGAAATGGAGTTTCAAATCGAGAGAAAAGAATATTGCAACACTTCACGAGAGTGAATAAATGGCGCAAATGTAGAGTCTCATTTGTCATCTTGAGGGCAAGGATGAAGGAAGAAGAAAAGAAGAATGTTTCGGAAGCAAGCGACACCTTCGAGGAAAATCTTGATCTTTTCGTAAACGCAGTAGAAGAGATGGTGCGGAAAATGAATGCAAAAAATGAAAATGACATTCAAGAACAAGCGGCTGACCCAAAACATTTTGTTTCTGATCCCAGTTGTCATAGTGATTGTTTTATAGATCATTGTGAAGAAGAGAGAGTTGTTGATATGATATGTATGTTTGATGATGTATTTTATACCGATGAATTGCCTCAGTTTGATCAATATGATGATGATTATGTTCTCCAAACAGAAGCTAATCTTGCAGACAAATCAATAGCTAGTTTGTGCGAGGAGGAAGTTTACTTTCAGCAGCTCGAGTACAGTGATCAACCGATACATATCAGCTATGACAATGATGAGGAAAGTGCAGCAGATTTTGAAGTAAGTGAAGGATCTTTGCCTTTTTGTTTTGATTCGAATCTTCAGCTTCATCGCACAACACCTACAACTTCCATGCAATTATAACCCAAATGTCAATGTCTGATCTCAATCATCTTGAGCGTGGAATAAAACCTTGTTCAGACTTCATATTCCATTTTTCAAATTTCTAAAGTCATTGATTGTCAAGTTGCAGATGAGGACATGGAAGCTGGTACATGTGATCAAATGCTACAAGGTGACTCCGTTCCATTTTGTTTTGAATCATTTCAGTTTTTGAAGGGTAAATTGCATAGTAAATCTTCAAATGAGCAGTTTGTAGGAAATCAACAATCTTTCAATTTCAATGTTGAGGATGAGACAGATAGCAAAATTCTTGAGCCGATTGTTAATGAGAGATCTTCTTCTGAAATAATCAATGAAATCATTTTTGATACAAAACCCTCCCTAGCACTAGAATTGCAGCCACCAAATGAAATTGAAGGTCAGATTACAGATGAAGTCGTGGAAGCTGAAATACATGATTTAATGATGCAAGAAGATTCGGTACCCTTTTGTTTTGAAGCATTTCAGTTTATAAAGAAGAATCTTTGTAATATCTCTCAAGAAAAAGATGAACAGCTAGAAGGAGGTCATACAGTTTCAATGGATACATTGCAGCAGTCTTCTCAAGTTTTTGATGATCCCATTGCTCGTGTGCTGAATGAGGTTTGCTGTAAAAATTCTTCTCCATTGGCTAACCATGTGCCCGAAAAGAATGTTGATAATAATATTGTTCAAAAGTCAATTTCATTGTGTTGTTCAACAGATTTTTCATTACAAAGCCCTCATTAAGGTTTGCAGTCATATGAGGAGATTGATAAAGGAGACTTTTGTTCTGTCTGGAATCAGCAACAGAGTTTGGTTTTTCATGAATTTCAGGATCCTTTTGATAGCTTGCTGCAAACACCAAAGAAACACAGCACAGATGTGAGGGAAGTCTTGATATCCAGCTATGAAGATTACTTGGACCAGAGTGAGGTGTTAATGGAAATGAATAGCTATGTTTATGAAGATCCTTTCGCAGTATTCTTGTAGTCATCCAGTCAATTCATGCTTTGCAATTTTATCAGCAGTCCACTTGGTTCAAATATTTCACGAGAGTTTCCTTTCAGTAGTTCTTTCTTGTTGTTCACAAGCGAGCACCTGTGGAGAAATCAAACGGCAACCAGGATGCTTACATGGTTGCATTGGCTGTTCCATTTCACTTGATCGGGTGGTGAAAAGTACAATTAGAGTAGGTTTGATGAATAAGCTCTACTTTGAGCATCTTTTCCATCTTGTCAGTTGTGTTTAAGTATTGAGTCAGTTTTTAGTTGAGTGAGAGTCAGTTTGTGTCATCAAGTCATCAATTTTCAGTCATGCATTTCAGTTTTAGTTTTTTATTCCATTGCCCAATGGATGAAGGCACTTTCTGCTCTTCCAAAGATCTGCTGTTCTTGGCACCTCCACGGAGCTGGAGCTACCATCCCCATTGGAGCCAATGTTAGAGTCGGTCTGGACAGCCCTCCGTCAGAGATCATTTTTCTTTTTGCATATCATTTTTAGGTGTCTCGCTCACTTCACTTCGTTGCATTTCGCTAGGGGCATGCCATTGACTGACAAGAGGGTTTGGTCGTATTGTATTCCCTCATTCTTGTACCTGCTGGGCTAATTAAAACTCCTCAAAAGTCATCGAAGTTCAGGTCACGTTATTCATGGTCATAAATGATTATTTTCGTCAACAAGAGTCTTTTAGTCCTAGAGTCTAGGGTTTCAGTTTTTTGATATATTTAATAAATGCCCGCAGGCCATGAGGATGGTTTCAAAAAGGTTATTAATTCAAATTTTCATCATCAAACATTTATGAGGACATTTCTTGTTCAAAACTCTGTTTTGAACTAGAAATTGTCAAGTTCATTTTTTGTAACAATCATGTATTTTTCCCACCATAAAAATTTCAAATGCAACCTCTGATCTTTGCCGAAGTCCAAACGCCAAAATCCCTGCAAAAATCAAATCATTTCATCAGTCCAAAACTCAGAAAATCAGTGAAAAAAGCCAAAAGACAGAAGTTCAAAGAAATGATAAAGTGCCAAAATTGCAAAACATTACAAAGTGGGTTTTTGAAGAACTAAAAATCAAATCCAAATCTTGTGTGATTTTTTCAAAGCTATATAAATCATTTGAACCCATTTGTCAAATTAAATTCAAGAGCAAAGATTGAATTGAAGGGTTGAAGGGCGAAAATTTCATTTTGAAGCCGAGATAGTGTATTGACAGTGCGCGCGGCGCACTGGGCATCAGTGGGCAGTGTAATTTTACACGCGCGCGACACATAGAGTGCGCGCGGCGCGTTGGGCATGCGTGCGGCGCATAGAGCCCTAAGTCCGAATAATCACACTCCACCCAAATTCGTATCAAATCGCCCCATTCACCTTCAAGTAAGTTATCTAAGCTTGCTTAATGATTCATGGATATGCTATGGTGTTTTAAAGGTGGAGAAAACAAGTGTTTGTTATGGTGAAATTTAAACCCTATATTCATTTCAAAATTCGCTCCATAGGGTTTGAGAAGTGATGTTGGTCATTTGAAATTGGTGTCAAAACCTGCATTTATCAAAACACTCTTATGCCATTGTTGTGTATGCTTTTATCACTGCTGTCATTATATCATTTCACTCACTGCTGAGATCACTATTATTATACCATTGTCCCATTTTTATGCCACTGTTTCACATCCTTCATTTCCTTTGTTCCCATGTGGTAAAACCCTAAATATATCACCTGTTATCCATTCCCTCCATTGGAAAAATTTTGATTGCCACAATATTCAAAGATTATGCCTTAGATTTCATTTACATTTTGTCATTTCACCTATTCCCATTCCCAAAAATCCTCACTATCACTATTTTCCCATATCACTTACATATTGACCATATCCCTAAACCCCTCAAACAGTGGTTGTCCCCATGTCACTTGACAGTACTTTATCATTGTAATTTTTCCCATAGCACTGTATTACATATGTGACACATTTGGCATACACTGAACTCTTGTTTTCATGATTACCATATCAGCATATCTTTGTCACACTTTTAGCATCATGTCAGAGACGGATTCAGTTTGTGAGCAGGGGTATGACAGTGATTCCATGGTAGAGGCTAATGTGCCACGGAGGTCTCACAAAAGTGGCAAAAGTGGTAGGCATGTCAGGGAGGAGCCTACTTCTTTGGTTCAATTGCAGGCTTGCCTACTTGCAACGGATTTTTTTCAGCGTGAATCATGTTTCCAATACTGTGAGATGATTTCCCAAACTCAGCATCATCATGAGCTAGCTCACCTATTTGTTCTAAATTTTCATGATGGCCGTGTAAACCTTGCTGGAGTAAACTTCATTCTGTCACCAGAGACCATTGCTCAGGCCACTGGGATACCAAACATAGGAGAGGAATGGAACAAACGAAAGCAGCTAGAGAAATCCTATTGTGAGCCCTATATCAGACCTGGATATATGAGGTAGCTGAGCAGGGTATTTCCATTTCGATTTTTGAGGGATGAGTATGCACCATTGATGAGATTGATCATTCGATATTTCAGTTGTTAGGGCAGATTCTCGCGCCTCTATGCATACCATATCCGTTTGTTGATGCATTTCACGAGGGTACGTATGATGAGCATTCCATAATTCATGTACCGTAACATAGAGCGGATGACATTTCTTGTACAGAAGAAGACCCCAGAACAGCAGTATAATAGTATATATCATTACGCGCTGATCAAAATCATGGTGGTACATCAGCTCGCGCAGCAGGGCATCGCATGGGATGAGTTCATCTCCCGTGACTTCTTTGCAGTGCCACAGCTGCCTCCTGAGGTAGTTCATGATGGGGGATCTTCACTCTGAATTTCAGCAAATTTGGAGAAGTGTTTGTCATTTTTGAAAGTTTTGGTCTTAAAACAGGTTTTTCAGCCCAACGCGTAGTGCGTCACGACGCACACTTATGATTGGGACACTTGCTGGAGGAAAAATTTGGATTTTTGGATTTTTCATGGTAATTTATGCATGCTCAGAAATGGCTGAAGCATTTCACCAAGTTCTAGATGATCAAAAGGGCCAAAAACACCATGAAAATCACCTTTCTACCACCTTTTGCACCAGCAGGAAGTACTTGTGGGAAAATGAAGTTTTGGAGGGGCAAATGAGCTCCAAATTGGGAAATGCCACTTGGGTTGGATAGCAGACATCCAGGGCTTTCCAACAAGCTATCATGAGATTGATTTTGACTTCAGGAAGTGCTCCAAAAGCATTTCCAAAGGTGCACGGCGCATAGAGCTTTAGCGCGCGGCGCATAGAGGAAATTAGCCTATTTTTCACCTTCCAGCTCAGAAATTCGGCCAGTTTGGACTAGTTTCACCTCTTGATGTAATTTTTGACCTAGCTTGATGTAATTTGATAAAAATGATGTAATTTTGGCATGTATTTACTTGTTCTAGATGGTTCACTAAAAAAAAAGTGAAAATCAAGTGAATGAATCAGTTTCCTTCCTTTTAGAGGTAAGTTGTTTGGATGCCTAGATTTTAGCTTCTTGTTTAGAATTGGTTCAAACTGCTCCTATAAGCATGAGCTCGACCCCTAGAGGCATGGGAAGGGGTTAGGATGGTCTATATGATGTATTTTCTCAATCATTTTCAAAGGTTGGACAGGTTGGACTCTTTGGAAAGGTTTGGCACACTTTTGTACATATTTTCTGCATTTTTGGCTAAGGAAAGATCAGAAGTTTTGTAGCACCTGTTGGAATTCTTGTGGCTTTCAGTTTTGATGGTGTTTTCTCTCAGTTATTTGTAAGTTCTTTAATGTTTAATGTATGCCATTCCATTATTTTGCTTCTGAAACTAAATAAATGAGTAAATGAGATAGAATCCATTGATTCCAGTGCTCTGCCTTTAAATTTGTTTAGTTTTATATGTTTTCGCTAGTTTGGAGAGGATCCTTGTTCTCCCTTGCCCTCTTCAGCTCCTTGTCATTCTGATCCATCCATACACATAATCAAAAAGCATCAAGACTACTGCCTACCTTGCCCCAACTCAAATTCTGCAAAGATCTGGCCTCATCCCCGAGCCCAAAATGATTTTTCCCATTTTTCCAACAAAACCCAAAAAATTTAAAACCAAACCTTCCTATCTATTTACTAGCCTAAGATCAGTATCCATTATAAGTCATCTCAGCCCCTTTTGAAAACCTTTTGCCGAGATAGACCCGGATAGAGCCCTCTCCTGTCCTCATAGGGCTAGCTACGAGGCTGAGCTTGGTTTGATGTTGCCTTGAGATTTACCTTATTTCAGCCTAAGGTAGTTTCGAGCGCTAACACATAGCGTTGTGCAAGATTTTTTCATGAACATTTAAACTCACATAAAAGGGAGGAATGTGTCCTCTTGATATTACCTTCAATTTTGACCAAAAAATAAGCTCGTTGGTCATCATTAAGATCGACAGTTGTCTCATTCTCTTCAATGTTAAAAGCTTCAAAATTTGGGTCCTATATACATGTTAGCGCCTAACTCCTGCTGTGGAATGAGAGATTTTGATCTTGAAATTTCCCCGCTTCAGTCGGGAAAGGAATTTGACTTTCAGCACTTGTCTCAAATTTTCTATTAGTCATTACCTATTAGCAATATCACCTTGCCGATTTGTTGTATTTACATTCGACAGATGGTTTTAACAGGAGTACTAGTTGAAGTGTTAGTACTGCTAAGGTTTGCACTCTGTTTTGTAACGTTTGGAGTGCCTTCTTCTTTATCATTACCAGAATTTACAGCCACTGTTTTGTCCTTTTGTTTGACAATTTTAGGCTTGGTCGTAGTGCTGTTTTGTGAAGATTTGTCAGACGTTTTGTTGTTGGGAGTTTGTTGACTGGTTTTTCTTCTAAGGTCATATTCTTTTTGAGATTCTATGATGACATTTTCCATGTCTTGATCATAATTTTCATCATCATCTCTTCTGTCATCATAAGGTGTGTATAGACCTTGTTTTCTATCATACTGAATCTCAAAGTCATCATTATCTACCCTCAGCATGTTGATATCATCCTCCTCTGTTATTTCATCTGTTTCCTCAACCTCACTTACATAGTTTTGATGAAAGGGCGGACTGATCTGCTGATCATCTTCCCTCAGTCTGTTTGGAGGTTGACTCCTTCTAAAATTCTAGTTTTGGTTCTGGTTTCTATTTTGAGGAGCAGTTTGGTTTTGATTGGCTTGTGCTCTCTTAATTATGCTCATCTCTTTCATCATCTCTTCCATCATTCTCTCCATATTTGAGTTGGAAGTAGAGGGTGTAGATTCCTCTATAAAGGACACTCTCTTTTCATTTTTCATTCTTGCTCTCTTTTCCATTAAGCTGACTTCCACAGAAAGAGCACCCTTTTGTATCTCTTCAAGAGTTGCAGGATCTCTTTCCCTCAGTTGATAGGCCATCTCAGGGTCAAACCCTTCAGGAAACTTGATTAAAGTTGAGCCTTGTGGAGGTTTTAGTTATGGGGAAAGTGCATTATACACACTGTTAAATCTAGTGCAATAAGCTTACACACTTTCCCCAGTGTTTCTATGGAGGTTCTTGTAGTCAAAAAGGACTTGGAGAGGGTTTTTCTTTACTTCCCATTTTTTTAATAATGTTTGATGGAAGGCTTGGAGATCATTAATACTATGGGGGGTTAAACCTTTAAACCATTTTCTTGCTTCTCCCCCTAAGCTCTGAGCAAATAGTCTAAGCTTGACAGAATCATCATCAATTTCATTTCTGTCAAAGTAGTCATTCATCTTATCCACATGTTGTGATGCTGTTGTAGCATTACTAACATCATATAATGGAATTTTGGACTGATAGTCCTATGGAAGATTGACTAGTGGTACAGGAAGGACTAAGGGAGCATACCATGCTGCCATGATATGTGGTGGGGGTGGATTTACAAGGGGTGGATTGACAAAAAGGAAAGTGGGCTGAAATGGGGTGGTTTCAACAGTGGATGTAGGGTGAGCAGAAGGATGGACCAGGAGTACATTGCTGAGCTAATCTTGGATGAGAGACACCTAAATTGTGAAGGAAATGCAAATCAGGAGGTGTTTTTTCTCTACTACCATGATGTTCACTTGTCTCCGGGGATGAAAGTGAAGACTCAGAGTCTAGTTGGATTATATCATCAAATGACCTACTTCTAAATGGATTTACTAAGTCAGCTTGTGATTGTTGTAGAGCTATAAGATTTTCGGGAACTGAACTAGCTCTCAAGGGTGATCTGAAAACAGTTGATAATTTAATCTTAGGATGCTTCCTAAGGATACTTTCTGGGTTACCAACTATTTCAGGTGGATCAGGGTCTGGATAGGCTCTAGTATGAATCTTTCTAGAAGCCACTATGTTGTGTTTTAGACCCAACTTTAAACAAGAAAAGTTTAACCAGATATGACAATCTTTAAGAGGTTAACTAGTCTGTTTTACAAATTCAAATCCTACAGTCCTCTAACTAAGTTTGAATGATATTTATGATGACAAAGGTTCTTCCCAATGGAGTATCAAGGTCTGTTAAGGATTGTGGAGCCCCCAAGTGGAAGTTTTTAGCTCCTAAGGAGGTAAAAGGTTTTATGGTCCAACACCATGTTTATTGAATTCCAATCTAAAATATTTTTTCGGTGTTTTCTGAGTTATTTTTCAGTTGTGTGGTTTATAAGAATATTCTAACTCTATTTTAAAACTTAGCTACGGTTACGAGACAAAGACAGTCTACTCTTATGGCTAAGCCAGCTGATTTTTCAAGGTTAGATAAAGTCTTATGAGAATCCTAGGGTTTGCCTAGTTTGTCACTGATTCAAACAAGTTTCATCATGATTACCATTTCTTGTTAGTGCTTGAAAAGGCTACTTCTGACTCATAAGGTTTATATGAAATTTTAAGGGGAACTAGAGATTCTGGGTTCGATCCCTAGCGGAGTCGCCAGAAATGTTAGGAATCTGTAATTTTAGCAGATCGGTGAGACTAAAACTGCAGAAGCAACATTATTTCAACCACTTTTGGATTCTAGGATCTAGCCCTCCTGAATCCGGAGAGGGATCTCTCCAATAAGTGCAAAGATGGATTTTTCTTTGAAGTTTGGGGTAATTATATTAGGCTAGTTATGAAGGCCAAGGGTTTGTTTTGTTTTTTGGATGGTTGAGCATGATTACTGTTTGAGGTGGAAAGTCCTAAATGCAAAGAGTTTCAAAGGTGTGAAGTTGCAAGCAAATAGAACAAGCTTTGGCCAGGAAAGATAGATAATTGCAGGTTTTAGTCCATTGGGCTATGGGGTCATAATAGGGTTTAATTGGAATAGCAAGAGGCAAGAGTGGTCCATGGGGCAAGTCATCTATGTCTAAGGATCTCTCTAAAGATTGATTTATGGGATGAAATGATACAACAAGAAGGAAAATTAAACAGATGCAGAACAAAGAGCAGCCCAGGATCTGGTAAGTACTTTTAAACTAGCCAACCTTTGACAAACACTTAATAAGAACATAAAAGCAAACTAGGATCTGGTAAGTACTTTTAAACTAGCCAGCCTTTGATACAATTTCAACATAAAACATTTTAAAACAAAGGGAAACTTGAAGGCAACTGTTGGATTAGAAACTAGCGGGCCGGGCTCACCACAAATCCTCTCCTAGCTCTGCTTTACTTGGTTACTTTCAAGACAAACACAAAGATGACACAGAATGGCCTAAGATATGGTAAGTACTTCTAAACTAGCCAGCTTTTAACACATTCCAAGGGAAACATTCAGACAGCCTTTGGGGATAAAACTAGGACTAGGGCACACCATATCTTCCATATTTCATATCTACTTAACTAATACTGAACATAAAATTCAAGAATAATATTAAGCTAAGGCAATAAGACGAGGGAACGCCAGCATTCATATGCTTAAACTGAATTAAATCATTCCCAAATAACACAGATTCGAAGAAAACATTCAGATAAAGATTTTTAGTCAGAGAAGGTTACTGATATACAGTAGGTCCTAACTCTATGCATGCTGTTCTTTATAAGAGAAAATGAAACATAGTGAAAACAAAAACAAAATAATAAGTTATAATGAGAAAAACATCACCGTCGACATAGACCAGGATCCCATAAATCAGCTTGTATTGATGCTCCAAACCAGTTACAGCTTTAAGTCCAATGCTTTAGTTTAGCAATCATCTACTCATCTCAGCCTAACTTATCTATCACAAGCAGAGCTCCAAGGGCCAGTGAACACTATTTACAATCATAAGTTTAAGCTCAAATGTATTTCAAAGTTCTGCAACCAACCCCTCACTCATCTTCTACAGAAGTATATATAGAAGAATGAGGAGGTGAGATCTGATAAAAGATCTCTCAGGACAATTAATACAGAGTGATGAATTCTCGGCCTTTGAGGGGCTCGATGAAGAATTTTACAAGTGTTTTATTGTATTAATTGATATACATTAAATATTTTAAGCTCAGTGGGAGCTTTTGTTGACCTTTGAGGCTCTGTGTCATGTTGGAGTAACTCTGCAGATATTTTTTGCATTAAGTTCCTTGCGGAAGTAACTCTCTGGCTGTGCTGAGGCGAATATTTTCGTTTGATCAATAACTTCGGCCTCTATTTGAATTTTTTTAAGGCATAGGTGGCTTTTTGGTAGCTGGGAGGAATCAATTTGCCTCAGATTTGGCGGTGGAGGCCTTTCTGTTTGATAGATATTTTGATTTACATTTAATTATGTTTTAATTTGGGGCATTAGGCTTTTGATAATCAATCTTAGCCGTAATCCCCACAAATATATCTTCAATCTTCTGTTCTGCTGTGCTATGTCTTCAAAACTGATACTCTTTTAATTGTGATTAAAATCACAGTGTCTTGTTGATGTGCAGGCCGCGCAGGGCTCTCAAGGTATCAGTGCCCATGAAGCACTGACGAAATGTGGATCTTGAACCCCGCGAATGGTTTTCTTTTGATAAATCAAGGGCGTGGGAATCATCATTCCCATCCCTCGGCCTTTTCTTTCAACATAATGGAAAACCATTAATCCTATAAAACACACAAAATATCAAGAAATCTTGCGTTGTGGGTTTAACTGCTGCAGAGGATGTGGGGAGGAGCGTAGCCATTGGATGGCGGCATCCAATGGTGGAGATAAGCCAAGAGAAGGTAAAAAGGAGAGTGGAGGGAAGAATAAGAGGGAATGATCTGGGACCGTCCGATCTGGACACGTGGGTGGTCTAGATCCAATCGGAGGGTCGCAATCAGCAGAGAAACAATGTTAATGCGCTCGACAAAAAACTTGCGATGCGATTAAGCGCTGACCGTCGATCTGCAGATCAAATCAACGGCGGAAAATGAATTGGAGGGGTTTTTTTTTAAATGCGGAGGAAGGGTTAATGATCGAAGCGAATTAGAGCCATCAGATCTGAGGAAGGTGGGGAGGAAATCAACGGCTCTCGATTGATCGCGGGATGACCAATCGGGGGAAAAAATAAAATGTGCCCGATGAAACTTGCGGTGCGATTGAGCGCGGGCCATTTGATCGGTTTACGATCAACGGTCAGGATTGTTTCTACTTACGCACCAGCGGAAAACTTTTAAAACATAGGAAAACCCAACATTTTAATATAAACAAAGGTTTTATGGTGGGTCGAGGCGAAAAATATATATAACATGGTTAGGCGCCTGACTGCGGGGCCTTGGTCTATATGGAATGATAATAGGCCCGAGGTGTATACAATAAAGGGCCAATTGCAATCAGAGCTTCGGGCTTGGGCTTTTCAATCTACCCATTGGAATTTTGCGATGCGATTGGCGCCTCGGGACTTAAAATCTTGGTCCCGGGCGTAGGTTATCTGGAATGGAAAGTGGCGGGGGTGGGGTTTATATATATGGGACCCAATCGCATCGGAAAGTTTGATGCGGGTCTTTCAATCAACCTAGTTTGAATTTCCCCGATGCGATTGCGCTTCGGGTCTTTTTGATCTAACCATTTTTCATTTAAAAATCGTTGTATGGGCACGTTAGACCAAACTTTGGATAAGTGGGTTTTTTGTATTTACAAAGGAAAAAATGGATCGGAGATGGATTTTCACAATGATTTAGAACCCGATTACGGGCCCATGGGTTGCATGGAAAAATAATATGATCGGGGGTTATGAAACAGAGGGTTAATCGCATCGAAGTTTGTCTACAACAAAAAGACTTGTGCTCATTGTGTTTTTCCGATGCGATAAGAGCCTAGATGTCTAGCGCTTGGTTCTAGCGCTGGGGCACATGGAGGGGAATTGGTTTAAGGCTTAGCCCAAGGCAGCTTAAGCCTTTATGAAAAAAATGGGTTTTTTATAGATTTTCAATGGTTTTTCAAAGGAATTTGAGGGTTTCGATAAGGCTAAAAAGTGAGTTCTCAACCTTGTAAAAATGATTTTCATGAAGGGAAGAAGAGGGATCATGAAAATAGAGGAGTTTTATGGAGAAAAAAGGGAGCAAAATGAAGGTTAGTTTTGAGTGGAGGGAGGGAAAAAATGATGATTTTGCAGCAGTATTTTCACTTATGGAAACAACAGAAATTCTGAGTATAAAAAAGGGAACAGCAGTGAAGATTTGGACAGAGGAGAGGCATGAGGCCTTCAAGAGTCTTTAAGAGCCAACACTTTTTAGCAATAAAATTTGTTCCTTGAAGGCTCAAAAAGTCTTAGCCACCTTTTGCTATAACAAATTTTATAGGTGGCTAACACTACCAATTGATGCTCTAAGGTATTTTTATTGATGAGGCCTCTAATTTCTTCAATTTTCCATTATTTTCCTTCATTTTCCTCCTCACATGAAACATGTGACCTTTCACCTTCCTTTTCTCCTAATTTCCATTATTTTCAGAAATAATATGCCAAAAATACCTTTTTTCCTTTCCAAATCCTTAGCCATTGCCTTTTTCAATTTCCCTCAGCCATAAACACAACAAGTGATTCCCACTAGGATATTTTTCCCAAAATTCAGCTTGGAATAAGTGTCCCTTTCCCATGGTCTTATTTTACCTTTTATAAATTTTATTACATGAAATTTTAACTCAGGGTTGTTACAAAAATTATGGTACTTAGTTGCCACAATTTATGTACTTCTCCATTTTTTTGACAACAAACTTTGGTAGAGGCTAAGTTCATAATTAAGCTTGACCAACAAGTTGAAGTGTAAATTTCTTTGGGTGTATGCATTCATTATCTTGGTAGAGATCGACATGGGAAAATTGAATTTATGGGAACCCTCTCTTGTTTAGTAGAATTTTCTTCTAACAATTGAATGTTGGTATCACTCGTGGACATGCAAAGGTTTTCGATTGTCTAATGGGGTGAATATAAAAGAAAATTTTGCATGGGAATGATATTTTTCATGAAAATTTTATATTTGGTAGTTTTGAGGGTTGGCACATGCATTTAAGTGCCACGGGGTTAGCATCCACCAACCAAATAAAGGTTTACACACTAGTGTAAATAAATTTTAGTTTGCTAGGAGCTCGATCCCCCTTGATGCATTTTCTTTGGCTAATTCATGGATACCTTAAATGATTAAACCTTGATCCCATCATTGAGAAATCTAACATTTTGAGGGAATGAATCAATCTTTATATCGCTAAATATTAATCATCTATTATGATAATATTATTGTATCACCCTAAAATATGGATTTGATAGAGATAAAAGAGAGTATTTGCATTACACAACATTAAAATAAATTTGAAAATGAAATATAACTGATAAATCCCATCCCCTATGATAAAGGAAGGCACAGAGTCATTTGTCTCTCCATGGTGGAGAAATAGAAATTATGGCCTAATATATGGTTCCTGTAGAAAAGAAATGATCGTTAAGAAAGTAACATCTTGAGTGACACAAAGCTTGTTGTGGAGCTCAAAACTCCCCAAATTTAATGATCCCATCCTTACACTCGCTAATGAGCAATAATGTCGGAAAAGGAACCTAATCCCAACTCAGAAGCTCGATATTTTTTCCTCGAAATTTATTTAGGTGCTATGTTGTTACAGAGGTTGTGAGGCCAAATTTCCAAGCTAGCTTTGTGAATATTGTGAGCCTTAATTGATGTATCCATTAGATTAAGTTGTGAAAACAACAATTTGTTGGTTTACTCTATGTATCATTCTTAGATTAAGGGGGCATGCTTTATAGGTTTCTTTGAAATGTGCATTTCAGTAGAAAAGATGTTCTCTCTCACACACACACATACACACATGGACATCTCTTTGTATCTCTCACACACACATACACACATGGACATCTCTTTCTCCCACACACATACACACATACACACATGGACATCTCTCTCTCACATACACACACACACACACATACACACATGGACATATCTCTCACACACACACATGCATTCATACATAGACATTTTAACATCATAAACTATTATTACAATTGGAGATTGCTCTATCAATAAGCCATTCTCCTTTTTGACATGTCCCCCTCTTCACCTATTCAATTGTACAATAATCAAAACTTAAAATGGCATGTTATCCACAATAATTATCCAACCATTACCCTATAACATTATTGATTTTGATTATTTAAAATAGAAACTTGAATTCAATAACTATTTTAAAACATTGCTTGAGAGATTGCATGATCTTAATTACTAGTGCTTTAATCTAAATTTTGTTGGCCTTTTTCATTCCCAACAAATTCGTAAGAGACAACAATGCCTTCCTTTCCAAGTCCTCAAAGACCTTTCCAACCTAATATGTCCTAAATGACCTTTAGATTCCCCATTGATATTAAATTCCCCCCCACTGGTATTAAATTTCCTCACTCTTTTTTGGTGGGTCTCCAAACCCATTGTCAATTATTTTTGTTAATTATGTGATTTATTGGGAAATTAATAATTAATTTTTAATAATAATTGTTATGAGTTATATTAAACATGATAGGTTGTAATCATATTTATTTAGCTTGTTATAGAATAGTTTATTTTTTTCTCCAGGTCATTCTTTCTATTGACCCTAATTCATATGGAGTTTAGGTTGAGACTTAGACCAACTAAATTGAGTGCTTGTAATTTTTTTACATAATGCTTGCAAAAAAAATGCATCAAAAGTGATTACTTGTGCCTCATTTAGAGCTTCCAAGGTGTAGCAAGGGATTCTAATATGGCGATATGTTGCTACTTTATAAATCTAGTCACTGATATTGTTGATATGTTGATGTGACTGTTCCATCGATTCCCGGTATGTCAGTTCCCAATATTGCAATATTCTGAAAGGGGCATACATTTGTCAATACTTTGATGTGGGCTTAACCCTTTGGATTCCTCGATATGCTGACATTTAATATGGAAATGATAGGTTATAAACATTTCCACTATAACTGAAAAATCATTACAAAACATTGATAAGTCGATAGGCTAGTGACAAAATCGACATGCCACCTTATACCTCCATTGTCCAATCATATCCTAAAACATGTTAAAATCTAACATGATCTCTAACATGTGTCACATGATGATGTTTCCACTACCTCATGGAACTACCAATGTGTTCCATGTGTCACTCATATTCATACAATTGGCATGTCAAAAATGTTATATTTAGGTGACATGTGTCATCCACATGGCATTGCCACGTCATTAGTCACAACATCATCATGGCATCATCCCTATAGTTCTTTGATTCTTTGATACTTATATATCCCGAGGGTGTTAGTTGATAGCCCCAATAGAGGGGTAATAGGCTTGTCATAAGATGGTTTGTTGCTTAGTGTTATGCATAATCTACGACTACGAACAAAAGTATCTTCCCTAAACCTAGTGGCCTAGTATAGAACAACAGAAGAAAAAATAATATAATGTTTCCCTTAAAGTAATTGAACAATCAGATGAGGCTTACCTATAATCTGTCACAAGCTTCACTCTCTCCTTGGCTTGTACACTTTAATCCCAGCTCTGATCGCAATAATTAAAACCTGCACTACAAACACAGCAAGCCAAAGATATTCAATATCTATGTAGCATTATCCAATCACTTCATTCAATGGACCAGCAAAACATTGAAACATATGAACATAAACACCATATATAGGAAAACAATGTACTCCTTGTATTAATAGAAATGGGGAGAGTTACAACCAAATATAGGAGTTGATCATGTAGAGAACTCCCCAAGTTGACTTTTCCTTCCTTACCACAAATTACACCTTTATGTCACCTAAATGCATGGAATGATTACTCTCCTTGGATTCAGGGCAGCGGCATGACGGTAATCAATCTCCAAAATCCACCCTATAGCTTGTGGAAGGCAGTAAATATATAGGAGAGGATGGTATTTATGAATTCTTATTCATTTACCAATATAGGCTTGAGATCCACTTGTGATGGGAGGATGAGCTCAAGGGATAAGGGGTGAAATATCCAAGGTAGGATGAGATGGGATTCAGAGGTCTTATCCAAGGTCAATGGTTGAAATAACTCCTAGAAGCTTATGGAAGAGGAAGCTTCGAGATTCTTTTTCATTTTTCCTGAATTTTCTAGAATCAACGCACCCCAAGAAGGGGCAAACTTCTAATGATCATTGCAAGTGTAGAGTGGAGCAACGTACATTGAACGCAGTCTCCAAAGGGAACATGGTGCGTTGGGCCTTAAAAGCATGGAAATGAAGCAGTTAAGCCCAAAAAATCAGGGATTAGGGAGATTCATGCCTAGGGATTTGTGCAAGGATGATGACAAAGTTTTGATAGATTTTGATTGATCCATATAACAAGTCTATTGACCAAATGCGACAAAATGGCCTATAACACTTAGGTTGTGCCATATAGGGGAATCCATGAAACACATTACATGCATTACTAAATCATTGATATCTAATATCTCGGTAAGCCCCTCTTTGCAACTAGCTCGCGATAAAATCTCTTGTTAATCCATGTGACCAGGGGCTAAGGCCGAGGCCCCCAACCTCCAAATTTATAAAGAAATGTGGGAACTATGCCTAGTTACTTTTTTGGGATCTTCATTTTCATTTTGCCTAGTTTTATGCCTTTAACTAGGTCAACTTTAGCTAACACATATCGAAGAAAATCAGAGCCTAAAGCTCACCTCCATCATATAGGTGTCACTTCACCTTTTTAATATGCATAGTGATTCAACGTGGTGGCATGCATAAACAAGAAATAAATTTTTATTCATATGCGTAACCTAGGGCTAAAGTATCAATTCAAGAATACATAGCACACTATAATCACAAACAACAAAAGTAACAACTTCTATTTGCTTACAACACTCAAATTCATAAAATTATTTCAAATCAACAATTAAGCTAGTTATTTTAAATACTAAGATCTCATTTCTTTCTCATTTCAACATAACATTCAATATGAATATAAATAACAAATTTTAGCTCATGAATACATATATAAATTCATACTAAATCCATGATAACATTTAAACATAAAGCCTTGAATAACATTAAAATTTCATATGCAAAGAAGGAAAATACAATTATCTATTCCACTTAATTTTGTTGGAAACTGAAGAAGGGACTGCCACTCTCAGCTGAACCATAGGCACAATTATGTTGCAATTTTTTTACAATTGGTGAACCTTAAGTTGGATCTAATGTCTAAAGGATTACTTGGGAGATTGCACCAAAGGTCAATTCGAGGATAAATAATGAAGGCCAATATCTTTCATAGGCTAAGAAACAGTGATGACACCCCTAAAGCACTAAGTCGGGGCTAAATACAAAGAAAAATATGGATATTGAGGGTCTGCATGACACAAAGGGAGACCCCTTCACTACTCCCTATGACTCCCTCAATGATCTCTCTCTTTTGAGTGCTTCACGTGCGCACACACAATTAAAGGGTTTGAGTTCTTCTTGGTTAGTAAAACTCATGTGAAAGGCACTTTCATTGCTTTCCTCCAGTATCACAATTCAAGTTTGGACTCTATGTTCTAATTCTTAAACATAGCTTTACAAAGGTTACAATTTCACATAGTTGAGGTCTATATCTCTAATTTATACAATACTCCTCATTCCAAAAATGGATAAATTCAGAAAATTACTCAACAACCTCTCTTCATTCTCCCCGTGAGCATTGCCTTATGTAAGAGAGGTTAGGGGTCCCGTTTCTCAGGATTTGGGGGATAAGACTATGTCATGAAATACTTGGCCTAGGCTTTGGCAACTCCAATGCCTCCTTCCCCATTCCCTCATAATTACTTAGGTAGTTGGTAGCTCAACAAGAACATCAGGGGCCAAAACATTAAATTCAAGGAAGATAGGAAAATTCCCAATCCCCTTACAGGCTTCTAGAGAAAGCTATCCTTCCAGACATCGAGATTTGTGCAGGTTTGTCCTTCTTCTTTAGCTTTATCAATTTTACAATTAAATCAAAATATTTACATCAAACAATCTTGGTAATATATCCATGCTGGATTTCCAACATTATCATCTGTTAATTACATTACAAATCTTGGGGATTGGAAAAAGGGATGTTACACCTAAGCATAGGATGTAGTTCTTTTATGCATTAAAGAAGTTTGGAGTCAAGTACTTTTTCACATCACACATCAAAGGAGGGATTTTCCACTTCCAATATTTTATACACCCTTTATGTAGTTTCTTAGATGGAAACAACCTATATGTATTAATGAATAGAAACATGATACAATTGGTCTTTTATAAATTGAGATTTGTCCTCACCAATAGGATATTGTTCTTGCTCATCCCCTCCTCTCTTAAATTGTTTTACTTCTTCATGCACATCATGTTCATTCTCCTCCTCCAAATTCTCCTCTTATTTATTTTCTTGATGCTCCTCATCACTCAAGGACCTCACAATGATTTGGTTAGGGTTCCCATGGTTTAATACTCTAGTTTGCTAGAGTATAGGTTGGTTTCTCTTTCCCCATTCACTATTTGCAAATAGTTTGCTTTTTTTGTATGAATTGATGGAAGTGGTTGCTTCTACTTATAAGTTTTGGAAAAAAGGTCATACTCATGACACTTATACTTAAATGAGTTCCTCATAATCCAACTCCTTGAGGGGGCACCAAATGTCAAGGTTCCACTATATTTCCTTGGGTAGGCCTTTCTCTAGGCTATTTTATAAGCATACATGCACACTTGCATACTAACTTACTCTTCGAGGTGTGGTGTGTAAAAAATTGTCGACATTGTTTCTAATCAACTAGAAGGTAAAATCTTCACATTAATATCATGTTATGGGTTGAAATCAAAAGAATGATGATTTGGGTACCCAAGATGTATTGACCACTTATAAATATTAGATCTTGATTTTCGTTAAACAAATTTGATTCTCCATATACTATCGCAACCATATAAATTAAACCACTCGTAAATGTAGATATGCATCAATCCATGATAAGTATCAAAACACTTACCTCATGATTTATCTAATCATAAAAATCAACAAAATTATAAATTTATTATTATTATTAACTATAGAAGAATTAATAGATGAGTTAAACATACACACATATAGAAAAACATGTAACATAATTCTTAACCTTGGAGATTCACCCCACTTTACCATGGAGATTCTTGACCCACAAATAGGCCCTATTACAATATCATGACTTATCAATACCAGATACCTAAAAAATGATAACTCATTCCATATATATATATATATATATATATACATATATATATATATATATATATATATATATATATATATATATATATAATTTTAATTTAATTTTATAACATTTTTAATCAAATTAAAAAGTAAAAAAGTAGAAACTACTTTTGAGATAATTTTCAACATTTTTAAATATTTTATAGAGGTTAAATCCCTAATATTTACCTATCACTTATTCATAATTAAATTAAAATTCAAGAACCCATTTAAAAATACACATACTTATCAATGTAATAAAAAATATACTAAATTTCAATTACCTTGTTATTTTCCCACATTTCCTCTATAAAAATGACTTTCTTCATGGAAGATGACGCATAATATTTCCCTTCAAAACCTTTGTAAGCTTTCTCATGAAATATTCATTGTTGGTTCTAAGGCCTTTCCAATGAGGTATTGGTAATATACACCTTCCCTCTCAAAATCTTATGTGCTAAGGTCCCTAATTTATAATACTATGGTAATAACATCACACACACCAAACATTTTAGGACCACAGTACTAGCATTTGCATCAAAAGGTGCAAAGTAACGCCAGAGGAGAAAAGGGGATTTATACATAACACTTGAAATGATGTAAAGTCCGAGGTACCAAGGAGCTAGGCTTTTGTAATTCAAGAAGACTACCCATTGTCACCTCAATAGATCTTTCTCTCTCTTTTGTTTGGCTTTTCTCCAATTCAAAGGAATTATTCCAAATTAAAATTGCTAATGCTACAGAGTGGAGTCTTAAGTTATATGGTAAGAGAAATCCCTAATAAGATGTATATTTGTTGTAATATATGAAATTTAATGGAAATGAGATAAATACAAGATAGAAAAATTACGGATAAATGAATGAAAACGGATGCAAGGAAACTAATGGATATTAATCATGGGATAATGGAGTCATGAGATGTTACCAAATGGATGGACTAATTTATCATATCACAACTACTTCAACAAATGAGTTAACTCGACGAAACATTGTTTTTTCCATCTCCAATCAACATGGATAAAAGGTTGCTTGCTATATTTCCCATTCCAATTATGTGCAATCAAGGAAAATGGACTAGTTATTTACACTAATCCTTAAAGTACTTGCTAGAAAATACATGGAAATAAATATTGGAGGGCCCCAGAAGATGCCACTTATCAACAAATATAAATATAAATAAGATAATGTAATGGAGATAAAATCCTCTTTATATAGAGTGAGTGAAGTCTCATATAACAAAATATATTGTCTTTCTAACTAACTCAATGATAAGTCAACAAATAGTGAGTTATTGGAATTGTTAGATCCATGGTTGATAATTTCAAAATGTGGATGCTAGTCTCCTCAAGAGAGATCACCTTCATCCAAAAAAATTGTGGAATGAAATAGTGAGGCATACCACACGGTTTCACACACATAATTCATCTTCCAAGAAATGATATAAGTGAACTACAAGAAAATATTCTTGAATTTAGGAATGTGTGATCAAGGGTCCACCTAGAAGAGCTCACAAAGTGTTCCCTCCAAGGTGCATGAGAACCATAACAATAAAACATTCCTACTATGAGAATGTTGCATAACCAACCTCCAAAAACATAAAGTGGTCCTTAAAATGGATGCAATCAATTCACATGTGAAAATCCGAAGGCAACTAACTCCATGTATGAATGGGGAAGATAAAGTAGTCAAAGAAAAAAATAATAAGTGGCCAACATTCAACAAAACAAAAATCAAGGAGATAATGCAACACTTATATCTTATTGGTAATGGTACCCTCTAATGCTCTCCAAGATTTATTTCCATGTATTTTTGAGCAAGTACTAAGGATCAATGTCACAAACTAGCCCATTTTACTTGAGTACACATGATTAGAATGAATATATTGCAAACATCCTTTTACTCATTGTTGGTTGGAAGTGGGAAAACAACCCTTTCATCTACTTAAAAACTTCATGAAAGTAGATAGTTGTGATATGATAAATTTTGACCCTCCATTCAGTAACATTCATTGACTCTATTAGTCCATGATTATTAGGAATCGGTTTCCTTCCATCTCTTTTTATCCTTCCTTCTCTTATCTTGTCCTTGTCCCATATTCATTTCATATACTACAAAAACCATATATTTTGCTAAGAAATATACTTCATATATCACATAAGATCCCTACTTCATAGTAACTTGTAGTACTAACAAATCCATGCACAAGCTAATCTTCCTCTTCATACTCTTGCAAAATTCACTTAATCATATGTTGTACAAGTCAATTTAATGTATATAATGACCATTAACATCCTTGGCCACTTTGAAATGTACTCTAAATATGGGCAAGATTTGTCTACTACTTAGGTTGCCACTTTCATAAATTATGGAGAAATACACAATGAGCAACCTCCATGCCTACACATCCAAAAACTAAAGAAAAAGCAAGAAGAATGATACAAAAGAAAATTTATGGGAGTATAGATACAAACCTTTGCATCTACATGTAAAAACACAGGTCAAATGTGGGGTGAAAAATAAAGTGAGATAGTTTTCAAATGGCACTTTCTACATCTGCAACCAAAGGCATGCAAGATGTATAAACTATTAACTTAAAGCTTTGGTGAATTTGGATGACCTTCAATGGACATCAAATTTTGATGCAAGATGCATAATAACAAGGGAAAAATCACATATTTTACATCCATCGCAAATTCTATTATTAAAATGTATATAAAAAAAGAGAAAGAGAAAATATATATATAAATTAGAGCTAAACACATTTTTAAATTTTTTATATAATTTTTTAGAGAAAATAAACACAATAAAAATATATTAAAAAAAAAATTAACAATATTTTAATCTCATTTTAATTAAAAAATAATTATACTTTATACTTTGCTTATCCTCCATTGCCATATATATTACAAATATATTAAACTTTGTTATGAACAAGTTTAATATATATATAAAGGCATAAAAAAGCATCAAATAGATTTTTTTTTAAAGCTCGAAGAAAAAACTTACAAGTTTTTACCTAGAAAGGCATTAAAAAGAAGCATCTAATGGATTTTCCAAAAAACCTGAAAAGTCTTAAAAAGAATTCCTAAATACTTTGACCTAACTAGGCCTAGGACCACCCTTAATATACCAACCAATCCAGGATTAGGTGTCGCCTCTCTCCAAAACTCCGCATCACCAGCCATTAAATATTGAGCCTAAACTTATATAAACATTATCTAAGTCTTTTTCTATAAAGATGTCATCCTCTACAATAAACCAACCTGGTTCACATTGAGTGATGATAAATATTAATCATTCTATAGTTATACTTAAAATGGACTTTAACAACAATATTTTTCAAAATCCTTGTTAACAACAATATTTTTCAAAATCCTGGCTGAAGATTATATGGAGGTTCAAGTTTTTCCCCTCAATCATTGACATTTCATTTATATAACAAAAAAAATTCCATGTATGCATGCATAAAAAGTATCACGTGTACAATGATTTGAAGTGTTGATACTTCCACTAAATTCAAAATTTAAAATTGTATGATAAAGACTGTAAGATAAAGCAACAACAATGTAAACATTTCAAATTACATTAATTTATTTTATAATGTTACTCATAACCTAACTGAGCAAGTTAATTAAGTGGTTGATTACTCTGAATTACAGATCAGTTAATTAAGTGGTTGATTACTCTGAATTACAGATCAAAATCAGAAGTCACTGCATCAAGTCTCTCAACTTATTTACCGTGGATATTATCCTTGAAATGTTCTGAAATGTTCGAAAGATGTGTATGACATTCAATCATGCTAAATTTAAAATTACATATTATATAAAAACACCCGGAATAACCCACATCATTTCAATTTCTATCAACTTGTACTACAATCATTGCTCCTAATGTTCAGATGGATTCAGTTAAATTATATGGCATTATATCATAGTCACATGTAAAATTGGTTGAGACGTACATGCTTGAGAATCCAGATCGTTACTTATAAAACTAGCATTGCCCCATAAGGTGCAAAGAGAGGCCGATAGGGTTTTAAATAAAAAATTTGTATAAGAAAATAGCAATTGAGACGTCAAACTTAAGTATTTTTTTGTTTACATGAGAGTAGACACTGGATCCACCAAATCCCTTGTTATATAACTTAATGATTTCTAGACTAATACAACAGGTTTGGCAATGAAAATATATGTATGGGATATTGAGGGCTTTTGCATGGCTGCAATGAGATTTTTTGCATTGACCGTAAATATTTAGAAAAATAGACCTAAAATATTTACAAAACTAAAGTTGTTTTAAGGAACACTCCCCACTAACTGAGAAAACAATGAAGTAATGCAAATGGGAGTTGTCCCATATATGTAAAAAAATTAAATTAACACTACACTAAAACCAAATACCAAATACAAATCCCTGATTAAAGTTTTATAAATATCAAATACTTTAAAACTATCTTATATTAAATTCAACATTATAGTAAAACCAATTACCAAATATAAATTCTTGATTAAATTTTTATAAATATTGAAGATTTTAAAATTATCCTATAATAAATTCAACACTACTCTAAAACCAAAAATAATTGCCTAATTAAATTTTTCATGAATCAAAAAAATATATTTCGCTAATATAAATGTCTAATTAATTTATTTATAATTTATAATGTAAATAAATATGTTAAATAAATTTTAATAACTTGTCATATTGAAATTTGTAATTTTCATGATTCAGCATTATAGTGAAACCAAATACCAAATATAAATTCTTGATTAAATTTTTATAAATATGGAAGATTTTAAAACTATCTTATAGTAAATTCAACACTACTCTAAAACTAAAAATAGATGACTAATTAAATATTTTATGAATTAAAAAATACATTTAGCTAATTTAAATGTCTAATTAATTTATTTATAATTTTAATAAATATAATAAATAAATTTTAATAACTTGTAATATTGAAATTTGAAATTTTGATGATTACAGTTTTTATATTTGTAAAAATACAATTGTATTATTTTATAAACCAATTATATTATTTTTATTAATTATTTATATTTGTAAAAAGGAAATGTATTATTTTATATTTTTTTTTTTATATTTATAAATATACAAACAAAAATATAATTAATACTTTTTAAGTATTATTATTAAAAATATTTTTATAAATTCAAATATATATTTGAATTATACTTATAAATATATATCATTAAAATAATAAAAAAATAATTCATACTTTTAAAATAATAAAAAAAAATTAATACTTTTCAAATAATATTATTAAAAGCTGTAAAAAAAAATTTCACATTTTTAAAAAATTAAAAATTTATATTAATAATTATGTCAAACTATATTTATATATAATATATATTTTAAATTTTTGAATTTTATTTTGAATTTTTGTTTATTAAAATGGTAAGCTAATATAAAATTAAAGTTTTAAATTGGATAGATATACATATAATAAATATTTGATTAAATATATAATAATATAATATTATTATTATAAAGATAAAAAAGTTAAAGTCTTGAGATTTATTAGAATTTACTTACTTTTTATCAAGAAATTTTTCTACAACTATAACCAAAAGTCATTAACAAAATAATAATTTAATTTTTGAGTAAGATAATTCTTGCAATTTTTCTTTATAGTTTCCATTAAAATAATTCCTGCAAAGTTTTCATTATTTCCCTTCACTAAATTAATCTAAAAACTTTCCTCGATTTACCTCAAGGTTCTCAATCTGGTTCAATTTTCGAATAAGAATATTCCTACAATATCTTTAATGGGATATCTCCATTAAGATAATTCTTGTAATGTCTTCATAGTTGCCCTTAAGTATGTTAAACTAAAAACTTTCCTCTATCTCAGCATTCCCAATCCCCTATTTAATGGGGACATTAGTTTTGACTTAAATTCAATCTGTTTGCTTTTATAAATTGCCTTCACACAAACACACACACACACACACACACACACACACACACACACACACACATATATTTTAATAAGTCAGCAACATAGTAGAAGGAAAATTTGCAATGTAATAATATCACCAATAAATGAATTAACCACAACAACAATACAAATACTTCCACATTCTAAATTCAAGATGTTTCCATACAACAAAGACCCTTTAATTCTGTATTGTTTTTAGGAATTCGTAGTCATTTATTTGCAATTGAGGAACCAGACATAAATTAAAAATTGCAAACTTCCTAAATGTATCTCACTTACTAACAAAATTTTCAAAATAAAATTATGAATTTTTTGTTTTCCCGAGAATATTAAATAAATGGAAGGAAAGCACTAACGAGAATATTAAATAAATGGAAAGAAAACACTTAAAAATACTGGAGAAATATTGCAAGATACCAATATATCTAACCAATGGCCACTCTCATAAAGATCAATACTTAGCACATTTAATAATAAAATTAGTATTACAATATATTACAAAACCAAATTAAAACATATCATGCATATCAAATAGTTTAATAATAGAATTAGTATTACAATATATATTACAAAACCAAATTAAAACATATCATGCATATCAAATAGTTTAAAAACAGAAGAAAAATTTTGCTAAAATAATGAATGTTATGTTAATTTTATAATTGCCTTTGCACTATGAAAACAGAGCACGTCATGTATATCAGATAGTTTAAATACACAAAAAAATATTTTTAGCTGTTATGTTAATTTTACAATTGCCTTTGCACTATGAAAGCTCTCGGCCATCACAAAACAATTGTGCCTTTCACGAGCATGTTAAATGCTTTAGAAGTACAAGAAAAATTTACGTACATCCTTAGGGTTACGGTAAGAGTTTCAAGTCAAACATTGCATGAGATCAACTACATAGATCATTTCCAAACCTTCTAATAGTAATCATCTGTAAAGAATACATGATTTAGAGATTCTCCTGCCCTCGATCATTTCATATGTAAAGAATGGATGACTTAGAACTTCTCCTGCACTTAATCGTGGTAAAGGCAGAAATTTAAAAAGGTTTTCAAGCAAGTCTAACAACACACCTGCCGAATGAGCAAACTTATTCTCCCGCTAAAATATTGTGCCTGGAAGGGACTCGAACTCATAAAGCTTGGCCCTGCAATCTCCTCTTTTCTCACGGCTCCTCTCCTGTGGAAATCAGATCGATTCCTATTATTGCTGGATGGCTTCACAGGTGTATGAAATCTATTGAGATCGCTCTCAAACATCTCCAAGAATAGATCTTGTGACTTCTCAAAGCTCTCCGATCCACTCACCTGGAAAAGGAAAAAGATTAAAACAATAAGCACACAAACAGATCTTTATTAGCATAGCAAGTCCATTGTCAGGATTCAACCATTGATAAGTTTAAGATGCTGAGTGATCTTATGACTCACCTGACCTTTACTCTCATTCATCATTACTGCCATTTCATCCAAAAAAATCTCCCATTTCCTATACATACATTATTTTTCCAATGAATTTATAGAGTTGCCATTTATTTGGCTTTGTACAATAATAACAACAATACTCTAAGCTACGATACGAATGAATGGAATCATTAGTCACATCATCATCATCGTCTTCATAAACTCCTGCATCGTACAAGAATCTCTTTTTCTCATCTGACAAAACTGAGAATCCAATCCATTCAATGTCGATTAGCCCTGGCAACCAAACATTCTCTACAAATATATTATAATTAACATTCTCTACAAATATACCAGCAGAATTTCTTCGAATAAGGTCGTATCCTCCACATATGGTATATATCGAATATAAAGAGCTATGATGCAAATAAAAGAAAGCACAAGGCAAGAGTAAAGCATTAGCAAATAAAGCATATTACCAATAATGCATAAATCATATTACCCAAATTAGAAATGGAAACTCAGTGTCATTTTTGGTAAAAAGTTATCATGTTCTTATGCTTTTTTTTTAACTTTATATATATATATGATGAAGGTATATTTCTTTGTTTTTTTGAACAGTTATCTTTTATGATTTTTATGATAAAGGTATAGTATTATTTTATTTTTGGAACTATTATATTTTATGATTTTTATGATCTAAAATTTAGAGAAATATGTGAACTTGCTACTTTTTTGCACATGTCTTACTAGTGACATGTGTCATTATCAAAATGAATTGGTTGACGAAAAAACAACTGTATTAATTCAAAAGAGAAGGCCTATCGGCCTAAAAATTCAGGCCAATCACGGTTATCAGAATTTATAAAGTGGTAGATCCTCAAAATTTTGTTTGAGAAATGCCAAATAACAATAATAATAAAAATTGCAAGCAGAAAGGAAACAAATCTAAATTAAAAGCAGTTAGATCAGATAGAATAGGAGTTACTTTTTCATTCACTATTTCATCATTGTAATAGTTACTACTTTGTGTCGAGCACAACAGAATTACCACATCATCTGTAACAGAGTTAACACATGATCTGTAACCAACATTGGGAATAAACGCCACTTTCAATAACTAGATAATATGATTATCTCTTTCATGAATGGAAAATAATAAGCAAGTCAGTCGGAACAAATTTTCACATTCAATAAGAAATGAACAGAGCATATTCACTAACCCTGTATCTATTAAAGACGTACTTAGCACCTGGAAAAACCTTTTGGGAAAAAAAAACATATGTATTGAAAAGTCCAAAGAATACAGATATTACATGTGAAAGAAATTGATGAGCCAAAACCTGTGTCAATAAATTCCTTTCTAGACCAACCCCTGTAACAAAAGAGTCATGTTCGCTCTGCCACTGAACATGCTCAACTCTAGCCAATCTTTCCAAGAAATAAGTAGTAGCAAAAGGAAATGGTTTCCAAAATATATATAGAAAATGCAAATTTCACACCTACATATGTCATATACATGAAATAATTTAACAAAAATCCATTAGTGATATTTATAGAAAGATTAGACTATAACTGCTATCTTATCCACTAATATTTTATCTATAACAGGACTAGTAGTAGTACCAACTTTGATCTCAGACATGGGAGCAAATATTGTCTCAGGCTTCCATGTGTTTTTCCTAAAACTTCTACGGTTGCTAATCTTGTGTAGCAGTGTGGATACTTAATTTGTTAGGTCCCTATATTACTAGTGTAGTCCCTTATTATTGTTAGTGTAGCCTCTTATTGTTATTGTTGTACCCCTGTAGTCCCTATATTGTTATTATTGTGCTCCATAAAATACTACTATTGTTATTGTTGTGCCCTTACATTATTATTGCTAGTTCGGTTAGGATTATGTTGTGACTCCATGGACTCCTATATATAAAGAAGGTTTTTTCATTTGTATCATCCAAGAATTGTTCATTTATGTAATTTAAAGGAGGTTTCCTCCTCGAAGTGGTTGATTTCTAAGGTGTTGATCTCTCTTTTCTTCTATTTTAGGAGATGGTTTCATAACATTTGGTATCAGCGCTTTGAATTCTATGGTTTCACTGCTTCAAACAGACCATCGTGGAATTTTCGCAATAACGTTTTTTTCTACAAAGGTTCAAAAGCTATTTAAAAAAAAACCATTTGCAAAGAAATCCTGAGGAAATTCGTGTAAAAATTTCAAATCTTAGATCACAATATTTTCAGAGATATGATCTGTGGAAATTAGGGCTTTTTCAAGCTCCCGAATTTCATCTCAAATAGGTGACATTGGGAAAATCATCATAACTCTCTCTTTGAGCATCAGAATGGAATTATGTAAAAAGTGGCCGAAAGTACACGGACTGTAGTTTCTTGTGTATCAATTTTAGATTCGAATGAGGAAACAGTGATACATGGCACGTCGTACAAGTTCGCTCTACTGAGCCAATCCATAATTAGGACATTGTGGGAGATTGGGCATAACTTTGCCTTGAAGAATCCAAATTAGGTCTAACCTATGGAATTGGAAAGAAGACTCGGAGAAATACTATAGGACTGAAGTTCAGATCTTAGAGATCCGAAATTACAGAGTTACAACCGTTTCAAGATAGAGCCCCTCGAAAGCAAGAAACAGGTGTGTATTTTTTTTTTAATTGCATAAGTCTTGTTTGAAAAAATAGTTTCAAGTGATTCCAAGGGAATATTGAAGCATATATATCAGTAGTGGGTTCTAAAATTCCCCATAAAAGTAATTCAACACCCATTAAGCCCTCAAAAGGATATACTATGACTCATGAAGAGGAAGAAGTGCAACATAATATATCAAAATTACAAGACCAAGTGCAATAAATTTCGCTCTTACAAAAAGTAACCCAAAATTAAATGGAAGCTAAAATGGATGGCTTGAAAAAATGCATGGAAGATAAGATGAATGGCATGGAAGCTAAAATGGAAGTTTTGAAGAAAAGCATGGAATCTAAGATGAATGGCATTGAAGCTAAGATGGATGGTTTATAGAATGGCATGGATGGCATGGAATCTAAGATCAATGGTATAGAAGAAAAACTAAAAGCATACATGGAATGTTTGAAGGAAGGTTTGACATATTTTCTACAATAAATGCTTCCTAATGGTGAAAAGGTTGTAGAGGAAACTCATGATGAGAACAAAATAAGCGTTAATCATGATTTCACAAGTTCTAATGTTGGATTGAAGACCTACCATATTCCAAAGATTGATATGAGGAAGTTTGATGGCAAGGATCCCGTTACATGGATACTACAGATGGAGTAATATTTTGATCTCCATAATGTGAAAAACACATAAAAGGTATGTAGTGCAACTCTATATTTAGGACACAATAAATTTGTATGGTATCGATGGCTTTTCCCTCATAAAAAAATTGTCACTTGGTCAATTTTTACGGAGGAAATGATAGCACATTATGAGGATACAAAGAGCAACACCTTCTTTAGCCAATTGATAAATCTCAGACAAAAGGGTTCAATGGTGGAGCACATTGATGACTTCCAAGAATTGAATATAATGGTCACTAATATTCCAAAAGAACATATGATTTATGTCTTCATAGGGACTTTAAAGGATAGCATCCAACATGAGGTTCGCCTTTGGAAACCTAATTCATTGTAGTAGGCATTTAGGTTGGCAAGAAAAATTGAAAGAAAAATTATGATGACAAGGAAGCTTGCCACTCACAACTACAAAGATGGAAGTGTTGCTACTCCTAGGCTTCCACAACCTACAAGGTTGACACCACAACAATTGGAAGAAAAAAGAGCAAAAGGGCTTTGCTACAGTTGTGACAGCAAATACACTAAAGGTCGTAAGTGTGCTGAGAAGAAATTTTTTTACATAGATTGTGAAGAGGAGGAAGAAAATGAACAAGAAACTTCAAAAGAAGAGGATATACACCAGGAACCAACCATAGAGAAAGAAGAAATGAATCTGACCATATCTTGTAATGCATTGGCAGGACTTACCACTCCTCAAACTCTCAAGATAGAAGGACATATCAAGAAGAAAAATGTAATAATGTAGATTGATTCTAGTAGTACCCATAATTTTATTCATTGTAAGGTAGCCAAGGAATTGAATTGCTTCCTATACCCAACACCATAGTGTCAAGTGATGATTGAAAATGGAGGAACTATAAATTGCTCTGGAAAGTGCCATAATATCAAGTTATCCATGGGGGAATATGTATTGAATAGTTCAATACTCTCCATTCCAATGGGTCGTATTGATGTTGTACTAGGAGTACAATGGTTACAATCTTTGGGGACGGTAGCTTTTAATTTTCAAGAACTTTTCTTGAAAAAAAATTCAGAAGGAAAGGAAGTTGAATTACAAGGTATCCTAGGGAAGCCGAGAAAGATAATAAGCTCTAATGTCATGACAAATCTTCTGAAGAAAGAACAACGAGGCGTAACTACACATTTATTCTCACTAGAAGTTCCAACATCAAAATCATCTATTTCTCCATATATCCAAAAATTCTTCGACAATCATTCCAAGTTGTTTGAAACTCCCAAAGTCTCCCACCTATTCGTGATCATGATCATGCTATTCATTTGGTTCCAGGAATTTTTCCTCCAAACATCGGGCCTTACAGATATCCTTATGTCCAAAAGAGTGAAATTGAACGTATGGTTGCAGAAATGCTAGAGGTTGATATAATTCAACCTATTCAAAGTTATTTCTCTACTCCAGTAGTATTGGTGCACAAGAAGGATGGATCATGGCGCATGTGTCCAGATTTTAGGGAGCTCAATAAGCTCACTATTAAAGATAAATTTACCATTCCTGTGATTGATGAATTATTGGATGAAATACATAGAGCAATTTATTTCACCAAGTTGGATCTCCATTCAAGATATCATCAAATTAGAATGAAGATTGAAGAAATTTTGAAAACAACATTTAGAACTCATGAGGGTCATTATGGATTTTTGGTCATGCCTTTTGGCCTTACCAATGCATATTCTACATTTCAAGGGTTGATGAATACCATTTTCAAACCCTTCCTTAGAAAATTCGTGCTAGTATTTTTTGATGATACACTAATCTACAGCAAGTCTTGGAAGGATCATGTTCAACATGTTGATAGGGTGCTCAAACTATTGAAGGAGAAACAACTATATGCAAAAACCTCCAAATGTTATTTTGGAGTACAAGAGGTGGAATATTTGGGTCATATTTTATCACATGAGGGTGTTAAGGTAGACCCAAACAAAATTAAAGCCATTAAGGAATGGAAATTCCCCACAACCATAAAGCAGTTATGACGATTTCTCAGGTTAATAGGGTATTATCGCAAGTTTTTTAAGAATTATAGGAGAATGGCAGCACCTCTAACAACATTATTGAATAAAGATGCATTTTCATGGACTCTTGAGGCAACTAAGGCCTTTGAACATCTTAAAGAGGCAGTGTGCCAAGCACGGTCTTTGCTACGCCATAATTCACGAAAACCTTTATTGTGGAATGTGATTCCTCAAGAAATGGAATCGGTGATGTTTTAATTCAGGAAGGAAGACCCATTGATTTTTAAAGTCGTCCAATCAAAGGAAAGTATTTATAGAAATTTATTTATGAGAAGGAGATGTTGGAAATACTACATGAACTAAATAAATGGTGACCTTACCTAATGGGAAGACACTTAAAGGTAAAAATTGATCCTGATAGTCTTAAATACTTTTTGGAGCAAATACTATCTTCACAAGAGAAAAAAAAATGGGTCACAAAGATGTTGGGTTATGACTTTGAAATCATCTACAAAAAAGGGAAGCTAAATTTTGTTGCAAATGCACTCTAAAGAAAGGATGATGATGTGGAAGCATTGCTTTGTTCCATTTATATTGTCGAACCAAATTAGATAACCGAAGCAAGGGAGGAATGGAAGAATGACGAAGAAGTGTGGACACTCATTCAAAAGTTGCAGCAAGATCCCAGTACATCTGATACATTTAGTTGGAAAAATGATTCCTTATGGTACAAAGATTGCTTACATATTTGTAAAAATTCCCAGCTAAAACAAAATATTATTTTGGAATTGCACACCTCTCCCTTAAGAGGACACTCAAGATTTTTTTAAACTTACCACAGGGTGAAGAAAGAATTTTTTTGGGATGGCCTTAAATCTGATATTCAATAGTTTGTGGTGGAATGTTTGGTTTTCCAGCGAAATAAAGTTGGGACAATTAAGACCTCGGGTCTACTACACCCTTTATCCATTCCAAGTCAACGTTGGGAGGAGGTTTCAATGGATTTTATCACAGGTTTACCTAAGTCTAAAGGAGATAGTATCGTCATGGTGGTAGTTGATAGACTTACCAAGTATGCACACTTTTTTGCATTATCTCATCCATTTAAAGCAAGTATATTTACTACTGCATTTATGGAAACAATTTAAAAGCTACACGGAAACCCAAAGATTATTGTAGCAGAGATCCCATTTTCACTGGAAAGTTTTGGACAAAGTTATTTTCTTGTCTATGTACTCAACTAGCTCATAGTTATTGGAAATGTTGTCATTGATGGCAAAGGAGTTGGCAAAGGAGAAGCATCTGAAATAGCAACTAGGCAAAGAGAGAAGTAAAGTAGCAGAGAACAGAGGCAGCATAAAATGAACAAGGGCAGCAAGATGCAGATGAGGTGGTGCTGCAGAGTAGTGAGGGCAGATTTTCTGTAATTTGATTGTAAGTGCATATATGAAGAATTGAAATCTCTGTGTAAAGGGATTTAACTTGTGATTCTGAACATGATTTGGAAATTGGTGTTTGAGTTCGGAAATGCTCAGGGACCTGCAAGGACTGCACATAGCTACATGGTGTTGTAGAGTAGAGGCAGAGGAATAGAAGGCCATTACTTTGAAGACCTGGCCGAGGACTAAAAGTTGTAAGTAATGTCATTGTATAAATGAGGAATTGTTTCAGTGTTACTGTGCATTTGCTGAGTCGAATTCTGTGTGGAATGTTTTGAATCCCTGTGATTAACTGTGAAGATAGAACCTGCAATTGAGCTCTAAATTGAGACTCTACATTCAACGAAAGAATCGGTGTTAATAATACCGATATCATAGTTCAGGTTGGATGTGAGGGCTTAACTTATAAGTAATAAATCCTATTATGCATAACCAATGATACGGGATCGATGATGAGGATTGATTGGAGTTACTGTGGATTTGGGTTAGATAAGACTAAATATAGAGTCAATTCATGCCCAGATAAGCGCTAAGGGTTTTAATAAAAGCCTGTTGGAACTTCAAACTATATTATATTGAAATCTTTGTATCAAGAGTCGAGGCGTGGAGATGAAATTCATCATCCACAGTTAGCTGATTGGGTTAATTAACCCTGTCTGAATGTTGAATTGAGGCGACAGTGTTGAAGGGAAGGTTGAATGTAAATTTAGAGGATAACGGAACCCTGAGTAATAGTGGAACCGAGAAACTTGAACAGTAAACCTGGAGGTCGAAACCCGGCGGTTTCGCACAATTTAGAAGTGGTAAATAAAATCGGTGAGAAAAAACGTGAGGTATGCCAGGAGATGACGCGTGGCCACAAATGGTATTCGAATACCATTCACATCGCGTAACTTTTGTGAATTAACACTTGGGTATTTAAATCACGCGATAATTGGTTTATGGTCGTCGGATCATCCAGGACCAAGCGATGAACTAACCACCGTCGAATGTGGAAGGTTCGTTAGCGCTGGGCCCCAACTCTGATGTATGTTGATGATTGTCGGTTTAAGGAAGGCCGAGGTTTATATGAATTATCATAACTAGAGGTTCACGCTACGTTTATTATGTTTGGCTAAGGTCTATTGCAGTTAATATATGCTATGAAGGTTTAAGATATGATTCGTCGACCTATATGGTATGGTTGACTTATATCAAATGCGCGTTATGAATGTGGATTATCATATCTTGTTCAAACATTATTAAGGCACTTGTTATAAAGACTAAGACTTATAAAAGAGGGAGATATAGTCTCGGCACACCATTCAAATAAAACAAAGGTCTTATAGTGCAATGCTTATTTAAAATACCAAAGGTCATACTCGAAGGACCTTTTTTCATTGGACTACAGAAATTCATTCATCAAATTCCATGAATTTGATTAATGAATTAGAAAGCTAGAAATCAAAGAAGTGGCCCAGTACTTGTGCGATCGGATGTTATTAATCATTTTTTATATAGCTCAAAGATTGGGTTTAAAATCAAGGTTTATAAAGCGTGAATTGGTGTTGGTTTTTAAACCATTGGCAAATGCATATATTATAATGAATCGAAGTTTATATTCCAAGACGTGGACCATTATAATAAATCGAATGGACAAAAGATTTTATTAACCTTGTGGGACCCTCACGAATCGCATCGGAGAAAAACATAACAGCGAAACATGTTAATAAAAGTTTCGATGGCGATTGCGGACCCGATGTGTTTATGAACTGTGATTCATATGTGTTTGAGTTCCGGCTTAAAAGGCATCAAAGTAGGCCATCGCATCAGAAAAAAAGCAGAACATCGAAACAATTACAAAGGAACCAATCGCAATCGGAAGTACTCAGTTGCGATTAATCGCATCGGCAAATTAAAAAAAAAAAAAAGGTTCAATATTGTGGGCCCGAAGGTTACTTTATTATGGCACCGGCATTTTAGTTTAATGTTGTGAAGGTTACAACTTTGGAATAGTGCGATTATTTAAATGTTAATCTGAATAGTCATGAGAAGGGTTTGAACCCAGCGTTCGAACATTGGTCCAGTTTCTTTTTATAAAATGGGTTTTAACCATACACTGAAGTAGAAATTAATACTTCCGCATATAGATTAAAATCTGGGTTGTTTTAACTAAGGGCGAAGATTAAATTGGATATAATACATGTTGTCGGGCCACATTACAATTCGGGGTTTAAGCCAAAGTCAAGGATACTATGAAGCATTTCGAAACATTGTGTAGAAAAACGTATTATATATTGGTATTACGTTTATAGAAATGTCGTGAGCCAATATTACATTTGCTCTAAACCAAGCATATAAGTGCAAAGGTCGAGGGTTGGATATTCATGTGAAATGGGTAATAACCCATATGATAACCGTAAGGAGTTCTAATGGACATTTGGTTTATAACCTCTTAAAAAGAAGCTTGCGCATTAGGTTTATAATATGGTTGCAGGTTCATAAATCGAATACCGAAGACTAGGTGGTCCTTAATTACAAGGTGAAATTTGGTTTAATTTGTATATGCAAATATGTCCCATAACCATGGAATAATGAAGATTCCGCACTAAATTGAATTGCCATATAGAGATTATTTGGAGCGCATTATTTTCAGATGCATAGAAATAAAATTTGTGAGTTGCCCAAATTGAAATAAATTGGGCATAAATTAGGAAATTTGTTTTATATACATAGAGAAAGAGAAAAAGTGGGCCTGACAGAGGTAAACAGAGATTGAAAGTTTGACAAGTGTACATGCACAGGTGCACACAATTACAGTGAACAGAGTATGCAGAACAGTTACATGACAGCAAGAGATACACAATTGCAGAAAACAGTAGAGGTATGAAGAGCAGTTACCTGACAACAGCAGAAAATACAAAACTAGCAAGCCAAGTGCTGGAAAGAGGACTGAGTGAAATTTATACATGTAACTGAAAATGGGAATGTAAATGTTGTAATTGATTTTTTATTGTTTGTGATGCATTGGCAAGTCTCCGGAGGAAAACAAAAATCCCACTCTAAATTTGAAATTAATACATATTGTTATATTTTTCCGAATGAGTTGATAAAAGAAATGAGGAGACAGAAGGCAAAGAGCACATGGTTGTCCAGTTCGAATTCCCAGTAGAATGCAAACAGCCATGAAGCTATTTTGTATAAAACAAGTAATATCCAAGGGGAGAAGGTTACGAAAACAAAGAGAGAAGAAGAAGAGATTTTGCAGCAGAATTGAATAGAGATTGAAGAATTTATGAAAGCTGCAAGAGGTTAGAGGATGCAGAAATGAAGCAGTGAGACAGAGAAGAAGGGGGGGCTAATAGTGAATCTGAAAAGATGCAGAAATGATATAAGACAGATATGAATACTGATACACAGCAGTGAAGATGGTATAGAACAGAGCTGATATCCAAGGTAAATCAACAAGTGTTTTCTTTTGAAAGAGTAAGGAAGTTGGAGCTTCCCTATCAAGTTGTAGCTTGATAGATGTTAGTTGTAGCTGACTAAGGTAGGAGGCTCCTGTAGGTTGGTGCCTGCAGAAAATTGATGGGAGTTGGAGCTTCCTTGCAAGTTGTAGCTTGTAGAACTGAGGTAGGAGCCTCCTGTGGGTTGGTTTTAAGGCAGCTCAGTGGTGAGAGGAAGTTGGAGCTTGCCTTTGCATCACAACAATAATAAGATGTGATTTTCTCCTTTTATGGGTTTCCACTTATATCTGGTGTCTATGTGCATGATGTCTATGTGTTGATATGGTATATCTATTCTGCTAATACTTGTTGCTCAGACATTAAGACCGCTAGAACATTACCTAATTTTCTTATTAATTGCTGCTCACAAATAAGGATTGCACACACATTATGTTGATCATGAAATGAAGGTGTTAATAATGTTTAATGATAATTTTTAAAATTCCATGAATGTGTTAAAATGATTCACCCCCCCTCTCAGTTTAACTAAGGGTTCAACAATTGGTATCGAAACCAGGTTCCTTTGGTGTAAGCTTAATAGCTTGAAGGAGATCTGGTTGAGTCATGGACTACCAAAATGTACCTGTGCTAAATACATCAAACTTTCCTGAATGGAGAGATAAGGTTAAAACAGGTTTAATGGCTAATGAACCTGAGTTATGGAAGCTTGTTTGTGATGGTTATTGCACAGACTCTCCCATGATGCAAGAACAATAGAGGAATGCGAAGGAAAAATTTCTGATATACAAAAATCATCATAACAAGGATCTTGAGGTAATAATGGATTTAACGTCTGCAAAAGAAATCTAGGACAGATTGCATTTCATGCATGGAGTAGACACCGAGGATTGCATTGTCAAGAAGGAGAAGAGAATTAAGAAGAAGAAAAATTCATGTCAAAAGGAAAATGTTCAACCAAATGAGGTACCTGCTAGTGTGAATGGTAGTAAAAACCATGAAGAAATTGCAGTTGAGGAAAAAGCCAAACTTCACACAGCCCTGACTGAAATAGAAAAATTGAAGAATTAAAATAAAGACCTTAAGATATTGGTACAAATATGTGATGAGAAAGAATTTGAAGATAAGAAAGAAATTATTGGCCTGAAGACACAACTTGAAGAAGCAAGGAAAGTTGAAGACACTCTACTGCAACAAATGGAAGAGAAAATTCTGGAATGTGAGAAACTAGAAGAAGAAGTAGTGTGCCTGAAAAAGAAACTAGAAAAATCCCAAAGAGAATTACTGATGAATACTCCACAAGTGAAAAGCTCTGGACAGCTGGACCAAATACTAAATTCTCAAAGGTCACCTTTTATAAAGGTTGGGATAGGATATGAAGGAGAAACCAATAATTCCAAGGTAGAAGATAACAGGAAAATCATCTTTGTAAAAGCTATAAAGGAAAATAAAGCAGCTCAGAAAATTCCTATAGAAGAAGCAGCCAGCACGAACATGAGGTGTAAAGAAAAAAACATAATCAAGCATCAATATGAAAGAACAGAGAATGAGAGGATGAAACAATCAGCTGCTAAAGGCTCACATGCACCTAAGGATGAATTGAATAAATTTGGAAGATGTCAAAGAAGGTTCTTTCCTCCTATGGGAAGTATCACTTGTTTCTCTTGTCACAAACCAGGACATATTGCAGCATATTGCAAGACAAAGCAAATCCAGTCCAACCAGCAAAGGATGCAGCAAATGAAAAGAACCCCTCAAGCAAGAAAATGGAAAGGACAATCTTTCACCAGGTACTCAAATCATTTCCATGGCTACTGTTATGCATGCAATAGTTTTGGACATAAATTTGTTGATTGTAAATTATATTCAAAAAGGGGAACAAAGTATTATACATCAGCTCAAATGTACTTTGACAAAATAAGATGTTATGTATGCCTCAAGCTTGGCCACAAAGCAAAGGACTATAAACTGCCATATATATTAAAGAACTCTATACAAATGATGGAAACAAAGAAAATCAAACAGAACTATGAATCTAAAAGAAGTGCAGATATTATGATGAACTCCAATAAAGTATGGAAGGAAAAGAGAAAGGGGGAGCCTATTATCTCAATAACATAATGAAAACTTCATAGTCTCAGGGGGAGCTGCTCTAGGAAACAAAGCTAATATCCAACTAGTGATAAATATGAAGCAACATCTCAGGGGGAGAGCAGTTCATAACTAGTCCCCACAAAAACAGTCTAAGAAGAGCTCCATGAAATGAGAACAGCTATGAGAACAGGAAGGGAAATGAAAATCCCTCTAACAGAGAACTATTGAGGAAGAAGATGATTTGAAGTATTAAACAGTTGACATATTGATGGAAGAAGAGAAGACGGCAAGCAGCCATGATGGTAGAGAGAACATCAGCCATGAACATGTAAGCCAAGAAGACACCAGCACATAAGTGATGATCACAGTGTGCATCATATAGCCAGAATGAAAAAGTGAACTACATTAAGAAGGAGGAATAAGAGAAGAGCCTATCATCATTATATCATTACATATTTCATCTATGAAAAGTATTCTTGGAGGAATGCAGTAAAGTGAGTAATAAATCCTTGAGAAATCAGCCCATGAAGATTTATAGAAAAGAAATTGAAGATGCCTTCCCAAAGATCTTTATATTAGAACTGTTGAATTGATCTTTAAAACAGCAATGATTCTGGAGCAGTCCAAGAAAAGAAAATTCAGGGACAATCCTTTAAACCAGAATGACAGTCTAAGAAAAATTTCAATGATGCCAGGATCAGATTCAGTACACTGATGGTTGTTGTTGAGAATAGTGGAGAGAAAAAAAAAATAGAAACTATGAAAGTTTTCTTAACATTGGGTTCATGAGCAAGCTGAAGTGAAAGTAGTATTAATTGGTACTTGGTACAAACAACATGCCTATCAACAGAATATCAAGTGTTATCATGGAGCAGCGGTAAGGTACAGGTCCTCAAGATCAAAGGATTATGGCAAGAGTACATCTAGCATAAAAAAGGTCATTGAAAAGGAAAAAGGATCAGTATCTTCTTTATACCTGAAGTAGTATATTGCACATAGAAGTAGTATCATTTTCTATATATAATTGCATGCCTTCCTGAAGACAATACATACATATATATATATATATATATATATATATATATATATATATCAGGCCTCTCTCTTGAATTCATTCATAACACCGTGTGAAGTCTGTTTGCTGAAATTTCAACTAAACATCTTGAATATGTTTTGCTGAAGATCATCATAATAGGTCAGTTAAAGTATTAAAAGCATGAAGGATTAGTTATGTCATAAAGGAAATTGCATAATTGATAAGTGAGACTGACTAATACACTGAAGGTATCTAGCCTCAAGGGTTTGTTTTGAAAATACATTGTACAAGCAGGAAAGTCATTTGGCCCCTAATATTGAAAGATATTGCCTATTCTCACAATAAACTGTAAGCTCTGGTTTGATTCAATGTTCACTTCAGCAACAAGGACCTTTCAGTCTTTGAGTGTAATATCCCTGTCAGTAATCTAGCACAGATTACAAACAACAGGCAGTACAGGTGAACCACAGCAATAAAAGATACATTGGGATCATCACAATTGAACAGATGAGTACTGTAGATGTGCATTGCGGAAAAATACTTACTCCATCTACAACCCTCCTCAATGGATATGCATCGTAGATAAAGATTATAATCTAGACTGAAGTATAGCTGAAGCAAGCTTGATATGTCACATGGAGCATTCACAATCTCCAAATATTGATCCAATGATGCATCTCTGATTATGCAAGTCTAATTATATATGGTTGTCATCACCTACACTCTATACAAGTTCAATAAGTCTCAAAAGTGTTCTCTCGACACCATTTTGGAGCAGCAGGGTACAAAGTCAGAAAAAGAAGGCCTAAACACATTTCAGAGAGAGGAAATGCAAAGATAGAATCCAACCCTTTGCCATTGATGTCAAAGGGGGAGGAAAAGCAAGCAAAACAAGGAGCAGATGATATGTTTCCATCAATGCCAAAGGGGGGGACTGTTGGAAATGTTGTCATTGATGGCAAAGGAGTTGGAAAAAAAGGAGCATCCGGTGCAAAGAATTCAGGGGCAAAGAGAGAAGAAAAGTAGCAAAGAATAGAGGCATCATATAAGGAACAAAGGCAGCAGGAGATAGATGAGGTGGTGCTACAGAGTGGTGAGGGTAGAGTTTCTGTAATTTGATTGTAAGTGCATATATGAAAAATTGAAATCTCTGTGTAAAGTGATTTAACTTGTGATTCTGAACATGATTGGGAAATTGGTGTTTGAGTTCGGAACCACTGAGGGGCCTGCAAGGACTGCACAGAGATGCATAGTGGTGTAGAGTAGAGGCAGAGGAATAGAAGGCCATTACTTTGAAGACCTATCTAAGGACTAAAAGTTGTAACTAATGTCATTGTATAAATGATGAATTGTTTCATTGTTACTGTGAATTTTTTTAGTCGAATTCTGTGTGGAATGTTTTGAATCCCTGTGATTAACTGTGAAGATAGAACCTGCAATTGAGCTCTGAATTGAGACTCTGCATTCGACGAAAGAATCGGTGTTAATAATACCGATATCGTAGTTCAGGTTGGATGTGAGGGCTTAACTTATAAGTAATAAATCCTATTATGCATAACCAGTGATACGAGATCAATGCTGAGGATTGATTGGAGTTACTGTGGATTTGGGTTAGAGAAGACTAAATATAGAGTCAATTCATGCCCAGATAAGTGCTAAGGGTTTTAATAAAATCCTGTTGGAATTTCAAACTGTATTATATTGAAATATGTGTATCAGGAGTCGAGGCGTGGAGATGAAATTCATCATCCACAGTTAACTGATTGGGTTAATTAACCTTGTTTGAATGTTGAATTAAGGCAGTAGCATTGAAGGGAAGGTTGAATGCGAATTTAGAGGAGAACGGAACCCTGAGTAATAGTGGAACCGAGAAACTTGAATAGTAAACCCGAAGGTCAAAACCCAGCGGTTTCGCGCAGTTTAGAAGTGGTAAATAAAATCAGTGAGAAAAAAAGTGATGTATGCCAGGAGATGACGCGTGGCCACAAATGGTATTGGAATACCATTCACATCGCGTAACTTTTTTGAATTAACACTCAGGTATTTAAATCACGCGATATTGGTTTATGGTCGTCAGATCATCCAGGACCAAGCGATGAACTAACCACCGTCGGATGTGGAAGGTTCGTTAGCGCTGGGCCCCAACTCTGATGTACGTTGATGATTGCCGGTTTAAGGAAGGCCGAGGTCTATATGAATTATCATAACTAGAGGTTCACGCTACGTTTATTATGTCTAGCTAAGGTCTATTGCAGTTAATATATGCTATGAAGGTTTAAGATATGATTCATCCAACTATATGGTATGATTGACTTATATCAAAGGCGCGTTATGAATGTGGATTATTATATCTTGTTTAAACATTATTAAGGCACTTGTTATAAAGACTAAGACTTATAAAAGAGGGAGATATAGTCTCGGCACGCCATTCAAATAAAACAAAGGTCTTATAGTGCGGTGCTTATTTAAAATACCAAAGGTCATACTCGAAGGACCATTTTTCATTGGACTACAGAAATTCATTCATCAAATTCCCTGAATTTGATCAATGAATTAGAAAGTTAGAAATCAAAGAAGTGGCCCAGTAATTGTGCAATCGGATGTTATTAACCATTGTTTATATAGCCCAAAGATTGGGTTTAAAATAAAGGTTTATAAAGCGTGAATTGGTGTTGGTTTTTAAGCCATTGGAAAATGTATATATTATAATGAATCAAATTTTATATACCAAGACGTGGACCATTATAATAAATCGAATGGACAGAAGAGTTTATTAACCTTAGGACCTGATAATCGTATCGAGAAAAAACATCACAGCTTTAACACATGTTAATAAAGCTTGATACATTGCGGACCCGATGGTTATGAACCGTGATTCAGTATGTGTTTGAGTCTGTGCTTAAAAAGGCATCAAAGTAGGTCATCGATTGCAAAAAAGTGAACATCACGAAATATAAAGGAACCAAATCGTAATTTGGATGATTTAGTATTTATTAACTGGACGGGAAATTTAAAAAAAAAGGGTTCAATATTGTGGGCCCGAAGGTTACTTTATTATGGCACTGGCATTTTAGTTTAATGTTGTGAAGGTTACAACTTTGGAATAGTGTGATTATTCAAATGTTAATCTGAATAGTCACGAGAAGGGTTTGAACCCAGTGTTCGAACATTGGTCTAGTTTCTTTTATAAAATGGGTTTTAACCATAGACTGAAGCAGAAATTAATACTTCCGCATATAGATTAAAATCTAGGTTGTTTTAACTAAGGGCGAAGATTAAATTGGATATAATACATGTTGTCGGGCCACATTACAATTTGGGGTTTAAGCCAAAGTCAAGGATACTATGCAGCATTTCGAAACATTGGGTAGAAAAACGTATTATATATTGGTATATTACGTTTATAGAAATGTTGTGAGCCAATATTACATTTGTTATAAACCAAGCATATAAGTGCAAAGGTCGAGGGTTGGATATTCATGTGAAATGGGTAATAACCCATATGATAAACGTAAGGAGTTCTAATGGACATTTGGTTTATAACCTCTTAAAAAGAATCTTGCGCATTATTGAATGAAATATTAAGGAGGGAGGTTTATAATATGGTTGCAGGTTCATAAATCGAAGACCGAAGACTAGGTGGTCCTTAATTACAAGGTGAAATTTGGTTTAATTTGTATATGCAGATTTGTCCCATAACCATGGAATAATGAAGATTCTGGACTAAATTAAATTTCCAAATAGAGATTATTTGGAGTGCATTATTTTCAGATGCATAGAAATAAAAGTTGTGAGTTGCCCAAATTGAAATAAATTGGGCATAAATTAGGAAATTTGTTTTATATACATAGAGAAAGAGAAAAAGTGGGCCTGACAAAGGTAAACAGAGATTGCAAGTTTGACAGGTGTACATGCACAGGTGCACACAATTACAGTGAACAGAGTATGCAGGACAGTTACATGACAGCAACAGATACACAATTGCAGAAAACAGCAGAGGTATGCAGAGCAGTTACCTGACAGCAGCAGAAAAGACAAAACCAGCAAGCCAAGTGCTGGAAAGAGGACTGAGTGAAATTTATACATGTAACTGAAAATGGGAATGTAAATGTTGTAATTGATTTTTTATTGTTTGTGATGCATTGGAAAGTCTCTGGAGGAAAACAAAAATCCCACTGTAAATTTGAAATTAATACATATTGTTATATTTTTCCGAATGAGTTGATAAAAGAAATGAGGAGACAGAAGGCAAAGAGCACATGGTTGTCCAGTTCGAATTCCCAGTAGAATGCAAACAGCCATGAAGCTATTTTGTATAAAACAAGTAATATCCAAGGGGAGAAGGTTACGAAAACAAAGAGAGAAGAAGAAGAGATTTTGCAGCAGAATTGAATAGAGATTGAAGAATTTATGAAAGCTGCAAGAGGTTAGAGGATGCAGAAATGAAGCAGTGAGACAGAGAAGAAGGGGGGGCTAATAGTGAATCTGAAAAGATGCAGAAATGATATAAGACAGATATGAATACTGATACACAGCAGTGAAGATGGTATAGAACAGAGCTGATATCCAAGGTAAATCAACAAGTGTTTTCTTTTGAAAGAGTAAGGAAGTTGGAGCTTCCCTATCAAGTTGTAGCTTGATAGATGTTAGTTGTAGCTGACTAAGGTAGGAGGCTCCTGTAGGTTGGTGCCTGCAGAAAATTGATGGGAGTTGGAGCTTCCTTGCAAGTTGTAGCTTGTAGAACTGAGGTAGGAGCCTCCTGTGGGTTGGAGCCTACAGAAAATTAGTGGTGAGAGGGAGTTGGAGCTTGCCTTTGCATCACAACAATAATAAGATGTGGTTTTCTCCCTTTATGGGTTTCCACTTATATCTGGTGTCTATGTGCATGATGTCTATGTGTTGATATGGTATATCTATTCTGCTAATACTTGATGCTCACACATTAAGACTGCTAGTACATTACCTAATCTTCTTATTAATTGCTGCTCACAAATAAGGATTGCACACACATTATGTTGATCATGAAATGAAGGTGTTAATAATGTTTAATGAAAAGTTTTAAAAGTCCATGAATGTGTTAAACTGATTCAACCCCCCCCCCCCCCTCTCAGTTTAACTAAGGGTTCAACAATTGGTATCAGAGCAGGTTCCTTTGGTGTAAGCTTAATAGCTTGAAGGAGATCTGGTTGAGTCATGGACTACCAAAACGTACTTGTGCTAAATACAGCAAACTTTCCTGAGTGGAGAGATAAGGTTAAAATAGGTTTAATGGCTAATGAACCTGAGGTATGGAAGCTTGTTTGTGATGGTTATTGCACAGACTCTCCCACGGTGCAAGAACATCAGAGGAATGCCAAGGAAAAATTTGTGACATACAACAATCTTCATAACAAGGATCTTGAGGTAATAATGGATTTAACCTCTGCAAAAGAAATTTGGGACAAATTGCATTTCATGCATGGAGTAGACACTGAGGATTGCATTGTCAAGAAGGAGAAGAGAATTAAGAAGAAGAAAACTTCATGTCAAAAGGAAAATGTTCAATCAAATGAGATACCTGCTAGTATGAATGGTAGTAACTACCATGAAGAAATTGCAGCTGAGGAAAAAACCAAACTTGACACAGCCCTAACTGAAATAGAAAAATTAAAGAATGAAAACAAAGACCTTAAGATATTGGTACAAATATGTGATGAGAAAGAATTTGAAGATAAGAAACAAATTATTGGCCTGAAGACACAACTTGTAGAAGCAAGGAAAGTTGAAGACACTTTGCTGCAACAAATGGAAGAGAAAATACTAGAATGTGAGAAACTGGAAGAAAAAGTAGTGTGCCTGAGAAAGAAACTAGAAAAATCCCAAAGAGAATTATTAATGAATACTCCACAAGTGAAAAGCTCTAGACAACTGGACCAAATGCTAAATGCTCAAAGGTCACCTTTCATAAAGGTTGGGATAGGATATGAAGGAGAAACCAGTAAGTCCAAGGTAGAAGATAACAGGTATATCATCTTTGTAAAATCTATAAAGGAAAATGAAGCAGCTCAGAAAATTTCTACAGAAGAAGCAGCCAGCAAGAACATGAGGTGTAAAGAAACAAACAGAATCAAGCAGCAACATGAAAGAACAGAGAATGAGAGGATGAAACAATCAGCTGCTAAAGGCTCACATGCACCTAAGGATGAATTGAATAAATTTGGAAGATGTCAAAGAAGGTTCTTTCCTCCTATGGGAAGTATCACTTGTTTCTCTTATCACAAACCAGGACATATTGCAGCATATTGCAAGACAAAGCAAATCCAGTCCAACCAGCAAAGGATGCAGCAAATGAAAAGAACCCCTCAAGCAAGAAAATGGAAAGGACAATCTTTCACCAGGTACTCAAATCATTTCCATGGCTACTGTTATGCATGCAATAGTTTTGGACATAAATTTGTTGATTGTAAATTATATTCAAAAAGGGGAACAAAGTATTATACATCAGCTCAAATGTACTTTGACAAAATAAGATGTTATGTATGCCTCAAGCTTGGCCACAAAGCAAAGGACTATAAACTGCCATATATATTAAAGAACTCTATACAAATGATGGAAACAAAGAAAATCAAACAGAACTATGAATCTAAAAGAAGTGCAGATATTATGATGAACTCCAATAAAGTATGGAAGGAAAAGAGAAAGGGGGAGCCTATTATCTCAATAACATAATGAAAACTTCATAGTCTCAGGGGGAGCTGCTCTAGGAAACAAAGCTAATATCCAACTAGTGATAAATATGAAGCAACATCTCAGGGGGAGAGCAGTTCATAACTAGTCCCCACAAAAACAGTCTAAGAAGAGCTCCATGAAATGAGAACAGCTATGAGAACAGGAAGGGAAATGAAAATCCCTCTAACAGAGAACTATTGAGGAAGAAGATGATTTGAAGTATTAAACAGTTGACATATTGATGGAAGAAGAGAAGACGGCAAGCAGCCATGATGGTAGAGAGAACATCAGCCATGAACATGTAAGCCAAGAAGACACCAGCACATAAGTGATGATCACAGTGTGCATCATATAGCCAGAATGAAAAAGTGAACTACATTAAGAAGGAGGAATAAGAGAAGAGCCTATCATCATTATATCATTACATATTTCATCTATGAAAAGTATTCTTGGAGGAATGCAGTAAAGTGAGTAATAAATCCTTGAGAAATCAGCCCATGAAGATTTATAGAAAAGAAATTGAAGATGCCTTCCCAAAGATCTTTATATTAGAACTGTTGAATTGATCTTTAAAACAGCAATGATTCTGGAGCAGTCCAAGAAAAGAAAATTCAGGGACAATCCTTTAAACCAGAATGACAGTCTAAGAAAAATTTCAATGATGCCAGGATCAGATTCAGTACACTGATGGTTGTTGTTGAGAATAGTGGAGAGAAAAAAAAAAATAGAAACTATGAAAGTTTTCTTAACATTGGGTTCATGAGCAAGCTGAAGTGAAAGTAGTATTAATTGGTACTTGGTACAAACAACATGCCTATCAACAGAATATCAAGTGTTATCATGGAGCAGCGGTAAGGTACAGGTCCTCAAGATCAAAGGATTATGGCAAGAGTACATCTAGCATAAAAAAGGTCATTGAAAAGGAAAAAGGATCAGTATCTTCTTTATACCTGAAGTAGTATATTGCACATAGAAGTAGTATCATTTTCTATATATAATTGCATGCCTTCCTGAAGACAATACATACATATATATATATATATATATATATATATATATATATATATCAGGCCTCTCTCTTGAATTCATTCATAACACCGTGTGAAGTCTGTTTGCTGAAATTTCAACTAAACATCTTGAATATGTTTTGCTGAAGATCATCATAATAGGTCAGTTAAAGTATTAAAAGCATGAAGGATTAGTTATGTCATAAAGGAAATTGCATAATTGATAAGTGAGACTGACTAATACACTGAAGGTATCTAGCCTCAAGGGTTTGTTTTGAAAATACATTGTACAAGCAGGAAAGTCATTTGGCCCCTAATATTGAAAGATATTGCCTATTCTCACAATAAACTGTAAGCTCTGGTTTGATTCAATGTTCACTTCAGCAACAAGGACCTTTCAGTCTTTGAGTGTAATATCCCTGTCAGTAATCTAGCACAGATTACAAACAACAGGCAGTACAGGTGAACCACAGCAATAAAAGATACATTGGGATCATCACAATTGAACAGATGAGTACTGTAGATGTGCATTGCGGAAAAATACTTACTCCATCTACAACCCTCCTCAATGGATATGCATCGTAGATAAAGATTATAATCTAGACTGAAGTATAGCTGAAGCAAGCTTGATATGTCACATGGAGCATTCACAATCTCCAAATATTGATCCAATGATGCATCTCTGATTATGCAAGTCTAATTATATATGGTTGTCATCACCTACACTCTATACAAGTTCAATAAGTCTCAAAAGTGTTCTCTCGACACCATTTTGGAGCAGCAGGGTACAAAGTCAGAAAAAGAAGGCCTAAACACATTTCAGAGAGAGGAAATGCAAAGATAGAATCCAACCCTTTGCCATTGATGTCAAAGGGGGAGGAAAAGCAAGCAAAACAAGGAGCAGATGATATGTTTCCATCAATGCCAAAGGGGGGGACTGTTGGAAATGTTGTCATTGATGGCAAAGGAGTTGGAAAAGGAGGAGCATCTGAAACAGCAACTAGGCAAAGAGAGAAGCAAAGTAGCAAAGAACAGAGACAGCATAGAAGGAACAAAGGCAGCAGGAGACAAATGAGGTGGTGTTGCAGAGTAGTGAGGGCAGAGTTTCTGTAATTTGATTGTAAGTTCATATATGAAGAATTGAAATCTCTGTGTAAAGGGATTTAACTTGTGATTCTGAACATGATTGGGAAATTGGTGTTTGAGTTCGGAACTGCTCAGGGACCTGCAAGGACTGCACAGAGCTGCATAGTGTTGTAGATTAGAGGCAGAGGAATAGAAGGCCATTACTTTGAAGACCTGGCCGAGGACTAAAAGTTGTAAGTAATGTCATTGTATAAATGAGGAATTGTTTCAGTGTTACTGTGCATTTGTTGAGTCGAATTACGTGTGGAATGTTTTAAATCCCTGTGATTAACTGTGAAGATAGAACCTGCAATTGAGCTCTGAATTGAGACTCTGCATTCAACGAAAGAACCGGTGTTAATAATACCGATATCGTAGTTCAGGTTGGATGTGAGGGCTTAACTTATAAGTAATAAATCCTATTATGCATAACCAATGATACGGGATCGATGTTGAGGATTTATTGGAGTTACTGTGGATTTGGGTCAGATAAGACTAAATATAGAGTCAATTCGTGCCCAGATAAGCGCTAAGGGTTTTAATAAAAGCCTGTTGGAACTTCAAACTGTATTATATTGAAATCTTTGTATCAGGAGTCGAGGCGTGGAGATGAAATTCATCATCCACAGTTAACTGATTGGGTTAATTAACCCTGTCCGAATGTTGAATTGAGGCAGCAGCGTTGAAGGGAAGGTTGAATGCGAATTTAGAGGAGAACAGAACCATGAGTAATAGTGGAACCAAGAAACTTGAACAGTAAACCCGGCGGTTTCGCGCAGTTTAGAAGTGGTAAATAAAATTGGTGAGAAAAAACGTGATGTATGCCAGGAGATGACGCGTGGCCACAAATGGTATTGGAATACCATTCACATCGCGTAACTTTTGTGAATTAACACTCGGGTATTTAAATCATGCGATATTGGTTTATGGTCGTCGGATCATCCAGGACCAAGCGATGAACTAACCACCGTCAGATGTGGAAGGTTCATTAGCGCTGGGCCCCAACTCTGATGTACGTTGATGATTGCTGGTTTAAGGAAGGCCGAGGTTTATATGAATTATCATAACTAGAGGTTCACGCTATGTTTATTATGTCTCGCTAAGGTCTATTGCAGTTAATATATGCTATGAAGGTTTAAGATATGATTCGTCCAACTATATGGTATGGTTGACTTATATCAAAGGCATGTTATGAATGTGGATTATTATATCTTGTTCAAACATTATTAAGGCACTTGTTATAAATGCTAAGACTTATAAAAGAGGGAGATATAGTGTCAGCACGCCATTCAAATAAAACAAAGGTCTTATAGTGCGATGCTTATTTAAAATACCAAAGGTCATACTCGAAGGACCTTTTGTCATTGGACTACAGAAATTCATTCATCAAATTCCCTGAATTTGATTAATGAATTAGAAAGTTAGAAATCAAAGAAGTGGCCCAGTACTTGTGCGATTGGATTTTATTAATCATTGTTTATATGGCCTGAAGATTGGGTTTAAAATCAAGGTTTATAAAGCGTGAATTGGTGTTGGTTTTTAAACCATTGGAAAACGCATATATTATAATGAATCGAAGTTTATATTCCAAAACGTGGACCATTATAATAAATCGAATGGACAGAAGAGTTTATTAACCTTGTGGGACCCTCACGAATCGCATCGGAGAAAAACATCACAGCGGAACATGTTAATAAAAGTTTCGATGGCGATTGCGGACCCGATGTGTTTATGAACTGTGATTCATATGTGTTTGAGTTCCGGCTTAAAAGGCATCAAAGTAGGTCATCGCATTGGAAAAAAAGTGGAACATCAGAACAATTACAAAGGAACCAATCGCAATCGGAAGTACTTAGTTGCGATTAACCGCATCGGAAAATTTAAAAAAAAAAAAAAGGGTTCAATATTGTGGGCCCGAAGGTTACTTTATTATGGCACTGGCATTTTAGTTTAATGTTGTGAAGGTTACAACTTTGGAATAGTGTGATTATTCAAATGTTAATCTGAATAGTCACGAGAAGGGTTTGAACCCAGTGTTCGAACATTGGTCTAGTTTCTTTTATAAAATGGGTTTTAACCATAGACTGAAGCAGAAATTAATACTTCCGCATATAGATTAAAATCTAGGTTGTTTTAACTAAGGGCGAAGATTAAATTGGATATAATACATGTTGTCGGGCCACATTACAATTTGGGGTTTAAGCCAAAGTCAAGGATACTATGCAGCATTTCGAAACATTGGGTAGAAAAACGTATTATATATTGGTATATTATGTTTATAGAAATGTTGTGAGCCAATATTACATTTGTTATAAACCAAGCATATAAGTGCAAAGGTCGAGGGTTGGATATTCATGTGAAATGGGTAATAACCCATATGATAAACGTAAGGAGTTCTAATGGACATTTGGTTTATAACCTCTTAAAAAGAATCTTGCGCATTATTGAATGAAATATTAAGGAGGGAGGTTTATAATATGGTTGCAGGTTCATAAATCGAAGACCGAAGACTAGGTGGTCCTTAATTACAAGGTGAAATTTGGTTTAATTTGTATATGCAGATTTGTCCCATAACCATGGAATAATGAAGATTCTGGACTAAATTAAATTTCCAAATAGAGATTATTTGGAGTGCATTATTTTCAGATGCATAGAAATAAAAGTTGTGAGTTGCCCAAATTGAAATAAATTGGGCATAAATTAGGAAATTTGTTTTATATACATAGAGAAAGAGAAAAAGTGGGCCTGACAAAGGTAAACAGAGATTGCAAGTTTGACAGGTGTACATGCACAGGTGCACACAATTACAGTGAACAGAGTATGCAGGACAGTTACATGACAGCAACAGATACACAATTGCAGAAAACAGCAGAGGTATGCAGAGCAGTTACCTGACAGCAGCAGAAAAGACAAAACCAGCAAGCCAAGTGCTGGAAAGAGGACTGAGTGAAATTTATACATGTAACTGAAAATGGGAATGTAAATGTTGTAATTGATTTTTTATTGTTTGTGATGCATTGGAAAGTCTCTGGAGGAAAACAAAAATCCCACTGTAAATTTGAAATTAATACATATTGTTATATTTTTCTGAATGGGTTGATAAAATAAATGAGGAGACAGAAGGCAAAGAGACATGGCTATCCAGTTCGAATTCCCAGTAGAATGCAAACAGCCATGAAGCTATTTTGTATAAAACAGGTAATATCCAAGGGGAGAAGGTTACGAAAACAAAGAGAGAAGAAGAAGAGAGTGTGCAGCAGAATTGAAGAGAGATTGAAGAATATAAGAAAGCTGCAAGAGGTTAGAGGATGCAGAAATGAAGCAGTGAGGCAGAGAAGAAGGGGGAGCTGATAGTGAATCTGAGAAGATGCAGAAATGATATAAGACAGATATGAAGACTAATGCACAGCAGTGAAGATGGTACATAATAGAGCTGATATCCAAGGTAAATCAGCAAGCATTTTCTTTTGAAAGAGTAAGGAAGTTGGAGCTTCCCTATCAAGTTGTAGCTTGATAGATGTCAGTTGTAGCTGACTGAGGTAGGAGCCTCCTGTAGGTTGGTGCCTGCAGAAAATTGATGGGAGTTGGAGCTTCCTTGCAAGTTGTAGCTTGCAGAATTGAGGTAGGAGTCTCCTGTGGGTTGGAGCCTACAGAAAATCAGTGGTGAGAGGGAGTTGGAGCTTGCCTTTGCATCACAACAATAATAAGATGTGGTTTTCTCCCTTTATGGGTTTCCACTTATATCTGGTGTCTATGTGCATGATGTCTATGTGTTGATATGGTATATCTATTCTGCTAATACTTGCTGCTCACACATTAAGACTGCTAGTACATTACCTAATCTACTTATTAATTGCTGCTCACAAATAAGGATTGCACACACATTATGTTGATCATGAAATGAAGGTGCTAATAATGTTTAATGAAAATTTTTAAAAGTCCATGAATGTGTTAAACTGATTCACCCCCCCCCCCCTCTCAGTTTAACTAAGGGTTCAACAATAGCTCATATTATCATCCTAAATTCGATGGGAAAATTGAGATAGTGTACAAATGTTTGAAAGGATATCTTCGTTGCTTTGTATTTGATAAGAAAACACAATGGGTCAAGTGGTTATCTCTGGCTGAATGGTGGTATAACACTTCCTTCCAGACTGCAGCAAAAATGACCCCATTTATGGAACTTTATGGATATCATCCAACATCCATTACATCATCTTTAAAAGAAAACTATAAGGTTCAAGCAGTGGAAGATCACATCAAGCATCAACAAAAATTTCTCTAACTCTTAAAGGATAACCTAAATTTAGCACAGAATCGAATAAAACAATAGGTATATCAACATCGCAGCAAGAGAATTTCCGATGTAGGTTACTGGGTATTTTTAAGGCTACAACCATACAAACAAATGTCCCTTAAGCAAGCTAAGAAGGATAATAAATTATCGCCAAAGTACTATGGTCCTTATAAGGTGTAGCAAAACATTGTTACTATGGCATACAAATTGAAGCTTCCTGCATCTTCTCGAGTGCACCTAGTTTCCATGTTTCATGCGTAAAGAGGGTTATAGGTAGCAAACTTCTAGTTCAAACAATATTTCCAGAACTTGATGAAGAAGAAAAAATCATATTGGAACCTGAAATAGTCACGGAAACAAGAAATCGACAACTACGAAATCGATCAATTTCAGAGTATATCATCAAGTGGAAGAACTTACCCACTGAAGATTCCACATGAGAGGATGAGAATTTTATACAGAAGCATCCATAACTACTCAAGCATTGAGGACGACACTTTTTTGAAGGAGAGGGGCATGTTAGGTCCCTATATTACTAGTGTAGTCCCTTATTATTGTTAGTGTAGCCTCCTTAATGTTATTGTTGTACCCCTGTAGTCCCCATATTGTTATTATTGTGCCCCATAAAATACCACTATTGTTATTGTTGTGCCCTTACATTATTATTGTTAGGTCGGCTATGATTATGTTGTGAACCCATGGACTCCTATATATAGAAAGGAGTTTTGTCATTTGTATCATCCAAGAATTGTTCATTTATGTAATATAAAGGAGGTTTCCCCCTAGAAGTGGTTGATTTCTAAGGCGTTGATCTCTCTTTTCTTCTATTTTTTGGAGTTGGTTTCATAACATGATCATTCCAAATTAGTTTTAAACCCGAGGCCTTTTCCTTCCCCATTAGAACCTGCATTGTTTTGAAGTCCTTTGGCACTAGAGATTTCATTAGTTCCATAAACTTCTAATAGAGAACAAGGAAAAGAGAAAACGATGATAATCAAAATTGTGATCAGTATAATAACTATAGGATCTAGGGATGAATATTTAGAATGAAGCTAGTATTCCATCCCTCTTGAACTGCACAACAAATTGGAGTGAAAAGATTCACAATCAACTTTAAAACTTAAATTAAACTTTGGAAATGAGATTCAAATGAGATCTCAATTTTAAGAGCATGATGAGGGCCACTTGTGAGGGGTTAAAGACTTGGTGTCTTGAAACTAGAACATGCGGCTAGTTGGAAAAGATCAAGGAAACTGCTAAGGAATATATTGAGAAAATGGACGGAGAAATGTACACAAGTGGTGAATATTACGAAACCTTTAATAATTTCGCATTCTGAAATTATTGAAGTATATATCACCCTGCATTGGAGACAGCAAATGTTACTAGGGTTTAAGTCAATCAATGCAAAGTGAAATTGCAACAATGTCAAGTCCAGCTGGGATTTTTGCTAGACATGATAAGAAGGTTATAGGTAATGGAATTTGTTAATGAATTTCCTTTCTTTCAGTATTTTGAAAGATATTTGGACCTGGCTTGCCTTATTTGCAAATGATTTTGCCGATTTTAAGTAATAATTTGTGAGAGTACTCAAATACCTTATCGCGTGTCCAATAGTATTTTGTTTTTGTGCCCTTGAGTTGGAATTGTCTACTGTCAATTGCCTTTCTTTTACTGTAACAAAATTTTCCTGTTATAATAAAACTTCAGCTTTTAGTAAACAAAATGAGAATATATATGATCCAAGACCAACTTTAACAAGAAACAGGGCAATTTTTTTATGATTTTAGTAAAGAGATTCCAATTGAACGATGTAGAAGAAAAGATCCTTATACCTTAAAGTTTTAGCAGTATATGTTAGATGGTACTCCAACTAGATTTTAATTTTTTGCTGAAATTGTCAAAACTTAGGCAGAGGTCAAGTATCTTCCTCTAAGTATAAATATTTATGAAAAATTCGGAATAATAATTTTAGATATATGTTGAACCCAATTCGGCATTGTCAGGAAGGGGAAACAGACTGGCAAACAATAATAGAAAGATAATGGGTCTAGAGGGTTTTGGGTGATAAGAAGTAAACCCCCTCCCAGGATATAAAATTGATTAGATATATTAATAATGCAAAGTCAGTATAGCAATGGAAACCGGAACAATAATTGGGTCTATTGGACAGTTGTATGGCATGCATCTTTCACAACACCTTAACACACACAAAAAAACAGTGATGGATCTTGAACCCCTCCTTGGGCACACAGGATTTACAGGTATATAGAGTAAGAATTATTTGCAAAGTTCCAAATGCAACAATAGCAATTATGATGATGCGATGTTGGCTATACACAACTCCTTTAGAGTATCTCCCCAGCTTAAGGCCAGTGGCCCAACTAACCACTCTGGAATCAAAGCCCACGGTTTGACAAAACACATGCAGATAGAACCAGGCAGGATCTGCAGATTCAGATTGCCGTAGATACCTGGAAAACATTACCCCAATTGGAAGAAATATTCCCCAACCAACCACAATCAACACCCCGTGTTTCTGTAATTCAGAATATGAAGCACAGTGCATTAACATACAGTGCTAAGAGAACCAAGAAAACCTAACAAAAATCTTCAAAATCAGAAATCCCAAAGTCAAAAATAAAAATACATACAAAGAGCATGAAACAAAGAATACTATAATAATAGACCAAAAAAATTAATTTACATGTCAGTATTTATGTAAAAGAAAATGGCATTATGATATTACATAGATAACAATTACAATTGCAAGCCAAGGAATGATATTAAACCAGATATTATCACATCTACTTTAGGACTTGTACTTACAGATTGTGAAATATTTGATAAAAACAATGCCTTATAAATTGCATCAGAATTGAACTAAATAATGGAATAATCCTTATAAAATGAGATTTAAAATCATGGCACTTATATTTTTCAGAACATAATGTGGAGTGATTATAGATGTGATAGCCACTCCAGACTTAAGATCTATGGTACCCCTGCTCACTAAGTTTGTAGGAGTTAATGCATGAGCCAGAGGAACCACGCCTTTGACTTTACCTCTGGTATTTCACACATATTCACAGTCATCTTATTGTTCTTTATCGTACAGGTAGAAAATATGGTGATTTGGTTATTTTGGAACTCCGCGGCCATGACATGCACTGTGAAATCGATATGTGAGGGCTCCATAGGACTATCGTTATTGGCTTTCATGATATTGTACGTATGGACGTGCAGGGTGCCATTGGAGTGCTTAAACGCAATCAGGTATGGCATCTCGCCCATTTCAGCCTTATCCGGGTTGATTCCCCAGGCGACCCAGCCTCCCGAGGTATCGGACTTGGCCGTGAAGGCCATGCAAATAGACCCATTTCCAGGCTTTGGTGTCCCTCTTCGTCATTTTGAAGCAGTTCCTTTTCCATACTTGCTGACTTACTAAACTATGGCCGCCAGCAACGAGTGAGCCCATTGAATTCATGACTTTGGATATCAACTGAACTTACCATAACATTTATTCAGGTAGTAGCTTCCATTATTGTTTTATCACTCTCAAGAAATCAGAAGCCTCAGGGCCCATTATTTTTTTGGGTCGTGGGTTGTGCTACAGTGTGTCTTTACACACTTCCTCTTTTGTATTGGTGATACACACACCGATATATTCATGTGCCGGAGCAAGATCCTGTATCTTCATCCATTTCTTCCCATTCTAGTTCTCCTCCTCTTCAAATTACCTCTTTCACTGCAATGTCATTTCCTCAATATTCACGAGAGGAAGACGCCCTAAGTACATCTCAGGCTTAGGGCGATGGCAGAGTTAGTAGGGAATTGCAGTAACCCATGCTTGGGCCTCGAATCAGGTGGTAAATTAAGGAATGAGAGCTCAACGATAGCCAATGGAATGAGAATAATAGCCTGAAAATATGCCTTCAGTTCCTATTTGTAATGTATTGGGCGTTCCTCAGCGCCAATGTGGATCTGCAAAAATGTTGGTGGGCCCAAATTGCAAAGCAATGGCAAAGACCCGTCCAAGCGGTCCGCGAACTGGAGCAGAAAAAAAACATTGGAGTGGAGGAATATTACTGGGAACGCCCATGATAAGGTCATGAGAATCATGAATCAATGGTGAAGTGGCGTTAATACAAATCGCAAATAAAACTGCAAATTGAGCTTTAGGAGGTTGCATGTTTCAAATTCTTATAGTTGGGACGTGCTCAAAATTTGAGCGCTCTCATTCGCTCCAGTGAACAGTGTTTGGACTTAAAATTAAATTAAATTAAATTAAATTAAATTAAACCTTACTTAATAAGAAGAAACTCATCGTTCATCACCATTAATAAGAAGAAAATCATTATTCCTTACCATTAAATTTAACTGTTAGATATAATTTGATAATACTAAATACATTTAACTAGTATAAACTAATTAAATCAATTTAGATTTATCTTAGCTCTGGATCTAAGTTGGTGTAATTACTTTTAAACATGTTATATTAGAGAAAAATACCATAAAAAAAAAACCTTGAATTAAATATACCATAGGAAAAAAAACCATGGATTAAAAATACCATTGGAAAAACCATGGGTTAATAATAGCATGGGAAAAACCATGGATTAAAGTCCAAAAATGTTAAACAGAACATTACACTATCTCTACCATAAAAAGAAATATATATATATATATATATATATATATATATATATATTATTTTATTTTATTTTATTTGTTTATTTATTTATTAGGTTATATTGTAATCATTTTATAGTTAGACTTTCAATTAGTTCTTAAATTTTTAAAAATATTTTATTAAGTCTATCAATGTTTTGAAATAAATAACTATTAAATTGAATATTTTGAAAATAAAAAACAATTTTTGAAATTTAAATTTTCTTATTGGCTCGTATAGATGGAATGACTAATTTTATGGGGTTATAAATAGAATTTGTCAGAAATAAAAATTGTTTTAAAAATCAAAAATCAAAAAGTTTCTATATGCCACCAAGTGTCATAATAACACACACTTCAAATCTCAATATTTATGAAAAACATTACACACATCAAATCTCAATATTTATGAAATTTCCATTATTTATAAAAATAAAAAATATATTCCACCAAGTGTCATAATAATACACACATAAAATCTCAATATTTATGAAAAATAGTAACCAACTTACCCATGTTTTTTGTTGTTCCAACACATAGTTCCTCAAGTAGCCCTCAAGCCATTTAATAACAAATTCTATTTGACCATCCGTTGAGGTTGATAACTAGTGCTATGATCAAGTTTTGTTCCTGCCAACTTTATCAATTCTTGCCAAAAGGTGCTAATGAATATGTGATCCATGTCACCTACAATCATCTTAGACGCACCATTAAGTTTGAATACCTGTTCAAAAAATACGCCAATAACTTGTGGAGATTTACATTCAAAAGGCACTAGCATGAAATGAACATATTTCATATTTAGTACATCTAGCCACTGCAACAAAAATAACGTCCTTACCATTTACCTTTGGCGGTCATGTGGTAAAATACCCCAACTCAAACCAGTGAAACTAATATCAAATCAATCGTCGTTTCCTTGGCTTACCCAAGTGGAAAAGGACACAAAGACACATTAGGTTTAGTTGCATGCACGAGGATTAATGCACATGGATAAGACTGAGTCTGATTGTGAGTTATTTGAAGCACATGCATGAGTGACCTAAATACAATTGAGATGCATTCACTAATTTAGGAATGAGTTATCACTTTTCTTGGATTTAACCACAACACATGCAAGCATAGGGAGATAATTGAGCGTGTGGAACAATTAACTAGGTGCATGCTTTTTTCTCTCCCACTTGACATAAGAGTATCTACACTAGACTAAAGACAAGTTTCTTCTCTCCACTTCTACTTCAATTGAATTCAAGTATACTTCCATTAGCCACGTGTATGGCCATCTCATCATAGTTCAGCATTAGTTAATAAAAATGCATGGAAGTTGACAACAGTCTTGCATGGATAATTTATAAAAGAAGGTCACTTTGATATTTTAGGAGATATACATAATGAGTTTCTATTCTATATTGTTGTAATTTTGGGCTTAAGGTCTGATAACCTTCAGTATCCCTTGTTTCAGAGAGACATATGGGCTCCCCCTACTCAAAAGGGTGTGTTTCGATGGAAGAGCTACGTTTTGTGAGACCCTAGCACATCATGTTTTTTGGGATGCACTCATTCATTAATCTTGGAGGTCGATATAGAGATAAATTTTAGAGGACAATTTCCAATTTATGTTCATTTCAGCAAGTATTTTTCATAGTTGTAATTCCTAGTTTTTTTATGCAAATAAAATTTCAAATTTTGTTGTGCCCTCATTTAAAAATATTGTTGTTTTCTAGTATCTCTATTCAAGGATATTACATCACCCTAAAATATGGTGATCTTTAAGCAATTATCACTCATTCATATAAAAAAATTCTTCATTATAATCAATGTTATTGTGGAATTCACTCTCTAATTGAAAAGATTGAAGTAGAGTATGGATGAGTAGTTATTAAGTATCATATAGAGTGCCCAAACACAATCATTAATGAGTTTTTGTTGAGGATTATAGTTTGGGTGGGGAGTTTTATAAGAATCTATCACCCATTAAATAGGAACAAATTTTGTAGCAAAATTTTCAATGGAAACTAAACCATGTTGTTTAGATTTATATAGTGTTGAATCGAATTTCAATTAATATGTAATAAGGTGAAGCTAATAAGGCTAATAGAATAAGACATTGTTGACTTGTAAGCATAATACCATATCTCATATATGATACAACACATTTAATTATGTAAACATGTATTGTAAACATGTATTCTAATATTGTTTAAAATAGAAACATGGAAGTGCATACTCATGCTACTAATAGTAATCTTATTGCCTACTTAATTTGTTGTTTAATAGATGAATTTCTCTCTTCCACTTTTCTGTTGTCTTTTATGTAATGCATTTTTATTTGCACAAAAAGTTTTGAATCAATAAAAATGAAATCTTCAAAGACAATGGAACCTTCTTTTTTCTTCCATTTATAGCATGATCTTATATTCAAAGACAACAAAATCTTTAATTGTGTTTGATATACAATAATCATGTATAGTAAGAACTAGTTTTTAATTTAAAAATTAAAAGATTACAAATGCATCTCACCTATATTCGGCTTTAATTATGTTTGATATACAATAATCATATATAGTAAGAATTAGTTTTTAATTTAAAACTTAAAATGATTACAAATGTATCTCACCTATATTAGGTGTTAAATCTCTTGTAAGTGGGCGCGGCGAGAAACTAGTGGGTGACTCTGGTTCGATGTGGTCAGCTAAATTGTTGCGAGTGGTTTCCTCAGTCTCCTGCTGAGACACCCTATTCCTTCGGGCTCTCTACCTCTTGCAAGGATCGTGTCGATGTGATTGCGTAGGTCCTACCCGAATTATTCGCTTTCCTTTCTCATTACCCTCCTGGTCTTCGGTTCATCCTTGAAAGAGAAGTCACTGATATCTATGGAAAAATCTTCGAAGGTTAAGCATTGATTGAATACATGAAAAAGGATCAAAGAAATCAAAGGATTGGAGATATCTAAGAAATATGTGATAAAATATTATTTGAATATGCATTAAATAGAATCTTGATTATGAGGTCTGAAAGAAATGATAAAAGTTAATCATCACTATTCTAACTAGTGAGCAAGGTAACAAGTGTCCATGGGATAAGAAAGATACCTCATTCAACAACTTATGGTTTCCATGCAAGATAGAAAAATAAAAGTTGTGGGAAAAAGTATTAAAGGTTAAAGAAATCTCATATCACCGGAAAAGGATGGAGGAAGTTGAAGAAAGGAATTTCAAGGAAAGAGGGAGTAAAATATCTTTACTATGGTTAAGATAGTATCCCTCACAAAAGGTCTTTTCATAGCTTCTAAATCCTATATAGGATATGACTACAATAAATAGATGCAGTGTGACATCATGAAATCATTGAGAAGCAAGATCTTGTGACATCAGCATAGGGAATCATGGAGGACAAGAAGAAAAAAGTTCATGGCAATCAAATATGGAAGATATAGCTCTTGGGAACCTCATCGAAGAAGTCATTCAGGATTAGCCTCATCATAAGGATATTCAAGATCCTCAAAATCCTCTGATAGAATCCTCATCGAAGGATTCACTAATCTAGAGAAGAAGCAAGTGTTTCATCGAGAACTTCAACTTGTGAATTTCATTGAATGATGATGACATAAGATATGAATCAGATCAAGGCATTGAATACATTTCAATCAAGGAAGATGCTGAAAGAATACTAGATGACCTTAAGGTAAATGAGGTATGTATTCTTGTATTTAATATTATAATGTCATGTCGTATGGTTGCAGGTAACATGGATCACTACTCCTATACTGAGGAGCATGATCAAAGGAAAGGAATATTCTCCTCTAAAATATGTTGAAAGGTATGGTTCACACTAGATGAAATCAACATAATATATTCTCATATGAAGTATGAGATGATTGGAAACTATTAAGGAACTCTGATTGGAATTTCCTCAGAATAAAATTGTGTGGAAGGAAGAGATCGTGAGAAGTAAAACTATGGTAAAAGGCAGAAATAATCCAAGGAAGAAGAGCTGACTAGGAGATCTCCTAGGAATATATGTGGACTCTGATAAAAGTTTGGAAAAAATAGAGACCTTTGATAATACATATTTTTAGTAGATGTGTCAATATGTAAACAAAGGATGTTGATACCTACCAGAAGATGTCATAATGAAATATCATCATTAAGGTAAATTTTATTTAAGTATTCATATTTATAATTGAATAATATCTAGATGAGCTTATGCAGGGCTTCCAAAGGGAAGTATATGTCGTCCAAAGTTTACAACCATATGAAAGGATGGAAGATCCTTGGAATAAATATGGTTCCAAGGAAAGCAGCATGACATGAAGCTAGACCAGATGAGGATACTGATGGATCACTCTCTGAAGGAATTATGAAAGTGATGGATTTAATGTGCCCGTTGAAGAAGTCCCAAAAGAAGAAGACTTCACAACATGACATTGAAGGAAGAAAGTTACTCCGAGCAGCTAGACATTCCATGAAGTTTCTACAGGTCTTTGATTAAGAGGGAGCTTAGGTACATTCATTTTAGGAATGGATTGATCATCCCTGGTTAAGAAGGAGTGGCAGTTGTGTTTTTCTATCTCACGTGCCATGCACTAGACCGGGACTAATAGGCATAAGTCTTAGTGAAGGCCATGGAGAGGAATGTAGACACACGGTATATGTATCCTCCCTATGTGAGAGGGAGAGATAGACATGCATTCTTGTCTTCATTGGAATAAAGAATGGAGTACTTTTGGATTTTGTAACCATCTGGAATTCAATGCTCTTTGAGAATGTGGTAGATAATTCCGATAAGAGTAGTCGAAGGACCGATATTCTTTGAGGATTAGATATCCCAATAAGAATAGTCCTATGAGATCATACTCGGTGAACACTTGGCTAGGGTATGTACCTTGAGAGACGATAATGATGATTAGAAGTCATTAGTCTCGCCAATATTGTGCCCTAAACTTGTGGAGAGATAGAGGATTTAGTCAAGGCCTTGGTATGTGACAATTTTGCTTAATATGATGCTATAACAAATGGATTACCAACCAAAATTCTTCATATGATATTCTTCAAATTGAAAGTGACCATGTATCATTATGAATACCTCCCTAGTTAAGAGGGAGTGTTGGAAAGTTTAACTAGGATCGGTCTTCATAATGACTATGTAATTATGAATTTATGTAATGAAGAAGACAAAGATAATAAAATGTATTTTGTAAATACTTACTTCATGGGTTTCATGAGCAAGAAGTTTTATTATGGATCAAATACTTCTTCTTGATGTCCTTTAGGGTTTTGTCATCTTGCCATAAATGTATGAATTAGATTCATGTACATGAAGCATTGTTACACTTGTAATGATTCAAAGAAATGATGTAAATATACCTCCAAGACCTTGTCATCCTACTCTAGCAAGTCAGCTCAAAATATGATGAAAATATCTCCTATATTTCAGCCTCATAATACACTATCATTCATGTCGGCTCACTTATATAAGTCACAACGGTTCAATAGGACAGGTTGGATAATTGCAGGGGCTGACTACTATAAACACCCCACTAGAATGCGTAGAAAATACAAGGAAATAGTTTGGATTGGTCTGAAATTTTCGGACTAGATTTCAACGAGGATATTCGGGTCAATTACAAGATCAAGTGCAGAGTGAAGGTATGAGGTTTAGAGAGTATAAAAGCAACATCTCAACAAAGAAAAAAGAAATTATAACACATGAATATGGTATCTTGATCTCGGGTTAAAAAACTGTAATAAAAGGTGTGATTGTAGTGTCTGAAAAAAAAAAAAAAGGAAAGGCATACCACATAAAAGGCGACACCTTCCAACTAAGTATATATATCTGTTATGGGCTAGTATCCATCTCGCATACCTAAGATATGTCCAAAATTATTTCAGGAATATGTATAAGTGTTGGAAGGAAGTGCGTAGAAAGAAGTCAAGCTTTGCTTTAAGAAGAAGGTCTAAGTTATACTATGCATGAATAAAGGCCACTACAACAAAATAGATAACTCGGTCTAGGGCATCAAGACAACAACTCAAGAATTCATTTATAGAAGGTCAAGTTTGGATCAAGGAAGGAAATACCTTATTTAGAGTTATTAGACTAAGGACTGAGTCTCCCTAGTGTTGGTGCATAACGATGCAAAAAAGGGAGATCAGTATAAGGAGCCCAGAAAGAGGAGAGATAACGTCTTGCAGGCATTCAAGGGTCAAGGGTCAAGGTTATGGTCATGGTACTTGTCAATTTAAAGTATATAAGAAGAATTAATTGCGGGTTTTCCTCTCCAAAAGGAGATTATTTGGCCCTGGCTTGAAGAGCCAAAATCTTGTGTATTTTGTGTTTTGATAATTGACTTGATGAAATACCTAATAAGCTAATGAAGAGAAGATCTAAGTAAGATAAATAAGTTCACAAGTAATTATCAAGTAGATAATTGAATTAAACTATGCCCTATAAAATTTTCAACATATAGTTGGATGATAAAGGGTGTATTGGCTAGTTCATGGGTCTATGGCCCTCTTTGAGACTGTCAAAGGTTGGATCAAGAAGAACTGGAAGCCTCTGATCTCTGGAGAGGTTATTTCTTCCTTTTTTGGGAAAGGTTTCTTTAACTTCTACTTCGAAAATCAAGAGGATAGGGATTTTGTCTTCTATAGAGGCCCTTACTTTATGGGCTCTCAAGGTTTGTATCTGGATAGATGGAGCTTGAGCTTCAACCGAGAATTCGAGGTTCCTGTCTGGATAAAATTTCCATATCTACCTCGGCATTATTGGAATGATGCGACCTTTAGACTGATTGGAAAATCCTTGGGCAAATATATCGATTCCTTTGAGCCACGAGATGGCCTCTTTTCTTATGCTAGGATTTGTGTTTAAGTGGACTTGGAAAAAGGCCTACCAGGGGCAGTAAATATTTGCATGGATATTTAGTCCCATGTGCAAGAAGAAGACTATGACCAACTTCCCTTAAAATGCAAGGTGTGCCATGAATATGGTCATTTTGCGAAAAATTGCCAGAAATCTCAGGAGCAAAGAGAGACCCCGTCGGGTGAGACGAATGAACAATGGAAGCAAGTTAAGAGGAAAAAAGGTAACACAAAACCAAACCTGATGGCTTCTGTGGGTGGTCGCCTATCCTCACAATCTAGGGGCCAACAACCGATGGTTCCTCCTCCTTCAGTGTCCGTCAAAGTGTCGTAGGTTGTGACTGAAGGTTTGTTGGATTCGAATCAATTTGAGGTTTTGGCTACTCCAGTTGGGGAGGCTGCTCCTCCCAGTTACCTCTCAATCCCTCGCCTAGCTCGGTCCAGGTGTTAGGAGCTAGGCCCTCTAAGAAGAAAAAGGCAGTCAACTCGATCTCTCACTCTTCCAATAGAGAGAATTCTTCAGATGAGGAGGATGAAGATGATGGATTTGTTTCATCGAAGGAAGGACTAGGACTAGTGCTCCCCCCAAGCTTTGTAGATGAAAATTTTGATGGAATGTGGATCAAGTTGCTCAAAAGAAAGGTTAGAAAGTGAGCAAGGAAATTGAATAAAGAAATAAGGTGGGAAACAACCAAAAAATACAAAGAGTTGGGGTTTCAACATACTATGACAAAGAAAATAGTCGGGTTTGGGAATAAAAGCGAGGGAAAAAAATACTACACTCAGGCCCAAGGAAGGGAGTGCCTAAAAACAAGAAGTAATTTGTGAATATACTCTCCTCGAACTATCGGGGTATGGGGACTAGAAAGAGAATAACATAAATAAAATCTCTAATCCAAAGAGAAATACCTACTATCATGTTGTTACATGAGACCAAAATGAGGGAGCCAGAGATCCTAATTTGTTAGAACATAATATGGAATAGAAGCAACCTGGTCGTAGAAAGCTCTAGAGGCACCTTTGGGGTACTATGCACGTTGTGGCATCCAACAAAGTTGAAACTAATATGCTTTCTAAAAAACACTCACTTGATAGAAACTACTTTCAAATTAATAGACTCAAACCAAAGTTTTACGATTGTAAATGTATATATGCTTGTCCACTGTCGGGAGAACCTAGAATGTTGGCAATATTTGTCAAAACTAAAACACACAAAATTTGGCACAACCTACATATAACATAGCTACCGATCAAATAGGAAACTTACCTGGTACCTACTTCTTTGAGGTAGCAAAAAAAGCACCCGATTTTGAAAAGTGGTGATGCAGAATCACCCTTTTTTTAGAGTATTTTTTTGGCACTTTATTTTTTTTATTTTTTTTATTTTGTTTTTAATGTCATGATTTTCATGTTGATTTTGAATAGTGGTGTGCATAATCACCCACTTTTTTTTAGAGCGTTGATTTTGACACTATACATTTTTTAATGTCTTCTTCTTCCCTCTCCTGTTTATTTTTAAGTGCATTTATGTACTTGTTTTTTTTCTAATTTTTTTTGTAATGAAATCTTCATTTTTTCACATAGTTTTAAAAAAAAAAAAAGGTCAATATTTTAAAGTTTGGATTTTCTATATGTTTATGTACTGTTAATTAATATTTCAATGCACATCAAATAATTGTCGCTAAAAACCAATATTTTTAACCATATGAAAAAAAAAAATACACATTTTCAATATAAATACAATGAAAAAAATACGCATTTTGAGACTTTTTGTTAAAAAAAACATGTTTAATAAACTATTTTTTGGGGAAACTCTTAACAAAAAAACTTAAGAAAATAGCATTTTTTTATGAATTTTATGTCAAAAAATAATAGTAATCACAATTTTTTTGCAAAAAATAAGGATTCTTCTCATAAAATATCAAAGTCTAAACTTTACAAGTAAAACTAATTAACAGTTCTCGTAATTGAGCTTTATTTGCAAGCATAACATAAAGCTCGTCAATAATATCAACTAATCCATGTTCAACGTCTTCTAAAACATCATTAATGTCTTCTTCCACAACATTTTCTGCTTCATTTTGGTCATTGTCATCTTCTAATGGATCTTTCATGTCTGCAAATCTTCCAAGGTGTCATTTTCCAATCATTCCATATAATGGTGGTTAAGGTTCCTTTGTTTTTTTTGCCACACGTGATTCATTAAAATCCTCTTTCCTCAAACCAACTACTTGCATTACATCTGGAAGAAATTGAAGAGCATTATTTCTTTGTTGAATAAATTTTCATTACACTAGGTCTTTCTCAATGACAATGCAATTTCTTCATTTTTTTAGGCAACATGCTAGTGTTGTACCTAATCATCAAGCACAAAAGAAATAATTAAGAAAATTAGTATAAACACATAAAACCTGTTGACACCTAATCCTAAGGGATTGGGTGAAATTGTATAATAGTGTAAATCAGGAAATAAAGAAGTCTAAGAGACATTGGGAAATGAATCCCAACATTCTCACCTCTATGTATAAATTCATGTATACCCTCTATCAAATTCGTATTCTATTTTGTGGAGTTACCTCTTGGCCTCCCCCTCCTCCTCCCCTCCCCGCTTTCACCTCCCCCAGGTCGACCTCCCCCAGGTCTGACATTCCCCAAATCATCCTTCCCCAAGTCTGACCTCCCTTGCACACAATTTTTTTTTCCAATTAAAATATATATATATATATATATCCAGAACCAGTTTTTTTACAGCAGAATATACATTTTTACCAAAATTGAATTTTTACAGCAGAGTGCATTTTCACTCCATAATTGAGTTTTTTGCAGCAAAGGACATTTTACACCAGAATTGAGTTTTTTCTCTAGTAATTTTTTTTTTAAGAGTCACAATGACTTCTCTCATATTTATTGTGGGATTTGTTCTCTTCGGCAAGGTAAACTATCCTAAATGGTCTTGGAAAAGCAAGCACACTCTCATTTTTAATGAGTTGTGGAGAGGAATTTGTGAAGGAGAAGGAGATACTCCACTAACAAATCCCACCTCATACAAGGAGATCGCCATTTGGGAAAAGAAGAATTGCAAGGCATGTGCCTTGATTGCAGCTTCTATAAATGAAGAGGTGAGTCGCCATATTACATCGTTTTCAAATGCCTATGAAGCCTTGAGAAAAATAAAATGACTCTATGACTCACATTCATAACTTTAAATTGTTCAATTAAAGATTAAGTTGTTCAGCCTTGAATTGAAAAATGATGACCCTCTTGCTTTAGCATCAGAAGTAAGATCTATCATGCATGACATTAAGAATACTGGTGTATAAGTTGAAATACCTCTCATAGCTTATGTTAATTCATTGTATCCCACTTACTCACATTACCTTGAGTCATTGCAAGCAAGTGGAAACCTCATGAAGATCACCTTTGATTCCCTTGAGAAAAATTTTGCAGAAAGAGAGAAGGTTTTTGGAAAGAAGAGAGCCCCTCTGTCTTCTGAAGAAGATGTCTGTTTCACACATAAAGAGAAGAATCATGCTCAAGATTCTTCCAGAGGAAGAGGTGGCCGAAGAGGAATAGGAAGAAGGAATTCAGAGGAAAGGGGAGCAGACAAACTCAAAGTGAAAAATCTAATCTTCATTGCATACGTTGCAATAAATAGTAGCATGATGCATCTACATGTAAGCTACCTTGGGACAAAATTGAGCAGAAAAGAAATCAAGAAAAAGGTAAAACGCATGATAGAAGCAAAGGTAAAGCACCTGAATCCGCTCATTAGGTTGTAGAACATTGTAACATTGGAGTAATTGAAGACTTATTTGATGCTTCATTTACTTCTTAGAGAAATGATTGGTTGCTAGATTCAGGAGCAACATGTCACATGAATTTTAGAAAAGATTTTTTTGAAGAACTTATTGACAAGGTTGATGGAGCAGTATACTTCGTAGATAAATCTAAACTCAAGCCATCAGGGCTTGGCAAAATTAGGCTTAAGTTGCATGGTCTTCCAAATCATCTTCTACATGAGGTTTTATACCTCCCTGAGTTGAGGAGAAATTTTGTGTACTTGGTCCACATCCTCCAGCAAGGACACTCCATTCACATGTTTTATGGAAAGGTTGAGGTCAGAAAAGCATCGGATCTCTCACTTGCCATGAAGGGAATAGAAGAAGGAAGACTCCTAAAGCTGCAAGGTACCTCTACTCATGCACAAAACTTTTCATTCATTTCTCATCATGATGAAGGTACATTCCCATCAAGTCTTTTATGGCATGTTATATTTGGACACTTAAACTATGACAGCCTTTGATTGTTGAAGAAAAATGGTGTTACTAGATTTCCTACAATTCATAGGAAACTTAAGAAATGTGATGTTTGTATTCTAGGAAAGCATAGCAAACAGTCCTTTCATGATTCACATTCCAGAGCACATAGAAAACTTGAGCTTATTCATTCAGATTTATGTGGCCCCATGCATGTTTCTTCTACAAATGGAAATAAATATATGCTGACATTTATTGATGATTACACCAGAATGTGTTGGGTTTACTTAATGAAGAAAAAATCTGATGTTTTTCAAACATTCAATAATTTTCATGCATGGATTGAAAATGATGCACAAACTCATAATGGCTCTTTGTGCACTGAAAATGGAAAAGAATACACTTCAAACGAATTTGAAAACTATCTTCTCCAACATGGGATAAAACATCAAACAACTATGCCCTATAATCCCCAACAGAATGGTGTAGCTGAAATAATGAACAGGACAATTTTAAATATGGTTCGCTCCATGATGTTTTTTAAGAATGTAAAATTGATGTTTTGGGCTGATGTAGTTTTATGTGTTGTGTACATAAATAATAGGTGTCCTTCTAATTCAATTAGAAACAAAACTCCTTATGAAATGTGGCATCGCCACATTCCTTCGGTAAAGCATTTCAGGGTCTTTGGTTCCACCTGTTATGCTTTGGTACCTAAGGTACAAAGAAATAAAATTGGTGCTAGAAGTCGAAAATGTATCTTCCTGGGGTATTCCAATACCTCCAAAGGATATCTTCTCTATGATGAAGTCAATAAGAATTTTTTAGTATCCAAAGATTTCATATTCCTTGAATATTCCAAGACTAACAATGTTGTTGAGCAACAACTTGATCGCTTGGATAGATTCACACATGCAAAGTCATTTCAAGAATTTGATAATCAGATTCCACATCTTGAAGGGGGGATTCCTATACTAAATCAATATGTGGAATCATCTTTCGAAGAAGTCTCTCCCCCACATGAAGAACCAACCACGGATGACACCTTGAATTATGTGATTGACAAAATTGGGAGATTGAATCTTGATTCAATTCCAACTCAGTCAAATGAGCAGCCTGGTCCATCTCAGAAAGGTCCCCCAAAATGGCTGACAAAGACACTATAAAATGTTCGTCCTGATGAGGTTGGAAAGACAGGAAAAATAAATTCCACCAGGAAAAATGTAGGTGACATAGGTAATTTTGATTCACCTATTGATATGGATATTTCTTATAACTGTGAACTGAATTTTTCTACAGATATTGAACCAACTTCCTTCAAAGAAGTCGCTTCTCATGATGAATGGAATGAATCAATGCAGAAGGAGTATGATGCCTTGATAAATAATGGCACTTGGAAGTTGGTTGATCCCCCATTAGGAACCAAACCAATTGGCTGCAAGTGGGTCTACAAGAACAAGTACAAAGCAGACGGATCACTTGAAAAGCACAAAGCTAGACTTGTGGCAAAAGGTTTTGCACATAAATAAAGGGCCGATTATGAGGAAAAATTTTCCCCCACAACAAAATGGGCCACCATCTGGACACTCTTTGCCCTAGCGGCTCAAAAGGGTTGGAATTCCATCAGATGGATTTAAAAACCGCATTTTTGAATGGAGATCTAAAGGAGAAGGCTTTTATGTCCCATCCAGAAGGATTTGTTGTGAAGGGCCAAGAACACAAAGTATACAAGATTATAAAATCCTTGTATGGCCTCAAGAAAGCACCGTGAGCCTGGTATGAGAAATTAACTGAGCATCTTCTGAAACTTAACTTTAAACATTTTGATCTTGATGATGCAACTTTGTTTGTTAAGAAAGTTGGGAAAACATTTGTATATCTTGTGGTGTATGTAGATGACTTTTGATGATAGGAAAAAATGAGAGTTATATTGCATCCATAAATAAAGAATTGAAGAAAGGTTTTGAAATGACTAACTTGGGCTATGTTCACTAATATCTTGGTATTGAAGTAACTCAACATCCTAAATTTATATTCCTTTCTCAAAAGAAGTACATTGGAGATCTTTTGAACAAGTTTGGCATGGATGAATGCAATCCTTTGACTACTCCAATGGAATAAAACTTGAAGCTCACATTCATTGAAGGGAAGGAATTCGAGGATGCAACGAAGTATAGAAAGCTTGTAGGAAGTCTCATCTACCTGACTACTACCAGATTAGACATCTCATTTGCTTTTGGAATCCTCTCCAGGTTTATGCAAAAACCTTGTGAAGGACAATGGTCTGCTGCAAAAAGAGTTCTAAAGTACTTGAAGGGGACTCAAAATTTTGGACTCAAATATACATAGGTGGGTGACTTTAGCTTGATCGGATACTCTGATTCAGACTTTGATGGGGAAAAAAAAAACGGGGTATCTATTTCAGGTTATGCTATGAGTCTTGGATCAGGAATTGTGTCCTAGAGATCACACAAACAGTTAGTTCCAGCAGATTCCACAGCTGAGGCAGAATATGTTGCAGCAGCTGAAGCGACAAAGGAAATTGTGTGGCTTAGGAAAATCCTAGAATATTTGCAGATGAAACAAATGAATTCAACTCCACTCATGATCAACAACACTTTTGCAATAAATTTTTCCAAGAACCCAAAGTTCCATGATTTAACGAAGCACATCAATACAAAATACCATCTGATTCGACATCATGTTAAGGCCAAAACTATCCATCTACGTCATTGTTCCACAAATGAGCAGACTGCGGACATCTTCACCAAAGTGCTTGGAAGATAAAAGTTTGAAAAAATCATAACGATGCTTGGACTCACCAACATCCCTTCAGATTAAGGGGGGGGATGTTGACTCTAATCCTAAGGGATTGGGTGAAATCGTATAATAGATATTTCTTGGATCATCCAAGAGTGACAAGGTTGTTGAGCGGCAACTTGATCGCCTGGATAGATTCACACATGCAAAGTCTTTCAAAGAATTTGATAATGTGATTCCACACCTTGAAGGGGGGATTCCGATATTGAATCAAACTGTGGAATCATTTTCTGAACCACACTCTCCCCCACATGAAGAAACAACCACGGATGACACATTGGATGATGTGATTGACAGAATTGGGAGATTGAATCTTGAATCAATCCCAACTCAGTCAAGTGACCAGCCAGGGCCATCTCAGAAAGGTCCCCCCAAATGGATGACAAAGACACTGGAGGATGTTCATCCTGATGAGGTTGGAAAAACAGGAACAAGAAGTTCCACTCAAGAAATCGAAGGTGATGTAGATAATTCTGATTCCCCTGTTGATATGGATATTGCTTATAACTGTGAAATGAGTTTGTCTACAGATCATGAACCAACTTCCTTTAAAGAAGCCGCTTCTCATGATGAATGGAAAGAAGCGATGCAGAAGGAGTATGATGCATTGATAAAGAATGGCACTTGGAAGCTGGTTGATCCGCCTTTGGGAGCGAAACCAATTGGCTGTAAGTGGGTCTACAAGAACAAGTACAAAGCAGACGGCTCACTTGACAAGCACAAGGCTAGGCTTGTGGCAAAAGGATTCGCACAGAAGGAAGGAATTGATTATGAAGAAACGTTTGCTCCCACAGCAAAATGGACCACCATCCGGACTCTCTTTGCCTTAGCAGCTCGGAGTGGATGGAAAGTTCATCAGATGGATGTAAAAACAACGTTCTTGAATGGAGATCTGAAGGAGAAAGTTTATATGTCCCAGCCAGAAGGATTTGTGATAAAGGGTCAAGAACACAAAGTTTGCAAACTTGTGAAATCCTTGTATGGCCTCAAGCAAGCACCACGAGCCTGGTATGAGAAGTTGATCGAGCATCTTCTGAAACTTGATTTCAAACACTTTGATCTTGATGATGCAACTTTGTTTGTTAAGAAAGTTGGAAAAACAGTTGTATATCTTGTGGTATATGTAGATGATCTTTTGATAACGGGAAACAATGAGAGCTATATTGCATCCATGAAGAAAGAGTTGAAGAAAGGTTTTGAAATGACTGATTTGGGTCATGTTCATTACTATTTGGGTATTGAAGTACTTCAACATCCTAAATTCATCTTTCTTTCTCAGAAGAAGTACATTGGAGATCTCTTGAACAAATTTGGCATGGATGATTGTAAACCCTTAGGCACTCCAATGGAACAAAACTTGAAGCTCACATCGGTTGAAGGGAAGGAATTTGAGGATGCAACTAAGTATAGACAGCTTGTAGGAAGTCTTATCTATCTGACCACCACCAGACCTGACATCTCATTTGCTGTTGGAATCCTCTCAAGGTTCATGCAAAAACCTTGTGAAGGACATTGGTCTGCTGCAAAAAGAGTGCTAAGGTACTTGAAGGGGACTCAAGACTTTGGACTCAAATATACACAGGTAGGCGACTTCAGCTTGATTGGATACTCTGATTCAGACTTTGATGGCGACAAAGAAACAGGGGTGTCTACTACAGGTTATACCATGAGTCTTGGATCAGGAGCTGTCTCATGGAGATCACGCAAACAGTCAGTTCCAGCAGATTCCACGACCGAGGCAGAATATGTGGCAGCAGCTGAAGCAGCAAAGGAAATTGTGTGGCTCCGGAAAATCCTGGAAGATTTGCAGATGAAACAGATGTATTCCACTCCACTCATGATCGACAACACTTCTGCAATAAAGTTGGCCAAGAACCCAAAGTTCCATGATCGAACAAAGCACATCAATACAAAGTACCATCTCATTCGACATCATGTTCGGGCCAAAACCATCCATCTACATCATTGTTCCACAAATGAGCAAACTGCTGACATCTTCACCAAAGCACTTGGAAGAGAAAAGTTTGAAAAGTTCAGATCGATGCTTGGACTCACCAACATCCCTTCGGATTAAAGGGGGGAATTTTGACACCTAATCCTATGGATGGGTGTGCACATTTATTTTTGTATATTATTTGTTATTAGGAAATAAGGAAGGCCAAGAGTCATTGGGAGCTGAATCCCAATAGCCTCACCTCCCATCTATATAAGCATGTACATTCTTCAGCTAATATACATTGCGGTTTTGAGGAGTTACCTCCTGGTTTGACACTAATAAATCCTAGAAATATTAGTGTGTTATAATGAAGATTCGGTTGGAAAAGTACTCATAGAACATCTCAATAACTAATTAAGGAAATCAGTAATGAACTCATGAAGCATGTGAATCTGTTATACAATTAATTTATAGTAAGTAGTTCTTGGTACAACCATGGAGCATAATGCACATTTAAGCTGGAAAGCTTAAAGAGCTTTGAGTTGTCACAAAGTGTAAGAGCCTTTTTTTTGGATTTCCATGAACCTGGAAATTATCATGTATGGATAAACAAGATGTAACATTATGCTTAAACGTATCTAGACATTCTGGGTGGTGTAATATGTATTCTCTTTCATTTAAATAGAAATAAAGTTACTTAGAAAATATAAAGTATAAAATAAATTTTTAGGCTTAATTTCTCATCAATTATCTAATTGAAAGAGTTGATCAACTTTGATGTATTTTACATAAAAATATTTTAATAGGTATTTTGATGCAGGAGCATTAGAGCTTCCAAGTCATCAAAATTTTTGAGACAAATCGGGTTTCAATACGAAAAAGGACTTTCATTTCTTTGTTGTAAATAATTTTAATTTATAAAACAATTATGGATAGAGATAAAACAACATAGATAAGATTTTAGCAAGAGAAACTGCCTTTTGAGGCATGAGATATTTGGGGGATAATGATTCGTAAACTGTCGTGGATATTCCACTAGACAGTTCGTCACAAAAAAATTGATAATAATATATTAAAATACTAAAATTTTACACTATTAAATTTTTATTAAAATTCAATATTTGTAGATTTAACTGTAATTAGTGCATGCATGCGTATATAAATTATGTAGAAAAGTATAGAATGAAAAAACAAGCTCACACGCGCATTATTCATAATGTTAAAATTAGGCAACTACGGTCAAATTCCACCTTGGAGAACTCAGATGACATAGATGATGTTTGCATTGAATTCCTCTTTTCGAGAGGACAAAAATCAACCTAAATATCACCTTATTTGGACAAGAAAAAGTTGGTTTTTGAATTTATTTATTAACTCGTATATTGGGTTAGGTTGGCCTTAAGATGTATTATTCTCTTGTATTTTGTCTTGGCTTGGACAAGTTTTGCGAAAAAAGTTCACTCAGAGGTCTGAAATCACAGGTCCAAAGCTCACACAAAATGTAGGGTTTCTGTTCTAGCCGCAGGCACAAAACTGGTGGATTCGGGCTATAACTGCAGGCTTGATATGGGCATGGTAGTGGCTACGGACCCATAGCTGTAGGAAAAAATTGTTATGCCTGTGGCTAGGTATTTAGAGAAAGATTGGGTTGCTCTCACCCATAGCCACAGGAAGAAAATGCTATGATAGCGGCCAGGGACCCATAACTGCGAGCACAAAGTGTATGGTAGCGGATATGGCCTCAGAGATGAATCTACATTACTCTGAAGTTTCCGCTCAGTGACAACAATGTTCAAAAAATATGCTACAGGTAGTGACATTATATTACAATCATCAGAATCAGAGTTTAGATGTTTAGATGTGTTTCATAGATATTCTAGTTGTTGTGAAGATATGGATGGTACTCTCTTTTGCTGAATCATTTGATGAAAATATATTAGAGGAAGAATTTGAAAAGGTTTTCCCCATATTGGGTTTTTCCCTGGTCTCCTACTAATCTTGGTGTCTCTATGTGTGCATGATTTTCTTCCTAAGTTCCTTTATATTACACTGCATTGGTGATGATGTTATTGCTATTTCTACATAGTTGCATATGCTGATGAATAATAATGTAAATCTGAATAATGCTATGATGTTATGGGGTGAAATTAATGTGTTAATGAAGAAATAAAATTATCAAAGAAAATATCAATATAGCCCTATGGTAAATTAGCACACAAGATATGCTCTCTGGGAAATCCTTTTGGTAGAAAAACCTAGTTGGAAGGTGAGGCCACTTTTCTCTCTTTCTCTGTCTGGAGATATAGATGCAGGTACAAATAAGTGATGCACGTGGCCCGTGGGCTGCTATAGTGTACAGATCCTCTCTATGTGCTCTACCTCCTATCTCTCCTGGCTATCTTTTCTCAGGTGTGGAACAAAATGTTATCGAAAGAAGGGAATGCATCTTCCTCCTAGTGGCCCGATTATAACACAACCTAATAACATACTAGTGGTAAATTTTGACTACATCAAATCTTAACTAGAGTTGCAATATATACTTTTCTAGAGTATTTCACATCATAATCACATGGCTAGCCCATTTTCCATGAATAATGGGGGCTGACGCAACATCCTCCCAAAATATAGGTGTGAAAACAAGAAAGTCAAATTATGGCACTGAAGCGACAAATTTTTACCCCCAAAAAACATCATTTGATGCCTCAAAATGCTCGCAGAAGGTTTCAGACCCTGTTTTTCCAAAATGGCTCTAGCAGGTAAAAACGGTATTGTGCATTGATTCCTCCACTTTTTCCACTCCAAATGCATCTAGCTGAATGAAAAAAATATAATGATCCAATCTGGATCACACCTCCCCATTTTGGGAGGATTTTGGTCCCCAAACGACACTAAATGAGGCGAGGAAATTTTTCCTCCACCTTCTCTCTGGTGTACCATTTAAATTTTCCTGGAAGCTGTCCCTTCAAACCAATATGCTAAAGGTCATGTGCCCCTGTCTTGTAGTTCTAGACCTCTTTTGCAAAATTGTGTCTTTTGTCAACTCTTCATAAGCATCTGGTGCCAAATCTTCCATAGAAGATAGGACATGTTCCTCTTCCTGATATAGTATGGAAGGCTCACAGAGTTTCAAATTAAATACATTCACAACTTAGTAAGTGTAGATATATGGTGGTAAACTTAGTCGATAGGAATTATCACCCACCTTTTCCAGTATCTCAAAGGGACCATACCTCATAGCCTTGATTTTATTACTAGGCCCCTGCAACCTCTCCTTTTTCAACTGTAACCATATTATGTCTCCCACCGTGAATGGCTTCTCTGTTATGTGTTGATCATGCCTGGCATTATACTTCTCTCGTGACTCCTACAATGTTTCTTATACCCATGGATGGATTTTTCCGATCTTCTCTATAAAATTTTCAGCCCTCAGAGCATCTCTTGTAATATATTTCCTCATTCCTCCTTGCTACCCCATATGCCATGTCCAATGGTGAAGGAAAAAAATATCCAAAACAAGTTTTAAATGGGGAATTTCCTGTAGAAGTTTGGATTGATCTGTTTTAATAATTTTTTATAGATACCATATTTTCATCCCAGGTCTATAGATGATTCTGGTTGTATCCCCTTAAAATATTCACCAAAGTGCAGTTGACTTCTATTAACCCATTCTTCTGTGGATGGAATGTGGTAGATCTCTTCAAATTTGTTTCCATCTTCTCCGATAATGTAGTCCACAATGCACTGAGAAATATTGTATCCCTGTATGAAATGATGCTCCTTGGTATCCAAAAGTGCACCCAAACCTGTTGAAAGAACAATTTTGCTACTTATTTCTCATTGATGGTATTTTTATAGGGAATTAGAACACACATATTTCTAAACCTGTCAACTACCATGAACAGGTAGTCCCATCCCTTCTTGGTTATTAGTAAACCTCCCACAAAGTCCATGCAAATGGTTTCCCAAGGATGAGTAGGTATAGGTAAGGGATGATATATACCATGTTTCTTGTTACTAGGCTTGTTGGTAAAACAAAGCATGCATCCTCTTATAAAACTAGCTACCTTCTCTTTCATATTGGGCTAATAAACATACCTCTACAAGTTAGCCATGGTATTCTCTACATTAAAGTGCCCTGAAATCTTGGAGGTGTGATCCTCTTTAATCAACTGCAATTGCTCACTTTTAGGAACACATAGTTTATCCACCTATAGAGTAACCCATCCTGGACATGGTAGTTAACGATTCTATTGCCATCGTGCACATAACTTTGACTCTGCAACTGCTGATATACCTCATTGAAGTCCTCATCCTATGAATATTCCTCTCTGTATTCATCATGGGTGAATGGATCCAAGTGCATAAGAGTCCCCAAAGATGTAATATTTGATGTGGGTGGCCTTGAAAGCATGTCGACGACATTGTTTGTGCTTCCCTTATTATATTTTATCACCAAATGAAACTACTTTAAGAACCACATCTACTTTTAATGATTGGCGTGTTGCATCTTACTCTCGGCCTAAAAGTACTGTAACGACTGGTGATCTGTGTGGAGTACTGTCTCCTTTCCCATCAGATAGTTATTCCTCTTCTTGAAATCTTGCACCATGGCATAAAGCTACTTATTGTAGGTAGAGTAGTTAAGAATTTCCCCATGAAAAAATTTAGAATGGTCACATATAGGCCTTCCTCCTCACATCAATACAACTCCCACAGAATACCCACTCATATCTGTATCCACTTGGAAAGGTCGCTACAAGTTTGGTAATACAAAAACTGGTGTTTGTCTGATCTTCTTCTTTAGCTCCTTGAAAGCCCTCTTATGAAATTTTTCCCACTGGAAACTCTTTCCACTTTTTGTTATGGCATGGAGTAGTGCTGCTACCACTAAAAATGAGGCTACGAATTTTCTCAAGTACTGTGTTGCCCCAATGAAACTCCTGACCTCATAAATATTAGTAGGAATTGTTCATTTCATGATGGCCTCCATATTGGAAGGATCTATCTTCAACTCTCCTCCATCGATCACATAACCCCAGATACACTAAATACTATTGCACAAACTCGCACTTCTTGAGATTTGCTAGCAGCTAGTGCTTCTTCAATGTCTCTAGAACCTACGTCAAATGTGAAATATCATCCTCCCATGTAGCAATATATACCAGTATATAATCCAACTATAAAATAACAAATGAATCTATAAAAGGGCGCAATATATCATTCATCAATCTAATAAAGGTAGCTAGTACATTGCATAGGCAAAATGGCATGACTAACCACTCATACAAACATTTCCTGGTTTTGACGGTGGTATTCCATGTATCTTCTTCTTTGACTCGAACATGGTGATATCCATACTTCAAGTCGAGCTTGGTGAAGTATTTTTCTTGCTACAACTAATCCAACAAATCATCTATCTTGGTCCAGGGGGTATATGTTCTTTAGCATGATTTTGTTCAACGCCATGTAATCTATACACATTAGCTAAGTCCCATCCTTGTTTGTCACAATGATGATGGGTGAACCACATGGTGATGTACTCGATCAAATGACACCATGTTCTAGCAGTTTCTGCAACTGTTTCTTCACCTCAAATTCTTCTATAAAAGATTGACTGTATATCCCAATATTTGGCAATGGTGATTTTGGAAATAGTTGGATTTCATGCTCCACTTCCCTCTTAGGTGGTAGTCCTTTAGGCTCTCAGAACACATCCTTGTATTTATGTAGTGATTCCTCCACTTGTTGTTTTTTTTTTCTTAGGATACCCCTCCAGGGTTTCCTTGCCTCTTATTGAATCCTCTCCAGACTGAATTTCTCGTCAAAATAATGAAACATACTTCTTGTTGGAATTATTGGCTTGGTTGCCACGTACCAGTGAAAGTTTTTACATGCCTTTATGCGTGTTGATGATGAATTATTTTCCATCCTTGATGAGCCGAAATTGGTTGGATCTCCTCATGAATATTGCATCACGCATGTACATGTATGGACTTCCAAACACGAATCCACATATATCAAGGGGAACCACATCTAGATGTACTTCATCAATAAAATCAACACTAATAACAAATCTAATTTTACACTATTTTGTTACCTTCAAGTCTGTATCCTTATTTACCCATCCTAATGCATATTGGTTTCGATGATCACACACTTCCAGCCATAACTTCTTGACCAAATATGTTGCAATGAGATTTTCCCATGATCTTGAGTCAAATAGAGCATCAATATTTGTATTCTTGACCTGTATCTTTGTATGGAAGAGTTTAGACATTTATTTCTCTTCATGTTGCTAAAGGGTACTCAGATTCACCTCCTTTTGTACTGACGTACATGCGATCTTCTCATCCACATCCGAGCTACTTTCAACTTTGTCGATCGAATCAAAGGCCATGCGATTCTTCTTCTTGTTATCTTTCTCCTTTTTCTTCAGGTTTAGCTCTGGATGCAAATTCCAACACTTCTCCTCTGTATGCCCATCAATGTTGCAGTGATTGCTAGGATATTTGCACTGGCGTATTGTGGCTGCCATATTCTTATCTTTTCCCCCCTTTTTCTTGTTCTTCTCCTCCTTGTAAGCTTCTTGTTGATCCTTTTGCTTTGATCCACTTGATTGTGCTCTCTTCAAGCCTATGTTCTCCAGGTACTGTACCTGTACACAAGCCTCGTCCATCGATCTGGGTTTCAAAAACATCACTTGCTCGCACAGATGGTAGTGCATACCCCCCAAATAATTGATGAGTACATATTTGTTCTTTTGAGATATACCCAACATTATAGCCATTTTCTTGAATTCTGTGATGTACTCCTACACAATTTGGCTTGGATTTTACCTGAAGTAATGCCACCGCATCCATTGGTCCTCCACATACCCAATTGGATAAAATCATGACTTAATGATGGATTTGAAATCCTCACACTTAGTCACTAGAGGTTATCCCTCCAACCTCAAGGTTTCTGTGTGGCTCTCCCACTAGGCCCTCTAATTCCAACTGTGTGAATGGGATATTTTTCCCTTCCTCAATGTGATGGACAATGAAATAAACTTCCAGCTACTGCAACCAATGGTTCAAATTCACAATGTTGATTTCATCATGGTATAGATTGATATCGACCTTTGATTCTTTTTAAATAGGGACTGTGATTGATTCACGACACTCGTACTGGGTTGATCTTTTTTGGGTTCTTTCTTCGACTGGTTCTCCATTTCTCCCTGATCTTCTGATCAATGTTCTGATTTTTCATCTGCATTCGAACTGCCATATTCTCCAAATAATCCCATATTACCATTCAAGGATGCCATGAGTAGTCTTACATTAAATTTGATATCTGTGTCTTGTTTTTCCAGCTGCATAAGCCTCACCTCTGCAGGATCATAAAGCTCGTTTACAGATTTGTCACCCATGATTACGGTTTTACAATTTTCGACCTTGCTGATCTAGATCCCTCCAATCTCCATAAAATAACTAAAGAAACCTGCTTTGATACCAAAATGATCCGTAAAATGTCATGGATATTCCACTAGATAGATCGTCACAATAGATATGCTAATAATATATTAAAATATTGAAAATTTACACTACCACAATTTTATTAAAATTCTAGATTTGTAGATTTAAATGTAATTACTGAATGCGTGTGAATAGAAATTATGCATAAAATTAGAGAATGAAAAAATAATCTCACACACACACATAAGATATAAGATATTCCCCTTGGGAAACCCTTTTGGGAGAAAAACCTAGCTGAAAGGTGAGGTTGGTTTGCTCTCTTTCCCTCTGTCTGAAAATATGGTTGCAGGTACAAAGAAGTGATGCTTGTGGCCCATGGGATGCTACAATGCACAAATAATCTGTGTGTGCTCTGCCTCCTATCTCTCCTGGATATATTTTCTCAGCTATGGAACAAAATTATCTCGAAAGAATGGAATGCCTCTTCCTCATAGTGTCTTGCTTATAACACAACTCGATAGCCTGCTAGTTGTTAATTTTGACTACATCAACTCTTAACTAGAGTTGCAATACAAAATATTCTAGAGAATTTTACATCATATTTGTGTGGCTAGCCCCTTTTCCATGAATAATGGGGGTTGACGCGACATCCTCCCAAAATATAGGTGTGAAAATAGGAAGGTCAACTTCTGAGTGATAAATTTTGCATACAATCTCTGATTGACATGCTTCTTGCAACATTGGAAAGATATATGTGTGTAGAATAACATGAAATGGTGAAACACCACTAAAGAAACAATTTTTTAACCCCAAAAAACACTGTTTAATGCCTAAAAACACTCCTGGAAGGTTTCATACCCCGTTTTTCCAATCTGGGTCCCACCGGTAAAAAATGTCCCGTGAGCTAATTAATCCACTTTTTCCCCTCCAAATGAACCGAAATGGATGAAAAATAATATAATGATCCAATCCTAATCAGGTAATGTTGTGAAACCAGCTCCAAAAATAGAAGAAAAGAGATATAAACACCTTAGAAATAAGCCACTTCGAGGGGGAAACCTCCAATACATTACATAAATGAACAATTCTTGGATGATACAATTTACAAAACCTCCTTTCTATATATAGGGGTCCATGGGGCCATAATGTAATCCTAGTGGGCCACAATGTAATCCTAGCCGACCTAACAATAATAATTTAAGGGCACAATAATAACAAAATGGGGGTTACAAGGGTACAATAATAACAATAAGGGGGTTACACTAACAACAATAAGGGACTATACTAGTAATATAGGGACCTAACATGCCCCTCTCCTTCAAAAAGTGTTGTCCTCAATGCTTGAGTAGCTTTGGGTGCTTCTGTATAAAATTCTCATCCTCCCATGTAGAATCTTCAATGGGTAAGTTCTTCCACTTGATGAGATACTCTGAAATTGATCGATTTCGTAGCTGTCGAGTTCTTGTTTCCATGACCGCTTCAGGTTCCAATATGATTTTCCTTCCTCATCAAGTTCTGGCAATATTGTTTGAACTGGAAGATTTTCACCTATAACATTTTTTAAGCATGAAACATGGAAAACTGGATGTACTCGCGAAGAAGCAGGAAGCTCCAATTTGTATGCCATAGAACCAATCTTTTGCAACACCTTGTAAGGACCATAGTTCTTTGGTGATAATTTATTATCCTTCTTAGCTTGCTTGAGGGACATTTGTTTGTATGGTTGTAGCCGTAAAAATACCCAATCTCCTACATCAAAACTTCTCTCACTGCGATGTTGATCTGCCTTTTGTTTCATTCGATTTTGTGCCAAATTTAGGTTATCATTTAAGAGTTGGAGAACTTCTTGCTAATGCCCGATGTGATCTTCCACTGCTTGAACCTTCGAATTTTCTCTTAAAGATGATGTGATGGATGGTGGATGATATCCATAAAGTGCCATAAATGGGGTCATTTTTGCTGCAGTATGGAAGGAAGTGTTATACCACCACTCAGCGAGAGGTAACCACTTGACCCATTGTGTTTGTTTATCAGATACAAAACAACGAAGATATCCTTCCAAACATTTATTTACTATCTCGGTTTGACCATCGGATTGAGGATGATAAGATGAGCTATGAGCTAATTGAGTACCCAAACAAGAAAATAACTCCGTCCAAAAATTTCCAGTAAAAATGGGATCTCTGTCGCTCACAATAACCCTTGGGTTTCCATGTACCTTTTGAATTGTGTCCATAAATGTAGTAGCAACTGTACTTGCTTTAAATGGATGAGATAATGCACAAAAGTGTGCATACTTGGTAAGTCTATCAACTACCACCATGATGACACTCTTTCCTTTGGACTTAGGTAAACCTGTGATAAAATCCATTGAAATCTCCTCCCAACGTTGACTTGGAATAGATAAAGGTTGTAGAAGTCCCGGGGTCTTAATTGTCTCCACTTTATTCTGCTGGCAAACCAAACATTCCGCCACAAACTTTTGAATATCAGATTTAAGGCCATACCAAAAAAATTCTTTCTTCACCCTGTGGTAAGTTTTTAAAAATCCTGAGTGTCCTCCTAAAGGAGAAGTGTGCAATTCCAGAAGAATCTTATGTTTTAGTTGGGAATTCTTACAAAGATATAAGCGATCTTTGTACCATAAGGAATCATTTTTCCAACTAAATGTATCAGATGTACTAGGATCTTGGTGCAACTTTTGAATGAGTGTCCATACATCTTTGTCCTTCTTCCATTCATCTCTTGCTTCGGTTATCCAATCTGGTTGGATAATAGAAATGGCACAAATAAATGCTTCCACCTCTTCATTCTTTCTTGAGAGTGCATCTGCAACAACATTAAGCTTTCCTTTTTTGTAGATTATTTCAAAGTCATAACCCAACATCTTTGTCACCCATTTTTGCTGCTCTTCTGAAGATAGTCTTTGTTCCAAAACGTGTTTAAGACTGTCATGATCATTTTTTACCTTGAAGTGTCTTCCCATTGGGTAAGGTCTCCATTTCTTTAGTGCATGTAGTATTGCCAACATTTCCTTCTCAAAAATAGCATTTTGTAAATAATTTCCTTTGATTGAATGAATTTCGAAAGCAATGGGTCTTCCTTGCATTAAAAAAACACTAATTCCATTTCTTGAGGCATCACATTCCACAATAAAGGTTTTTGTGAAGTACGGTGTAGCTAAGGCCGGTGCTAGGCACATTGCCTCTTTAAGGCAAGTCGAAAGGCCTTAGTTGCTTCAAGAGTCCATGAAAATACATCTTTCTTCAATAATGTTATTAGAAGTCTTTGCTATTCTCCCATAATTCTTAACAAACTTGCGATAATACCTGTTAACTTAGAGAAATCATCACAAATGCTTTATGGTTGTGGGGAATCTCCATTCTTTAATGGGCTTTAATTTTGTTAGGGTATATCTTAACACTCGTGAGATACGATATGACCCGAATTTTCCACATCTTGTACTCCAAAAGAAACATTTGGATGTTTTTGCATATAATTGTTTCTCCTGCTAATAGTTTGAGCACCTTGTAAACATGTTGAATATGATCTTCCAGACTTTTGCTATAGATTAGTATATCATCAAAAATACTAGCACAAATTTTCTAGGAAAGGGTTTGAAAATGGAATTCATCAGCCACGAAATGTAGAAGGTGCATTGGTAGGCCCAAAGGCATGACCAAAAATTCATAATGACCCTCATGAGTTCGAAAGGCTGCTTTTGAAATATCCGGATCTTCATTCTAATTTGATGATATCTTGAACGAAGATCCAACTTGGTAAAATAAATTGCTCCATGTGGTCATCCAACCTCATTCGTCGATACGGGAATTGGGAAATTTGCCTCTTGTAATGGTGATCTTATTGAGCCCCCTATAATCCGGACACGTGCGCCATGATCCACCTTCTTGTGTACGATACTACGGGAGCGAGAGAAAGAACGTTGACTAGGTTGAATTATACCCGCTTATAACATTTACACGATCACCATTCATTCGCTCTTTTGGACATAAGGATATCTATAAGGCCTAATGTTTGGAGAACACTTCTGGAATCAAATGAATAACATGATCATAGGTACGAAGAATAGGTGAGAATCTTTGGGAGTTTCAAACACCTTGGAATGATTATCCAGAAGACTTTTTGGAGATGCTGCATAAATAAATGATTTGCTGATGTTGTAACTTCAAGTGAAATAATTGTGTAATTACTTCGTTGTTATTTCTTTAGAAGCTTTGTCATGACATTCTAGAGCTTAATATCTTGATTCACCTGTTCCCCGTGGTCGACTTCCTTTCCATGCAGAAAAAATTTTCAAGAAAGTTCTTTAAAAATTAAAAGCCACCGTCCCAATTGTAACCATTGTACTCCTAGTACAACATCGACATCATAAGAATGGGAAAGAATTAGACTATTCAATACATATTCCCCATGGTTAGCTTGGTATTATGGCATTTTCCGAGAGAATTTATAGTTCCTCCATTCGGCCATCTACTTGACATTAGAATGTGCAGGTGTAAGGAAACAATTCAATTCCTTGACTACCTTACAATGAATAAAATTATGAATCGACTTGAATCAATCAACACTATTACCTTTTTCTTCTTGATATGTCCTTCTATCTTGAGAGTTTGAGGAGTGGTAATTCCTACCAATGCATTACACGATATGGTCGGACTCATTTCTTACTCTTCTCGCTAGTTCCTGGTGTATATCCTCTTCTTTTGAAGATTCTTGTTCATCTCCTTCTTCCTCTTCACAATCTATGTAAAATAATTTATTCTCAGCACACTTATGACCTTTGTTCTTTGGCCCTCTGACTCTCCTCAAATCACTTCCACCAAGTATTTTTTGTTTCCAATTGTTGTGGTGTCAACCTTGTAGGTTGTGGAAATCTAGGAGTAGCAACACTTCCATTTTTATAGAAGTGATGGTAGGCTTCCTTGTCGCCATAATTTTACATTTATTAAATTTTTCTCCCAACCTAAATGCTTCTCGATGAATCGAGGTTCCAAAATGTGAACTTCATGTTGGATTGTATCCTTTAAAGTACCTATGAAGAAGTCAATCCGTGTTCTATGAATATCGATTACACTTCTGTTAATTTTTGAAGTCCTCAATGTGCTCCTCATTGAACACTTTTCTTTGAGATTTATCAATTGGATAAAGAAAGTGTTTCTATTTGTATCCTCATAATGTGCTATCATTTCTCTTGGTAAATTTTAGAATGAGAATTTTCACAGAATAAACATACATCGATACCATACAAATTCTTTTTGTTTCTAAATGTAAAGTTGCAATGCGTATTATCTTTTGTTTGTTTCACATTATTGAGATCAAAATATTGCTCCATCTTTATTATCAACATTATAGGATTCTTTCCATCAAACTTCTACATCATATCCATTTTTGGAATATGGTGGTTTCTTCCCTCCAACATTAGAGTTTATGAAATCACGATTAAAATTTATTTTGTTCTCATCATGAGTTTCTATCTACTATATTTTCACCATTAGGAAAAATTTATTTATCCAACTTTTCAAAACTTCCTGCTTTTGATCATTCTTCATGTTTTCCATCTTAGCTTCCATGCCATTCTTCAAACCATCATCTTAGATTGCATGGCTTTTCTTCAAACCATCCATCTTAGTTTCCATGCCTTTCTTCAAAACTTCAGCAATATTTTTGTTGCTCTTTGCGAGAGCGAAATTTGTTGCCACTTACTCTTGTAATTTTGATATGTCATGTTGCCATTCTTTGTCTTCATGAGTCATAGTAGAGCCTTATAAAAGCTTAATGGGTGTTCGTTATTTTTATGGTATTTAGAATCCAATATAATATCTATTCTACAATATGCCATGGAATCAATTCAACTTGATTCTTAAAACAAAGACTTATGCAATTTGGAAAAAAGCCACATTTTGCGCTTTTGGGGCTAAATGTGAAATTGACTTATCTCTATACTTGCATGTCTGAATATACGGAATTGAGCCTATAGTAGTCTTTGAAAGCTTCTTTCAAAATGCAAATGCAACAGTTTTAGTTCTTCAAGACAAAATTTATATATCAAATCTCCTATGACAGAACAGTATGGGTGGTTCGATGGCGAACTGACAAGGCTTTCCACATGTCCTTGTTTGCTATTTTGGCTAAAATTTATAGGAAGAAAACTCCCCGAGTTCATTATAAAGTGGGACACTTTTACAAAATTCAATCAGGTATAGAAGAGAGTTATGAAGATTTTCCCGATGCCTCTTTGAGATGAAATTGGGGACTAAAAAGACCTAACTTCAGGATATCTGCAGGCTTAACAACATTCAAACTCTCAAATTTTGCAACAATGTTTCTCAGGATGTCGGCTTCACACTCTGTTACATACACAACCTTCATAGAAAAAGGTTATTGAAAATTCATAGCAAATAAACGTTTGCAAAGTGAAATTCATTTCTAAAAAGCCTAACTACACAGGACATACACTCTTAGAAAATGATAGAATAAACTCAGAATATTTGGAAAATATATTCTCTGAATTACCATTACGATCTAAAATTACCACAAACATAAACATACATAGAAACAAAGTTGACGAAAATTACGACAATGTGGAAAGGAGAAAATACAGGATAAAGCTACGATGCTCGTGTTGTGGAGCAACTCCAAAATAGAAGAAAAGTGTCAACACATACAAAATAAAGCCATAGGAGGCTTCTCAATACATTATGGATGAAAAATTGCTGTGGATGAAAATTAAAACCTCCTTTCTGTGTCCCTTCTAGGAGTCATGAGACTGCAAATGTAAATCACACTGGTGACTAAAAATAAATAATTTAAAACTTAACCATATGTAATCTGTGGAAGTTAAAGGGTATAGATAATAACAATAAAGGGGTTACTATGTGTCGGGGACTATACTGGTAATATGGGACACATAACAGACCAAATATCAGTGGATGGAAAAATCATGGAGTGATTTTAATATAAACTTTCATGGGTATATGCATTATAAAAGATATGTATTTATTATTTGTTAACCTAGATAAAGAAGACATGTAATGATTTGCTTGTATGTAACATATGTTATGTATTTTATTTAAATTATTAGAACTATAATATGGACTTTAGTGTTGAAATATTTGTATGAATGCAGTTGATGTATTAGACTGGACAGTCAATGTATTGTGGATGTGAATCATTATTAATGTTTTTAGTTTATTTCTGGAGTGATTTAGGTTGAAAATGACAAATAGAACACAGAACTCAATGTGAAAAAATTATATAGTATCTGAAGAATTTGATAGTTGGAAAGGAAAAACTTACAATTCCACACTATAAGACCTGGAAAATATTAAATCATTGTAGATAGTGTGAGTAAATGAGAGATAACATGAATGAAAATCACCATGATTTCAGCATGAAGTTAATAAACAACATACATATACTCATATGATGGAGAACTGGAGGTATACAATACTACATAGAATTCAAATTAAGTTTGTAGTGACAAGAAGTAATTTTTATGCCTTTGTTGTCTGTTGATTACTGTCAGGCCTCATGATTATAAACAGAAGGCCTTTTTCTAGATGTTGCTTCCTACTCTGATACAACTTTGAAACTATGATGGAGGTGTTGTTGATCTTCTGAGTCTTCTGATGATGAAATGCTCTTACACTGGTTTTATTAGGGTCTTGTTTGCTGCATTTAATTGAGTCTGAGCCAAAATTTGAGTCATAATTAGTGTTTAGGGTCATTACTACTCCTTTCACATCAGCAATGAGATTGCTAATCATGCAATTCTAAATTAATTCATTATTAGAAAATTACAATTGTCACTGAATTCATCATTAAATATTCTTCATATTTATGATAATTATTGAATTGTAGTTGAAAATCATGAAAATCAATTCTTCTGTCAAATTCATCTTTTGAGGATATTATGTCAAGTTCAAAAAGTGTTTTAAATCATGTTTCATGAGACACATCTCTCTTAAAAACAACTTATATACAAAATTGTTTCATGTACATCAAAGAACAAAGTTTTCCTCTTGTGTAGCACTTGAGGATTTTGGCATGTTTCAGGGTTCACAAATCATCATTGAAGGTTTGCAAAAATTTGGGTTCCAAACTATCATTTCCCGATAGTAGCTTTGTATTTACCATATTTGTCTCTGGGTGTTAATGAAGAAACAACTTACCTCTCTGGGGTTTTGAGGGGAGCATTTTATTGGTTTCATGGTTAAATCATCAACCTAATTAGCATCCAGATATCTTACACTGTATTACTATCATGTGTACATGCAAACACTGTCACTCTGTCATAAAAATCATCATTTTCACAAGCCTAACCCTGTTGCTACAATTTGTTCTTTTTCTGAACCCAAACCTTTGTTTTTCCTTTTGGACAGATTCCTGCTTCTAAATGTGAAATTTCCATTTTAACTGCTTACTACTTGTCCTCTTATAAATTTTCCTAAGGCTTTAGAAACACACACCACCTCTATTTCACTTCATTATTACTAGTCTGCCCAATCCCATGTTTGCCACTAAGCCTAATTTCTCTCTACCATTAATTGGTTTTCTTGGAATCAGATATGGTGAGGAGAGCATGAGGAGGTCATATCACTTAGTATTCAGTCATTTAGCTATAAAATCATCTCATCATTTTTCCAGAAGTCATTAGGATAAATCATTACTTCACACATAGGGCCAATTTTGCTTCAAAATGTCTTCTTTTAAATGGAGGTCATTTCTGACATTGAAGGGGTTTTTAATAATAACCTTGAAGAAAAACCTCCTTCAAGTTTTACAGGTGTTATAGGTTGGATGTAATCATTAAAATATTGTTTCTACAGGGAGTTGAAAAATGGACTTTTCTCTTGGTGGAGCCATTCAAATGACTTTCTTGATGAATAAATAGCAGTGGAAATGAAAGAAGATTACTAATGGGCATTATCATTCAAATTTCAGGAGTTCAGGAAAGTCTCAAATTGGATAACAACTTCATCTTTGTGATTTTCTGGGGACCTCATCACTGCAGAAAAAATATTGGAAGATTAGGTTTTGGGGATATACTTTGATCATTTTGAGGTGTATTCTCAGATTCTTGGTGTATGGAACAGAATGTTCAAGATATAATAGGTATTTGAGTTGTTGAGCCTCAAAGTGGAGTCTACATTCCATCATGCCTAGGCACCAACAACTTTCCAGTACGTGTTAACACTGAGTTGTTCAATTTTCCAAATTTTTCTAGTTTGATTGGTTAAATTTGCTGATTAAGGTGTGTTTGCCACTGATTATAGTGATGGAGATTTAAATGTAATTATGTCCATAAATAGTTACTGAGGTGAATGCATCATGTAAATAGGTATTTTGATGAAATCGAATAATTTTTAGAATGATAGGGATGAGTTGTTCAGCTTTTCTATTCACTGGATTAGTTGAGGGTATTTGGATCAGCTCCACAAGTGAGGATTAGTATAAGAGGTAGATGATTTTTTTATTTCTCTCTTATTCGTTCTGTTGCAATGGTTGGATGTTTTTGAATAAGAATCAACTGGACATATATTATAATAGATTTGTGGTAATATACATTTGAGGTTGACTATTTGGTTGAATTTTTGTGAATTTTATTGTTTGGTGTTTATTCTTGTGTTTTTCAAATGTGTGTTCTTTTATTCATGTTCATTTTCTGACCTTTACGAATGTAATTGTTTCTAAGTATGAAAATATATAATTTATTCAGCTTATTCTGTTTTGGAATGATTTACAATTTGTTTCATCTTCTTCTGGTAAGAAACAATTCCTCTCTTGTTATCCTTTTCTCAAGGCTTCTCTTGATCTGATCACTCATCAGGACAACTCTTTTGTTGTTGCTTCACTTTTCTGTACTCAATGATTCTGTATTCGGTGTTGTTTGGCTTGACTGGTTCATATTCTTCACAATAAACCTCAAAATAGATAACTTAAAATCCTAGTATTCTGTACCTGGCCTAATATATATTGATCAGTCATATGGTGAAATGCATTGGAGGAAAGTTGCCTCTCTCTTGCCTAGTGGGGCTCTTACTTTGGAAAAATACTGATGTATTGGTTACTAAAGCCCATTGAGTCTTCTATATGACTCGAATCCGTTGGGCAAATGCTGTAACAATGGCCGAAAATGGGGAGCAGTGATGATCACCGAAGAAAGCACAAAAACAAGAGATCTCCAGTTGTAGATTATGGACAATGATTAGCAGTACTAAAGGTTGAAATCATCAGAACGACAACTCGAACAGTTTGGAAATCAAAATCACAAGAATCTATTAGAGGGATGAACACTACGAAAAATGAAGAAAGGACAACATGGGAAGATCAGGTGTTCAGCACACTTTCATTCGTTGGTGTTCTTTATCCTTGAAATATTTATTCTCTTTTCGCGAATATCATTTTCAAAGTATATTATGTTTGATGTAAAGATCATAGACTCATTAGTTCCTTTCCTTTCAGAAGGTTTAACCATTCAATTCCGTATGTGCTTTGATCTTGGTCCGGATCCTTTTTTCAAGTATTATGATGACCATATTCAACTTGATGAACCTCAAGAGTAAAATGATACTACAACTTCTGGCGCGTTGTAACATAAAATTCTAAATCTTCTGTTACTAATCTCACCTCCTATACTCCATGATTTTCCTGAAAATGTACAAATATCTTCGGGTTTTATGGAGAATATGGTAACATCACTTCTAAGAAACAAATTTATAGTTTTAAATATTTCTCAACCTTTTTGAGGTTGATGAAATGATAGCCATTATGAATCTTCCTCTACTATTTTCAAGACAAACTAAAGACGGTTAAAAAAACTTGCGATTGCAATAATTGTTTAATTTTCTCAAGTTTGGTATTCCATGTCAATGATTTTGTTCGGAGAATATTTCTGATTTTTAGAAGAATATAATAATTTGAAAAGACAACTAGGAAAGCAGTTACGCACTTTTTAATAAGTTCAATCAAGTATACCATTCATTCCACTGATGATATAAAACCACCTCTTAGTTAATCCCTCTTACGCTACTGGATACATGATGAAATGAATTTTAAATTGGAAAGGGACATTACAACACTTGAAGAGAAATTCGCCTTGATTACGCGTGTAACTATGGAAGCTAATTTTTCTAATTAAAGGTTAAAATTGAAAAGAAGAAAGAAAAGAGAGAAAATAGGCAGAATGCTTGACATATTCGAAGCGAAGCTAGAAATTTTAGTAAGTACAATAGAGGAAATGATTTAAAGATGCAGAGATGAATTTTCATTTTCAGGAATCCTGCTCTTGTTTAATGCCAGTGAAAGGGTTGCTAGCCTAACCTTTCTGTAATCGGCTACCATAGATCAAAAAATGATTGTTGTTCATATTCATTTACGAACAATCATGAAAATGGATTTTAGATACGATTTAGAGCGGAGGAGAAATCTCTTATTAATGTGTATTTTTGATGAAATTACTATTTTTGATGATTTTAAGTTTTATAGTGGACATTGATTATATTTCTCTTATTGAAGCTAACTGCGAGTAATCAACAACTCGTTTGTGGGAGGAGGAAGTTTGATTACACTTATTAACACAAAAAAAAATCACTTGATGCATATGGGTTATGAAAGAAATGAATATGATCCATAAAATTTCAAATTAAGTGAAGTATCTTTGCCTTTATGTTTTGCTTCATTTCAATTTCCAAGAGAAACTTTTTTAAGACTTACAGAAATCGGCAGATCTGGTTTGATGTTGAGGGTTGAGGAAGACAATGAAATTCTTAAGGCAAGTTTTAATGAGAAACCTTCTAATGAAATGGTTGAGAAATCGTTTGTGACATAGAAGCCTCCTTAGCTCTATATTTGCGAGCCATGAGTTCCATTGAATTTAAAATTGTAGATGAAGAGCTTGGAAATAGAAAACATATAATCAAATAGTGCAAGATGATTATGTACCATTATGTTTTTTGAAAGATTTCGAGTTTTTTAGGAAAATTTTATTAATACTCTAAAGAAAAGGATGAGTAGAGTGTAGAAAAGTCATACGGTCTCATTGGAACCAATAGAAAATGAGTTGTATAGTCATTTCAAGTTTTAGTGACCCAATAGCCTATGTTTAGATGATATACATAGTCAAGTCTTCTCCATTAATTGGTTATGAGCTTAGAATCGGAGAGATGATAAAACTTCGATCGAACAACCAACTACATTTTCTTGTTCAACAAAGAGTCTCATTCTGTCATACAAGGTGAGTCATATTAGGAGAGTAATGAAGAAGATTCTTTTTTTGTTTGTTGATCATCGGGAAAAATTAATCATTCACAAGTTTGGAGATATTTTTTTCATTGTTGCGAGTCATCGAGGAGGAAAGCTCGAGATGTTGGGAAAATTTTAAAATCAAGGTATGAATACTACGTAGGGTAGAGAAATAATGTGTTAGATGGGATGGAAATTAATATGTATTCTAACAGTCCTTTTGCAACATTCTTGAGGTCACTCAGTGGAGTGATGCTTTGCAATTTCATAAAGATTCAATTTGTTGACAAGTTTTCATGGGAGTTTCCTTTCGATAGTTTTCCCTTTTTTCTCATGAGCAAGCACTTGTAGAGAATTCAACTAGCGACTAGAATGCTTACATGGTTGCATTGGCTTTCTTTCAAACTATTGGTCGAGTGATGAATGGATCAATTAGATTAGGTATTGACAGAAAATAATTCTGACATATTTTTGATGGTATCTTCTATAAAGTTTGCGGTTAGTCTACGGTTCGAGGTTATTAGTTTTGTTTAGAGTCGATGGGTTTATTATATGAGTTTTCAACATTGAGTTTGGTTTTCAACTTTTGACTCCATGATGGAGGTACAGGGCTACTTGGGTAAAACCAATGTTCTTGACACCTCCAAATTTGACCCATCTCCGATTAGAGCCAATGTTAGTCTGCTCAGTCTTTATAGTCTTCCACCGGTGATCAAATATTCTCTTACCTGATTTTGTTAGGGATCTTGAGTTAAATTATTGTCATTTCATTGAGTCTTAGAAAATAAAAATTTGGTCAACGATTAGAGGTATTTAAATTGGTACTACTCCTTTCACCTCCATGGTGTTGAAATCATCATGGTTAGGTCATTCATTATTTAGAGAAAGAGTCCCATGATATCATGATCATCATTCAACTCATTCATCTCTTCTATGTTTGTGTCATCATTAGGTCATGGGGTCAAAATCATGAAAATTGGTATACATCAAATTAATAACTTTTGAAGGGTATTAATAGTCAAGGTTTTTCAAAAAGGTTTAAAGCATGTTTTATCTTAATTATTATGTAATATATGCAACTAAGTTCTAATGCTCAGTTAGAGCAGAATTTGAAAAGTATAATTAGGTCCACTACACACAAAAGGAAAAAATTGATTTTCAAAAGCACAAAGAACTAAAAACTAAACTTCATTTTCTAATTCCACATTCAAGAGACATCTCTCTGCAAAACTCACTCCCACTCTCACAAAGGCCATTTTCAGCCTTATCGAAAAGACAATTTTTCCTCTTGTCTTTGCACTTTTACGAAGGGAGTTGTGTTTTCCCAAGGGTGAAAAAATCATCATTAGAAGGCTGCTACCAATAATTTCAGGTTTCAAACTATCATTTCTAGGTAAGTGACTCTGTGTTTGCCATATATTTCTCTCATTTGTGCTTGGAAAGCTCATTTCCCTCTCTGAGGTTTTTGAGGGAATTTTTCTTGGTTCCATGCCTTCCATGGTTAAATCATTAACAAAACTTTTTTTATCCTGATGCTCTTACACCTTCCCCCTATCCCTAATATATCTTCAGCTTACTTCATCACTCTCCTATCCCTCCAAAATCATCATTTTTACACAAGAAATAGCCTAATTTAACACTTTTCTAGATGACCCATGTTTGTAGGTTTTGGACCCCCTTCCCCTCACTCATTCATTGAAATTACACTTTACCTACTTCTGTCCCTACCCTACCTCCCAAAAATTTTCCTAAGAATTTAGAAACATATCCCCTTGTTCCCCTTCATTCTTATAAATTTCCCAAATGCTTTGTTTTTCCTACACTAAACCTAATTTCTCTCCCAGTGAGCTAGGGTTTTCTATGGAATCGAGATAAATATGAGTAGAGGAGGAATAAAGTCATATCAACAGTGTAGAGGTCTTTAAAAATACATAAACATCATGTATCCATCATTTTTCAAAAATTCATTACAAGGGACAAATCATTTGCCACACATGGGAATAAATTTTGCTTCAAAGTATGTTTTGACCAAATAGAATGAATTAAAAAAAAAATTAAGAGGTTATTTATTTAACCATAGACTAAGGAAAAAAATCCTTCATTTTTTTTTACCCACAGTGTTGTGTTTTGTAGAAATGAAAAAAATACGGTTATGCCCAAGAAATTTGTTTTACTTTTTGGAGTAGTCTTGGGATAATCAATTTGTCTCCCAGTTGAGTGTCAAAATGATTTCTTGATGAGTCAAATGATAAATATACATAACGAGCTTTCTAATTAGCTATCAAGAGCACAATGTAGAGTCAGGAAGGTCTCCAAAAGTGACATACAACTTCATCTTTGAGGTGCTACTGGAGACATACTACTATTTTTGACAGGTGTTTAAATTAATTGTGAGGCTATGTAGTCATTTTCGGTGTGATAGGTCCATTTTGTGAATAGCATGAAGGAGAGATATTTCCAATGAGATATCAAGAGCTCAATTTGGAGTTTTGGAAGGCCTCCAAAGTGGTCTGCAAACTCATTGCACTTTTCCCCCTAGCTGCAGTGCACTTTTCCCACGCACGGTGCACACCTCCGCTTTCTGCACTTTTTTTAGTTGAATGATTTTTCAAAAATTTTTCAGTTTTGATCAATTTGATGGATAAATTAGGTGGATTTTCTTGATGCTAATGATAGAAATTTAAATTTAATTATGTCCTAAATAGTTACTAGGGATAGATACATCATGTCGTATTAATTTTGGTCTAAGTGAATCAATTTCATGAATGATATGGATGAGTTGGCTAACACCTCCTAATCACTAGTATTCTGTTGAGCACTTTGTGGATTAGCTCACAAGTCATAGTTTGACCCTTGAGAGTGGGATAAATAGTTTGGCCTATATCTTTCATTAGATTTCTCCCATTGTAGTAGTTGGATGTTGTTGGATTGATCATTTGAACACTATTGTTATTAATTTTGGCAAGTAACTACACATGATGATTTGCATCTATTTTATGGAATTCTTGTGGTAAGGATTATACGACATTGTTTTCTTCTTACGTTTTTCAAATGTGTGAATGTATTGTGATTTCATGACTATGATTTCATTTCTGAATGTCGATGCTTCCTAAGTCTAAAAGAGAAAATTCATTAGCTGTACTTCACATTCATTTTGGAGGAATAATTAGGTTTGTTTCATCTTCTTCTAGTAGAAAATAATTCATATTTCTTATGCTCTTTTCTCAAACCCTACTAGTCTAGAGCACTCCATCAAGATATCCTTTTGTATTGGAGCTGTCTTCTACCTTGCTCCATGAGATCCTGCCAATTTTGATCCTTGTTTTCCTTAACCTATTCACCCTCCAACACCTCAAAAATAAATCAAACAAACCTGTGCTACTTTACCACAACCTAATATCTGTTGATCCAATCATATTGGGCAGAATCGTGGAAAGGCCTCTCTGCCTAGTAGGGCTAGCTACTTGGCAAAAGATTGAGTCTATAGTTGACTTTTCTTTTGGTATCTTCTCGGCCCTCGGAGATCCGATGAAGTGATAACTAGAGGGACATTCATACGCGGAATGGTTTCTCTTCACATACTAGAAAACCTCTATGACATTCGGTGGACATTCATTTTCGAGGGTGTTTTGTTACCTTAGGAAAAATATGGTTAGAACGTCTATTTATTCCTCTTCTTTCCTCTTGATCTACATTTTTGTCCATTTGCAATGCATTACCTCTAACATGTTTCCCAGTCTCTCAAACTCTCCTTGATACATTAGGCCTACAAAGGGTGTTACTCTGGCATGCTTTGGCTAGCTCTACCTTTCTTCCTAGTTGCCTAGAGTGGTTTAAATACACATTCTTAGATGTCCTCATAAAGTAGCTGGTAGATATATACTTTGGAAAACAACATATTAAGAGTTCTCTATCTACTCTTCCCCGATCTCTCATATAAGTACCAATTTGATTATATGGATCAAGGAATGAGTTGGATGCTTTTATAGTTTAGTTGGAATCTTTCTTCATAATCCTCAGGATTCATCGGAGTCTAAGTCATCTAAATGTCTACCTCTTTGTTCTCTTTGGACCTGTGAAATAGTCTCTATATTTTTTATTTGAGATTCTTGCATCACCCAAGTAGTTATACTATTCTAGACGGACACATGAACCAACACAAGGTTGCATCCTTGAGGGTGGATTAGAACAAATTTCGGCAAGTGTCGGGGAGGCATGGTCACAAGTCTACGGACAACAACAAACTCGAACATGAAGGGTGTGAGATCCTCAAAAATGCGATAGCCAAATGTGGAAGGGCTAAAGGGAGCGTGGTCTTCATTCCTAGTTTATCCATCATTTTCTCTAATGGGAAAGACTCCTTGGGCCCTAGTTTCGACCATGGCTTAGACGGTAAATATGTTCTAAGGTGAAGAAAGTTCCTCTTCTTCCCCTGGCCGGGCTTCAAAGTTTTCAGTGGGTCACCTATGGTGTTCTATCTCACAATCACTAAAAGAAGAGTGAAGGGTGGTTGTGTGGGGATGAGGGTTTTTGATAGTATTTTATTAGTTTACAAGTACTATACAGAGGCATGGGGAATTAAACTATTTTTTATGTTTTTCAAAAATTTTGGAATTTAATGTAAAAAAACGAAATAAAATAATGCTAAAGCGAGAAACGGACATATACTTAGACACATCCCCGACGATGGCGCCAAAAGGGTGAGCCACAATTGTTACTGTAGATGTTTAACTCCCAGGAAACCTATAATTTTACTTTGTCAATCAATTTAACTAAACTTGGAGGGGTGACAATGCTATTTCCATAGCAGAGATGATCTCTACTCATGCCATCCTCATCTTAGTTGTACAATGAGGTGCTAGTAACTAGGGTTACTCTAGGAAAATATATCACTTCTAAATGCAATCTAAGACAGAAAAATATATCTTAACCATTACTCTATTGAAAAGGAAAAGAAAATACGCAGATCTGTGACTCATCTATCATCTACTTTTGCAAGAAATAAAGATTCACACTTATGCTAAGACAAGAAAATGAAATTATAAGGTAGCATTAGTCTAGATTACGAGATTGAATTGTGGCAATGTCATTTTGTATTTGGATAATGAATAACTAAGTACGACCTAAGTTATGATTAACTACACAGTGAACAACATAAAATTTGAAACAAAAGAATTGTCCAACAAGCAAGAACTCTAGCCAAAAAACTCCAAAAAAACATGAAAAACAACCTAAAAATATTGGTATTGATATTAAATTTGGAAAACCTTAAAATTTTGGCAATTTTTCAACCATGACATTATGGAAAAAAATTTGTTTAAAAACCATTAAAAATAATTTTTGAATGAAAGAGTAGGTATTCCGGAGGGTTTCACTAATCATTAAAAATATGATGAATTTAAAATCACTTTGACACATTGCAAAAAAGAACAAAGGTGACATCAAATGGAAAGCCTTTATGTGGCAAATAGAGCCCATTTGAAATGAAAAATTAAATATCATGATAAATTGACACATTGTGTAAATGAGACTCAGATCTTTTCACAGTGAAAACTTTAAAATCATACAATCAAAAGGACACAATAATGAAGATGAGGTTGGTAGGTTAGGGATAGAGCAAGATCTCTGAAAAAATTAAATAAAACAAAATAATAAATAAATATAAAGTAATATAAAAAACAAAATTAAAACATTGAAAATTAAAAAAAACATAAAAAAGTTTAAAAAATAACCAAGTAAATAAGTTCAAAGGTCTGAATATATAGATGGTGATTAGGTAAAACTATTTACACACTCCTTGATATGAAATCATGACAATTTCATGGAATTGGAGTGATGTATTTTGACATTATGATGAAAGTGTAAGTCATACTCGGCTTTAAAAAAATAATAATAAGTAAATAAAAATATATATTAAAACAAAAAGAAATTAAAAAACACTCAAAACAAAATTATTCGAGAAAAAAAAAAAAAACACGAAAAAGTAATAAGAAGTAGATAACACCCATGCTCGAGTTGAATGAGTATCATTACATTAGTCATTTTCTATCTGTATTCAACAAACCGGATGCTTTACTAAGCACAGGAGACAACTGCCACTTCTATCAAAGTTGTATTGATCGAAGCATTAATATTTCTGTCTATATTCATGTATTTGGATGTTTCCTAACATACAAAGCAATGGTAGCTGTGAAATTAATTAGAATGTAAAAAAATTTAAAAGCTTTCATGGCAAAAAAAAAAAAATATAAGAACATGGCAGAATGCAAATATAAAAATATGTAAAAATTGACAGAAAAAAAAAAAAAAAATGAAACATAAACAATAAAACAAAATTAACCAAAAAAAAAAAAAACGAAAGATAAAAAAAAACTGTAAAAAGTAACCAAAAATATAAAACATGTTTTAAACACAAATAATTTTAAAAAATAAGAAAGTTAGCAAAAAAAAAAAAAAACTAGACATTTTTTTTGAGCCAATTAAAAAAACATATTATTTATTAAAAAAATCTTACATTTAAATTAAAAACAAAGAAATAATAATAAAAAAAATAAAAACTAAAAAATTAAAAAAAAATCACACTTTAAAACTAAATTAAAAATAATAATAAAAATTATTAAAAGCAAGACATTTTTTTTAAATTTAAAAAATAACTAAATTAAAAAAAGAATATACGCTGGCCATGGTGAGTGAGAGCGAGCACGGTCCGAAATCGGCTAACCCCTTGTAGTTGCACAGCCACGGAGCTGGTGGCCATAGGCTTCTGTCGCCCGCTCCCACCGGCCCGCGGCCGTATTTGAAGCGACGACGGGCGGTCTCGATTGTAAGCACACTCCCCGGCCCGCCGGCATGGTGGCTCGCGGCCACGGTGGGCGGGGATGATTAGAAATTCTTCTTACCAGCCATTCACTGGCGCGGGAGGGAGGGAGGGAGGCACCCCCCCAGCGTGTCGGAAACTATGGCACTGACTCCATGGCTATTACAGCACCTAGCTGACACAATGAACAATGAGCAGAAGGCAAGGCTATTTGGCTATGGTGGTTATTTTGTATAATTATTACTGTGTATTTCTTTTAATTACAATTTTATTTTTATTTTTAATTGTCTTTTTAAGTTTTGTTTTTAATTTTTACTATTTTTTAAATTTAATTTGAAAATGTGGTCTTATTTTTAAATTGTTTTTATTTTTAATTTTCATATGTTTTTTTTAAATTATTATTATTATTATTATTATTTAAAATTTTTTTATAATATATATATATATATATATATATATTTTTAAATTTAAGCTTTTTAAAAAAATTTATGGTTTTTTTTTGAAAGGTATGAGGTGTTCTATAATTTTATTTATTTTGTTAATTTTCTATTGTTTTTAAAATCATGTGTATTTTGAAATATGTTTTTATTTTTATTTCTTATAGTTTTTAATTTTTTGTTTTTGTTTTTCCTTTTAATTTTAAAATTTCTAAGTAAATTTTTGTTTTAACATTTTAATGTTTTTTTGTCTTTTCATATCACAATTTTATATTTTGATTTTTACATATTTTTAATGTTATTATTTTTTAATTTTAAAATTTAAAATTTTATTATAAAAAAAAAAATTGCAAAGAAAAACAAAAATACTATGTTTGAAAAACCCTTAAAAGACTAATATCATTACAGTGAAAAACTTGCAAAGACATAAGAAAACTTGAAAATTTGTTAAATAGTAACATTTAAAAATATTTGTGTATACCTAGGACATAAGAACATCTAAAGTGTCAAAAATGTCTTTAAAAAGCAATGTTGATGTTTTCAAAATATACCATGAAAACCATCAACATTTAAAACATATTGAGACTTGATACAATTGAAAATTTAAAGTGTAAAAAATAATCACTAAAAAAATTCGATGTTGCATTAACACTTTCAAAATCAGCATGAAAATCACTAATATTAAAAAAACTAAAAATTGATACATGAAAAAATTTAAGAGTGTCGAAAACATGCTCCAAAAAACCTAAGTGTATTCACAGAATCACTTTTCAAAAAATCGGATTACTTTTTTTGCTACCTCAAAAAAGGTACTGAATTTTCGTTCTGTTTCAAAGTTTATATTGTTTGTGTTTAATAGACGCATATTATATGGACTAATCACACTTTCAAGTGGCTACATTTCTTGACAAGAAGGGCTCTTGGGATGTCTGAAAGCTACGGGGAAACGGGCCGAAAGGAGGTTGGGCCTTGAGAGAGAGAGTGAGAAGAAGGTTCAGAGGTGGAAATGTGGATCTGACTGGAGCTGAAGATGTCAAGCACTTGGCTGACTTTGAGCTCTTCGAAAATCTTGTCTTGCACCCACAAGATTATCTCGGTGATGTAATAGTGACCTCAAAAACAAGGATGTAGGTGACTTGGATAAAAGGTGTTGATGAGGTGAAGACTTGAGATAAAGTGGTGCTAAAGGGGTCATTCTTTGCTTCTCTATCCAAACTTTGTAATCGAGAAATTTGTTCATGCATTCATCATTGACAAAATTATCTAAAAAATAGTGGAAAAGATGACTTGAATTTAGATAAATCTACTTCAATACAATTGAAGCAAAAATCTACTCTTAAGTCTACTTAACATGTTCATGATAATCAAAATGCAGCTTATTTAAACTTTTACAAGAAATCATAAACTGAAAAGAAATTTGGTCTATGGTGGAAGACCTTCACTCCTCGAAACCTCAAGCCAGAAGGAGATGAGATATGAACAACACATAGTTTTAATATTTTATATGCTACCAAACATGTAATGGAAAATCATTATTGAAACATAAAAGAAAGGCACATATACATAGAATCTTGGGGCCAGTGTATTGGGCCCTAACCCCACGGAGGTCAACTCCCCTAAAATCAACCAGGTGGAAAAAGAAAATCAGATTCTCATCTTATTTCATAACCAATCTTACATGATTATTGAAAGTCATAAATGTCTAATACAAGAAATAATGGTGTACTCTAGATGCATCCACAGAAATTTGAATCTAGTGAGCTCTTACTTTCTGTGCTATTTTATTCTATGGGGTAATACCAACATCTCCCTAAAATAGCATGAGTCCTTTATTCCATAAGAACTGAGACAAGTAGAGTGTGGCTCCCTTTGGAAATCATAATCCTTCCTTGGTGCCTCTAATTTGGAGTTGTTGGTGGAGAATCTTAAATAGATATTGGATGCCTTTAGAAGTTAAGAAAGTGGTAAAACTCCCTACAATTACTCCTAAAACCTCTGTACTTTGAGCCTTAATAATTCAATAGCTACAAAAATGGCTTCATTCCATTCATTTTTCTGCATTTAAACCATGTTAAAATATAAAGGAAACAACATGACAGAAAAGCATAATAACCATTCTCACTAAGAAAAATATGACAAAATGAAAATGAAATGTGGAGAAATAATTATTTGAAAAAGGTGACATTTAACTCTATATAATATACCTATTGTTGCAGGTTCTCATCAAGACTCTCCCTAGATAAGATGAGAAGCGTAGTGGTGGGAATTATGATGACTTAGTAGGTAAGTTGAGAAGTTTGAAGGCGAGAATACAGAGGATTTTTTAAGAAGATAATGATAGGATCATTCATACACTGGAGAAATAAGAAGAATTCAATCAGGTAATCCTTTAAGTTTGTCAAATTGTAGAGTTAGGGACCACTCCGAATGAGCCATAGGTAGGAGGACAAGACTAGTGCAGAATATGGCTATATATGGTGGAATAGGTTTGATAAGGATGAAATGATCGGAGATGGCAGGACTCTTGGATATCGAATAGGAGAGGCAGGCAGGACAACGGTTCTATTCTAGTTTTATTTCGACAAGCACTAGATCCTTCATGGTCTCATCTGCAGAGGGAGGAGTGACGAGGATACTTGGAAGATGAGTTCAAAGAGAAGTGGATGAAGAGGCATGGTTACTTGGGATGAATAAATTCTTTTGGAGTTGAATAGGTACATGAAGAACATAGAAGCCCATAGCCCGCTATCTTTAAGCCTCAAGGGAAAGTATAAATTTTGAACAGGAAAGAGATATGAAGTGAGAGTTGCATAGACATCGGGATAGAAGGTTAGTTGGCATGAATTCAAGAGACTTTTGAAAGAAAGTACTTATCTGAAAGGTATTATGTAATGAAGAAGAGTTTGTAAGTTAAATATGTGATCAAAGACATATGAGGAGTATCATTAATTTAAATATAATTATTTATCACATGTACCATACTGAGATGAAAAAGGCTAAGATTGGGACTTTCAATGAATTTCATTAAATTTAGTGATAAATTGGAGGTATGATGAGCCTCGGTCACATGAGGAAGTTATTCTGTAAATTGAAGCACGGTTATGAGTAGTCAAAGCGTAAAACCAAAGATAACAAGTTTTGGAAGGAAGATAAGGCCAAAGGTAAAGTTGAAGCCAAAGAACTGAAATTCAAGACTGTAGAAAGAAAATATTGCACCATATAAAGTTCAATGTAGTTGAAACAGGGTTGTGATTACAACTTGGAGGAGTAAATGTAAGTGATGGTACAAGATATGGTTGGGGTGTTGGACATGTGGTAAAAGACATGTAAGAGATATTTTCTAGAATGGGGTAGTGAGCCTAGATTTAAATGCAGAGGCTTACAAGCATGCAGGGAATATTTGATAACACCAGAGCTCCATAGAGGTGGCTATTGTAAAATGAGATGGATAGTAAAGCTTTGTAGTCAATTGTATATTTTGATTGACCACGGATCAGTGGTTATGCTAACAAACAGTGGACAAGTGTGGTTAGAATAAATAAATTTCTTATCAGGAATTCTTTGGATTGAGTATTTATCTACGGTACTAGAAAAGGTTTCCTTCATTAGGTAGAGAAGCTTGTACACTCAAGTTAGAGATAATTATACTACATCAACACATTTATATGTATTGGAATTGGGATCATATAATGTACATTTGGGTATGGAGTGGTTGTATCTTGTAGGACTGAAACACATTGTTATGGAAAAGGTGGCTGTTAGTGCTTGGATGAAAATGGAGAATGAGAGGATACGCGGGGGTAAGAAGAAGGAAACATCTTTAGAATGGTTACAAATATGTAATTCAATCACTCTCGTAGGAAAGGAGTGTGTTATTTTAGAGTGAATATTTCTAGTGATAAAGAGTAGGGAGGATGAGGATGTGGACATATTAAACATGTCTGATCTTTTAGTTTTCAGAATGTGTTCAAACATAGATTTCATAGTTTCCTCCTCAGGAGAAGTGGTTTTCCATTGGGTTAATTTTAAGGGCAACACCAACATCGAGAGTGCATACGAATGAGAACTCTAGAAATAGTACAAATTGAAGTTGCATTTTAAGGAAATGATTGAGAAAGGATACCGTTGGGCCAGCGTATATGCAAGATTTTATCAATGTTGTTTCTTGGAAGAATAAGGATGGTACTCTCGAGATGCATTGATTACGGGGGAAGTTGAACTGGTAACCATCGAAGGCTGTCTATCAATTTTTGAGGATTGGTGACTTGTTTGATCGATTGAAGGAGAAACAATGTTCTCGAAGATTGATCCCAAGTAATAGGATCACCATCAGGTGCACATCAAGGAAGAGGATATTCTGAGGATATCTTTCAGGAACTGGTATAGAATTCCTGCAGTCTGATAGTTAGCTTTGGTTTGACTAATTCTCTAGCAATATTTGACACCTTGATGAATGGTATCTTTCTTCCAACAACAATAATGATTTTTGTTGTATTTGGTAACTGTATTGATATATTTTAAATTGAAGAAGATATACAACATGGATCATCTGTTAAATATTTGAGATATTATCTGCTTTTATACAATGCTTAGTAAGTATAGTTTCATTTTGAATGCAGTACATTGCTTGGGGCATATTTCCAAGGAAGGAATAATAGTGGATCCCATAAAAGCTAAGGGCTATCATGGGAGTGGGAAACTCCCTAGACTGTGCTGGATGAGTAAGATCATTTATGGGGATAGCAAGTTATTATGATTTCTTCAATAAGAAATTATCTCTTATTTCTATCCTATTTACATGGAGCTGTAAGGCAAGGTAAGAAATGCAGATAGGCGAAGGGAATGTACATCTAGTTTTTAGCTAGTTGAAGCAATTGTTGACGAATGCTCCAGTCATTAAATATTTTAGATCCAAACAGGGTTGCCAGCCATACACTATGTACAACAGTCTTGGCGTGGAGTCATATGTAGGAAGGAGAACAGGTATTTTAAAGAGTCTTGATGGAATGAAAACGAAAGAAATTATCGGACACGTGATACGGATTTAGCATCAATCACATATAACAGGAACAGAACTATTATCTTTGTTAGCAAGAAGGTTTTTATTGATACGATGATGCGGGTATGATTGAAGATATGTATTTTGATTAAAAGATTTGAATGCCGGACGAGTTAGATGGTTGAGTGTGATATGATAAATCTGATTGACTTTAGAATTGAACACATCTGAGACCAGCAAAGGCAAGGTTCAGATGCTCTTAGCATGTGGGAACAGGTGAATCATATAGAAACTATGATCTCCTACGTGACAGCTTTAAATAATGGATATTACGGGCGAGGTGGCAGTATGATAGGTACATGGAGCTTATGCACATGTTACAACATAGTACAAGTGAATTAGGATGCTTGGACTATCGTCTACTAGGTGAAGGTGTTGAAAAGTAAAAAAGAAATATTAGTAATCTAATTTAATTTTCCCTTAATTAATTGGTTAATAATTATAATCTTATGTAATCACTTGCATAATAGTTACCTCAATGTGATCAAATCGGTTAGGTCATGAATTTATAGTTGAGGTGGTTGGTAGGTATGCGAAAGTGATTCTATTGGGCTTGGTCCAAGTCGCGGTTGATGCATTGGTTTAATGCATGAGAAATCAGTTAACTCAATTAATTGAGTTAAAATCGGTTAAATAGTTATGTGCAGTTATTGCATTAGTGAGAGGTCAAGTGAATAAATCAGATTTAATTCACATGCGGTGATCTGTCATGATAATGATGATTTACTATTAATATGGGTGCATGCATATCTCAGTTCACGATGGAGACAGATTGAATGAGTTAAAAGGGATGCTAACTTATTAGTTGTATTATTAGTAAGTTGCACATGCGAGTAATACATCCATAGGATTTCCCATGAGAATTTTGTAGTTTTGGAAGGTAAAATTCCTAAAGAATAGGGATTACATTCCACATGGTGTACAAGCAAGCGAGAATTTGAGCATAGGCTAAAAATTTGCTGAAAGTGTTGGTTGATTTTCGGGATCGGCGTGAGACCGATTTGTGACAGACCATCGGACACTTGTGAGAAGAGTTAATTATGGTGTTTCATGATTCCATGAGTAGAATATACAATACAATATAGAAGGGTTTAGGCAGCCAAAGAGATTTCCACAGGAAAATATTTGTGTTGTGTTTGATTTGTTTCTCTGTTACTTGTGATTGGAAATGCAATTGTTTTATTTTCCGAAATTAGTTTAGAAGGATTCGGTATCTTTCTTTAGCATATCACATGTGAAATCGGGTTATGAATCCATTGTTATATTGTTTGTAGGTACTAACGGTATCGAACATAGAAATCATATAATGGAGAAGAAATTGAGTTTGTGTCTTTGAATAACATTCGAATTGCAAAAATATTTTCTGAACACGACAAGCGAATCAAGATGGATTTCAATGGATTGAGATTGGAAAATGAACTCGGCGGTTCTAGTTATATTTCATGGAAAGAAAAAATGGAGGCGATTCACAGAGGACGATGGAGTTGAAAGAATTCATTGATAATAGCATTACAAACTCCCAATGACGGATACTCTCTTCTTGATGCTTGGAAAAAGAAGGTTTCAAAAGCCGAGAGGATCTTATTGAGGGAGTTAGAGACCACATTGTCTCGAGTATCCATGGAGAAATGACTGTATATGCAATGTGGAGAGAGCTTTGACGGATACGATCGGAAGTATGATGACCACGAAAATTGTCTGCCTAAAGGTTGGATGGAAGAATTTAAAAATGGAGAAAAGCAGTGTTGAGCATTGCGCCAGTTAGATGTAGTGTTGAGATGGACTTCAGTGTCAAAATTACTATAGTGGATGATGACTTGGTGGGCTAACTCTTCTGGTACCACAGAGGTAAACAGTTGTGGATGACATTCATTAGGAGGAAACTTATGAATTAAAGACGACTTTGGTCGGTTAGTGGGAAAATTTAAAATTATATGGATGGATCCTAATCTAAGACAGATGATGAGGAAGATTGCGCCTTGGCTAGTAAGGAAAAGAAGGGGAAGGAAAGAAATCCTATTGGGGTGAGATCAAGAAGGCTTTGAAGGCACTTGGAAGACATGTCCTGCGTTAAATATTTTCAATGTGCATTCATAGAGTATGTACACTAATTTCCACATAGAGAAGAACACGCCAAAACGGATCTGCAGGCGGTGAGGCATTAGCCTCTGATTTGAGTTGGAATTATCGCTCATCATGTGCATCGTGTCTAGTGCAATGGGATTAATGTGGTACTTGAATAGTGGTGCATATTTCCACATGGCAGGGAACAAAGAACTTTTTAGTAGCTTGGAGAAGGATCTCCATATGCATATTGAAATGGGTGATGACGGGAGGTATAGCGCTTCTAGAGATTAGAGCATAGTTACTTTGCGAGAGACGATTCGTCGGCTTGTATGACAAAAGATGTCATGCATGTACCGAATTGAAAAAAGAATTTTAGTTTTAGTTGCTATATTAGAGGATAGAGGCAATCATGGTTTCAATGAGGAAAGCATTCCTTCTTACGAAAGCCACGGGACAAGTCAAGAAGATTGGGATTCGTGTGAAGAATCTCTAAAAGGCTTGATGTAGATGGGCACACAACATTGATGGGTAAAGCGAGCCAAAGTGAGTATGGAAATGGATGAGGGTGAGTTATGGCACGGAGATTGGGCCATCTAAACCATGGTGCTTTGAAGGTCATGCGATAGATTTCTACGAGGGCTTCCAAAGTGCTCTTGCACATATAGACACATGCGAGGTGTACTGGGAAGTATGCAAAGGCCACTTTTCATGAGAAGGAGGCGAAGCGGTGGGAATCATTGAGAGGATTCAGTAGGACATGTGTGGACCATTATCTATGAATTTGATGAAAGAACATGTATTATGAATTTTTGGTGATGATTTTTCAAGAAAGTGTTTTGGATCTACTCCATGCGGAAAAGATCCTCCAAGATTTGATAGTTACGAAGCATTGGTGGAGAAAGGTACGAGGAGGCTTGTGCGCTGAAGGCTGCGGAGTGACAATGGTAAGTGAGGCATCTCCCAATGAATTCAGAAATTTTGTAGCAGCAATGAAGGAATTCGGAGAGAGTTATGAGTCCTTCCTGTGACAAAATGGGGTGGGAGAAAGAAAGAAAAAAAAAACAATTGTGGGTGCGACACGGTGATCTTTGCATGATTAGGGCCTACCATTACATGCGGCCGTGCAGACGCAGAGAAACAAAATAGTATTTGTGAAGAACCGTAGTCCTCATCGGAATGCTTGGCATAAGTACACTGGGGGATTTTATTGGCTTGATGTTTCATATTTTAAAATTTTTGGCTCATCTATCTAATGGCATGTGACCAAGAATCCATAAAGCTGAACCAAAGGCGAGATTAGGATATTTATGGGTATAGCTGAAATCCTCCTCAACTAACAGAATAACTGTTTTAAAAACAATGGATAGTTTTTGGGCAGAATAAATTTTGATGAGGAAAAGCCATGTGATTATCCCTTGAGAGGGAGCTTGATTTTCATGCGGATGATGAACTCTTGGTTCCAAAGTTAACTGGATACATGGAGCAACCTACATGTGGAGGATCATGGAGTGGTAGAAACCACTCATGCGGGGCTCATCTGGAACATGGTATAAGGCGCACCACGAGGAAGATGAAAGATTGAGACTTGATGTGAGAAAACATGTAGGAGACACACACATCCTTTGTGCAAATAGAGATAGTCTCCGGACGGGTTTTACGGATACATGGCTCTTATGGGCAAGTGTATTGTGAACCACTTCCTCTTTTGGGAAACGTTGTGAAAAACCAATTTGGGTTGATGCCATGGTTGAGGAGTATGACTCCATCGTCAAGAACGATTGCGAGGAAGTTGTCTGGGAACTAGTCAAGAAATTAGTGGTTGGATCTAGATGGATCTATAAGGTGAAGCAAGAAGCGGATGGGAGCATGGAGAAGTACAAGGCTAGATTTGTAGCCTAAGGATTCTCATAAATTAGGGGATTGACAACGAGGATACTTTGCATGGTTGTAGGGTATCATCGATTAGATATGTCCTTGCACTCTCAACACGGATGGGGTGGAAATCATAAGATGGATGTAGAAAAATACATTTCTCAATGGATTTATTGAGGAAAGTTTACATTGAGCAACAAGGTTTGAGATCTTTGATAGTGAGTCACATGTGTACAGGGCCCTGAAAACCTTTTGTATGGTCTAAAGCAACCACCTCATGTAGTGCACAAGGATTAAGTAACTATTTCATCGGTTGGGCTTCAAAGTAGAGAAGTGGATAAAACATATATTTTGAGATGTGGTTGATAGTAAGCTTTTGATTATTGTAATTTATGTTGATGATCTTATTTTGACAAGTGATGAGCAACTCGAAATTTATTTCAAAGGATCCTTCAAGAGAGTTTGAGTTGAAGGACATGGGAATCCTTCACTATTTCCTTGAATTGGAAATATGGTCTTGCAGAAGAGACAGAGCTAACACATTTCTCAAGAAGAAGTATGCCAAAGACTATTATTAGAAAGTTCCACATGGAGAGATGTAAACCGATGGAGACTCATCTTACCGGAGGTGGAGGAAGGAGGATGCTACTTCGGGTGAGGTAGTGGACTCTTGCTACAGGAGCATCGTGTGGGTTCACTCATGTGCTTGGTGAACACTAGACCAGACATTTTCTATGAAGTTGCTCAACTAAGTCAAGATATGGTTAAGGTGACCAAGCTCTTTTGTGGAAGGTGGAGAAGCATGTCTTGAGATATCTAAGGGGCACTATAGAGTATGGATTATAGGAAATTTTCAGAGGAAAGTAGATTGAGATGGAGTGAAGCTTCAAGGCTTCTTGGAAGTGAAAGAATGTGGAGCATTCAGCAGACAACAAAATAACTTGCTCAGAGGGATTTTAGCATAGGACTAGAAATGGTTGCTTATTTTATGAGGAAGCACGGATACGTGGCACTCGGTTAAGCAAGTTAAAGTACATGAGGCTAGTTAGGCTTGCATGTGAGACCATCTAGATGAGGAATATTCTTGTTGGTTTGTTTGGTGTAGAGATGGATCCGACGATGATATATTGTGACAATTGGAGAGTTAAGTATCAAATTGTTCCATGATAGGTCCAAGCATATGAACATCTAGTACCACCATATCAAAGATTGTGTTCGGGGAACACATTATGTTAATTGACATTCACGGAAGATCGGGATGCGAGATATTTTGGCAGAAAGGCGCTCACCAAGAGTAAATTCAAATACCATAAATGAGGTCCGGGGTAGTTGATAATCCCTTTCTTGTTGAGAGGGAGTATTGAAAAGTCAACAAGAAATGTGTGTCTAATTTAATATTCCTTTAATTAAATTGGACAATAAATTGTAATCTTATCTCATAATCATGGTAATGGACAACAGAACAACGTTGTGACTCGATTAGCTCATGAATTTGAGTTGAGGTGGTTGAGTGAGGCATAGGTAGTTCTAATGATAACTGATCAAGGTTGTAGTTAGTGCATTAGTTGTGCAGAAATCAATTAACTCAATTAATTGTGAGTTAAAATTAGTTTAACTGGTTATGGCCCAGTTATTTTGCACTAGTGAGAGATGAAGTGAATTAAATAAGATTTAATTCACACAGCAAATAATCCCATCCATTGTTTGAATGATTCTTTATTAATAACTTCTTTTGTATCAGTTACGTGGAGACATAGTTGAGACGGAGGTTAAATGGATGTTAACTATCGGTTGTATTATTAGTAAAGCTACCCGCATGCGGTAATACACCCATATCATTTCCTTATTCATTGTGTGGTTACTGGAAGGCTAAATTCCTAAATAATATGGATTGCATTCCACATGAATTGCACCGGCAGAGTAGAGCTGACAGGCTAAAAATTAGCTGTTATTTGGTCGATTTTTTTAGATCTGTGCTGAACGGAACATGAAGTCACAACAGACTCTTGTGAGAGGAGTGCATTGTAATTGTTTAATGATTCCTTGGTGAATATACAATAGAAGATAGAGGGGTTTTTAGCTTTCCCGGGAAAATATCTATGTTGTGGTTTGATTTGCTTCTTTCTTGACTTGTTGTGATTGGTGCTCATATTTTGACTACACCTGCAATTAATTTGTAAGAAGGATTCATCTTTATTTCATATATCACATGATCGAATTAAATCCATTGGTATACATATTGTTTGTATAATTTCTACTTATGGTTTGATCATATTTAGGGACAATATATATGTGTCAATCAACAATGATGTCGAAGACTATCTTCCAAGGCTACATGCAAAACTATATTCATGTCACCCAAGATACCAAAAGACGTTGACAATAGTGGAGAGTTTTATCATTGGATTGAATATGAAAAAGGATGTAGCGAGAGGTTGTCATTAGATGTAGGCCCAATAAGAAAGTGAAAGCGAGAATGAAAATACTTGGGTGGACTACTACAATCGATTGTTAGACTACAAAGTGCAAGTAGGATGTCAGTTCCATAGATTTATCTGTTGAATTTCTCCAAAGGACATCTAGATAACATGATTTCTATCATTGATCATGATGAACTGAAGAGATTAGAAAGTTAGCCTACTTCATTCCAATAAAGAGTCTATTTATTCATTAATGATGTAGCACATATTCATCCTTAGATTTGAGTGAAAGGTTCACCTGATGTTCTTGAGAATATTGTGTCAGATAGGGATGTTAAGTTCAGTTTCAGATTTTGGAAATAGTTGTTTGCGGGAGGTTTGAAATGAAGTTGGCTGGCTTTGACTTCATCATCCATAGAAAGATGGATAGATAGAGAAGGATGCTTTATGATTTTGGAGAACATTTTGAAGATGTATGTGATGCATCAACGGAGGAGATGGTGGGAGTACCTTTTGTTGGATGTGTTTTCTTAAAAATGGTTACTAGGAGTCAACGGCGGTGCCAAGGCCGTACGTAGGCGAGTTGTAATACTCCCATAAGTGCAGGTAAATGAATGTAATTGTTGATAGGATTGGGCATTTGTATAAGATGGAGCAGAAATTCTGGTATAAATAATAATAATTTAAGGGTAGCACGGGGAGTTATCTTGATTAGAACATGATCTCTAAGGATTTTTAGGTTGGGGAATAAGTGTACTTGCACATCAAGCCCAAGAATAGATCCTTGAGGATTGGATCATGTGGGATTGGCACCTTGGTTTTGTGGACCTTTAAATATTATTGAAAGGATTAGTGTTTTATCAAATCCAAGTTTCACTACCTCCAAACGGTGAAATTCAATGATTTTTTCCATGTTTTCATTGTTTAAAGTATGTTAAAGTTGCTTGTTATGTGATTGTTGGTCTATATTGCGGGCAGACCAGAGGATAATTCCGGCCGGAACCACGGTGTATTGTGAAAGATGTTCATGCTCCATAAGCGATAAATCGAGCGGAGTTAAAGTCCGATTGGAAGCACTGTAATCAGAAGCTACATAGTAGATGGCGAGATCATATACGAGCTATGTTTTTGTTCTTTATTTGCTGGATGAATGAATGTTTTTTGTGCTATGTTTTCATGTGATATTCGGTATATGTATAAATGTATATGGATGTAAATACTTCCATGAGTTGCATTATAAATCTCCAATAAGCAATATGGGTTCATGCCATTATGTTTTTCACTTATTTGTTATGTTGTAATGTTGGTTTGCTACCAGTAGGTGAGTATATTGTAAATGTTTGGAACGAGGGTAAGTTATAAAGCTCCATGGGTAGTATGCTTTTTAAATAGTCTTGTTGGTTGTAGGTGTATAACATAGGAAGGTACCCCAGAGAGAGGTTATCTAACATCCCTAGTTAAATTATGAAAGCAATGTTCAATAAACCTGAAAAATATCTTCATGGTCAGGGATGTTGTCCTTCTATGAATTTTGGCTAGTAGAAAAGGTAGCTAAATTGATTTTACTGAAGCCTGAGGTACATTTTGTGAGTATCTCATCTTCAAGTACAAAACATTCTCTCTTTTTAAATATCTCAGCTGTGTTTTCATCAAAAGCCTCATTGTCTAAAAATGCACTTTGGAGACTCCACACATACCTGCCTCCCATAGATTTCCATTTAACCCTTTTCCTGTTTCAAAAGTTTCCCCTTTAACCCCAAAAATCCCTTCCTAAGTCCTCCAAACCATCTAATTCCTCCTTTTAAACAGTGAAATCCCTTCATACGGTTTTAAAATCCATTTTCCCTCTCTGAAAGCTCTTTTTGCTTCTTAAAAACTACAAATTTTTAAAGCTTAAAAACACTATTTTTTCTGGCGTATCAACGGGGCTAGCCGCAAGCCCGGGTCCCTAACCGCCCTCCATGCAGGAGTGCTAAAGCCAAGCACTAAAACGCCAGCACTTGTTGGATGAGATCCATCCGGGAGCACAATTTCTTAATTAAAGTGAAAATCTCCCAGGTGGTGGTGTTTTATTCGCTTTAATTACTCGGGAAGCTGGAAATGTCGGTCATCGATCTTAATAAATCTAACGATTCGTACATGCCTGTACGCCCTGCTGTTGGAAACCCCGAGGTCAATCTCCGCCGTTGATCTTCAAAAGCGATCGACGACCATCGCAACACCACTCTCATCGCCAATCGGAAGTTTTAAAAGTAACTGGAGTGCCGATTGGTTAGAATGGGTTGGAGTCTGGAAGCCGTCCATCCATTATGATCCCTGCGGCCCATAACTGCTCCCCACTCTGTCCACTTCCCCGATTGGTCACCCTATGATCCAATCACATCCGATAATCTGCCCGGCCGATCCGATGGTCCAGGAAGCTAATTGCTTCATGAGCCCATAAATTTATTTCTGCCTCTCTAACTCGATTAAGTGCGACCATTCATTCCTTTTGATCCATTGGCCGGGTCTCCACCACTGCGCCCAAATCCTCCACTATGTTTCTCTCTGCAGAATCCTCATTCGTCCATCCCCTGCCGTCCCGGACGGTCGACAATGATACCTTACTGTGATCCCACTTTACACGATCGTGCACGTTCCTCGTATTGCTCTCCTCCATCGCCGTCGGATCTCAGCCTGGTCAATGGCCACACTCAATATCCGCCGGTTTTCATGTCGAGGTTTTAAGCGTTAGAAATAACGTGATATGGGCGGTTCTGATCCACGTGTCGTGGGGACCCATATTGCGTTCGAAAAGTGAAAACAACCGCTATAGTTTTCTTGTGTGTGAAAAAAGCGAGTTTTCCAAACCACTTCCCCACTTCTCGCCTGCGAAAGTCCATTAAGTATATCCAGCGTTGATGCAGCTAGGATTGTTTTCCATAATCTACGCCCCATTCATGTTTTGTTGCGCTATCATAAGCATTCCATTGGATCATCGAAATTTGTTAATCTCCTCCTGAGGTCTAACGATTACTGTTGAATCGCCCTCGCCCATGATCGGGTCCCACCATTCCATTGTTCATATGTTTTTCATTGATTCTGTGTGTGTTAGTCAGAAGACGAAGCCTTATGATTTGCATTAAAAATAATCTCTTATTGACATCGGACTTTGATGCTACTAACATTAAACTTTTAATGTTGTTTTACATTAAATATGTATCATTCCACCTAACGTTAAAAATTTAATGTTTTACGTTGAGATTAAACATTTTGCCCAAAACTTCATAAACCATTCCTTCGTTCATCTCATAACTATCGATCATCACCACCGATTTCATCGAACGGCCCATAATCGTTCCTCCACCAAACTTTCACCGGACATTTTTCCCTTTGTTTCTTTGCATTTTTCACCGTTTTCCATCACATACACCATTATCAGCACATCGCCTCACAGCATTCACTACATCCATCACTCCTCATCACAGTTTACTTATTTATGTTGTGTGCTTTTGCTGGAGATGTAATTAGGCGGAAACAGCAGATTGTTCACGATCCTTGTTATAGTGACACGGGGTGCGAGAGAAGGCTATTTTCAGGGCACGTGTTAACGAGGAAGAAATGCACAGGAAGGTGTTAGAAAATAATTTCTCATTAAAATAACATTGTTCAACCTGTTAAACCTCTCCCGGCTGCATTAAAGCTCCAGTTTCCATGAGCAGAATAGTCATGAAGCGGCAAAAAGTATCGGTACGGGATTAAAGAGTTTTAAAGCCTCTAATTGAAGATTTTAAGCTTTGTTCATTGAAGGAGAATATGCCGAATGGATAAATTGTGATCACACGAAGGCCTATTGAGGCCTAATGCCTGAAAAAATATTATCGATGTTTCACATTAGCGAAGGTTCCCTCCTGAGAAAGGACAAAGTACCTCTTTGTTTTTCACATTCTATCTGAAATCCCAATTTCCTGGAAAGATTTCTTTACGGAAAAATGGTCCTAATGCTACTAGAGCATTTGTTATGTAGTATGGTAGACTTGAAAGTCATTTAGCTACCTTTTTTCTGTCTGAGAGTACTACAAAGTACTTTGTAAAGTACATCAAAGAACGTACTTGGAGTAAAAATCAACTTGTCGAAGACCACTCTTTTACCCGAAAGAGTCTTGGAATTAATGCATATATATTAAGACGAGAATGGCCCTATTACGCTACCTCTGTTTTAATTTTTCATTTAGTTTTCACCTACCTCCTCTACCCCTCCACCAGTTATAAGAACTCAAGAGAAACACATTGTAATAGTTGGTTGCTTTGTTGATTATCAATCGGATAACTGATTGTGGCTGTTTCTCTTGAGATATAGTTCTCTGTGTAAAGTTGTAAGATAAGTGAGGAGATGTTTCAGGCCCGAATATCAATTTTGTTGGGCAGGTGTTGTACATGGCTGGTGTTTCTCTTTAATATGGCTTTATTTCTTTGGATCCACGATTTAAACGGCGGTGATGTTTTTCTCTTGTCTGGCTTTCCTTTGTAACTCATTTACATTTCATTTTCTCAGTAAGCATCGAAATCGCTGAAGCTTCAGATCTGCCCTTGCATGGTGCCCTAATACTTCTGCTCTCTCTTACCTTTGATGTTTTCCACTAAATATGTGTTATACGAGTCTTGATTCAAGATAATTTAACCGGTGTAGTATTGTTATTCTTGTTATTTTGATGTATGAATTTATGAATATGTTCTTAGATGTTCTTGTTGGGTTTTTAATTGAAATATATTAGGATAATGGGAGTTTATAATGATGATTCTGTCTCCTGGGGTCTTTTTCAATGTTGAACCTTTCATTTCCTTAAGTTGGATATCGAAGCATTGAGAGTTGAAAGCCTCTCTACGTCTGAGGCCTTCACCTTTGTGTTTAATCTTTAATGTTTCCTTTAATAGAGGAAGTTATAGCACAGGAATTGGATCATGGTCATTTCCAATAAGCATGTCTTCCCTAGATACGAGTCCTAAGTGGTCACCTTGGAGGTTTCCTTGTCATTCACCTTCTTTCCTTACCATTTCATACCACACTATCATCTTTAATATCCTATGCTTTAGATGACTAGCCCAGACAAGCCTTGAATATTGAATAGAAAGTAAACACTAAACTCCATTTCCCAATGGTTTTGAGTGTTCAAGTACCTCTCCTTTGCTGAAAACCTCTTTTCTCATCCTTGTCTTATATTGAACCCTCCATTCTCGTTTCCCAACAACCAAACAAACAAAATTACGCAAAACCTTGTGCCTTATAACTAGCCTAAACTTTAAATGGAAGCACAAAGACATATACCTTTGCCTTTATAGAGAGATCCCTCTTTGGACCCGGGAGGCTAGATCACGGGTCTAAAAGTGGTTCGATGTTGTCTCATCTTTTAGTATTGCCAAACTTTCCAAAACATGGGAACTCCAACATAATAGCGACTCAGCAGGGAAGAAACTTTGATTGCCCTTGACCACTATATGCTCTGGTCTTGTATACACAGCACTGGTCTCCAACATAATGGTGACTCCTTTGGGGAACTTTGAGTAAAACACACCTTTAAGCACTTCAAAGACTCAAAGAAGACCATGGTAGCCTTAGTTTAGTCAGACTAATCCTTTAACTTGGTAGACAATATAGCTTCTTGAAACATTCTAAACCCTCCACTGAGGCTGACTCCATAGTTCCTTAATGGTTGGGGCTACTAGTGATCAATAAACGGATTGGTTATGTTGGTTTTCACATAAGACTCCTTCAGGGAGACCGACCTTTATAACAACATCGGCCATATTAGAAGTAACATGTAGGATTAAGCTTCCTTGTTTAAAGACAACATTCGGCTTCAAGAACCATTCTGCAAGAGCTTATCTGTGGAAACCCCACTTGAAATAGTTGACAAGCCACGAGAACATTCTTAGAAATCTCTCCTACACCTAGGAAGCCAACTATTTCGAGACACATCCATAGAGCTAACTACGCACCGGAAGAATTTACGGCTCTATCGGACACACTTTTGACTTAGACGAGAGAGAAGCAGGTCTACTTAGAACTAGGTCATTCAATGCTCTAGACAACGGATCTTGAGCTTCCTGGTTCACCATCTCATAGTAGTCAACCACAGGTAGGGATAGAGATATATCAACACCTCAAAAATATTTCATTGAAACTTGGGGCTCTGCCATCCTAGAAATCGACTCAGCAGTGTTGGCGATCCTAGTATTCATGTAAACTAGCCGGATCTTAAGCTTCCTGGTTCTGTACTTACGGTGGTCAACACGATGGGAATGAGGCTCACTCAACACCTCCGGATATTCACATTTTCATTTAAAACTTGGGACTGCACTTATCCATCAATCAACTCAGCAGTCACTATTTTGGTCCCTACTATTCTATCATCCACATACCTGCTACTCAAGCAATCCTTTACCTCTCAAAACACCATTATGGTAGCACGAGGCATGCACCTCGGTGTTACCTCGACCTCTAGTGCCTCTACCCAACGATTATCAATCAAAAATCATTTCATTTTAAAGAGTCTGCAACAACACCATGTAGATAGGATGGAAGATTCCTTTGACTATGGAGATAGATGATGAGGCAGTCGAATGAAAATCTTTGGGTAGGAGGAGTGATGTGAAAGTGGTTTAAAGGCCTACCTCCCTAATAGTATCCGCAGTCTTCCCTCCTTATATCAAACCTTCATAAACAAATGGAAATTGAACCAACCCTCTCCAAATATTAGCGAGAATACAAGAATCTTAAAAGAAATGTGAGTGTGTGACTATTCTAGGGTTTAACATTTGTTTACAACACTTTTCATCACATATGAGCAACCCAGTGTGGATTTAGTGAAATATCACGAAGAGCTTTGATGCGACATGGCCTATTAGCTTGGGGAGAGAGATTAAAACACATTGGAATATAACCAAGGAAGCGATTAGTGTGAGGCTAACTTTGATTGAGAAGAAAACGAACAAGGCTAAGAAAAGGGTAACATTTTAGGGATGACACCAACGGCTTCACATCGGATCACGAGTTTGAAAATCTCTGGCCAAAACATGGAAAGGCTAGAGAAAGGCGATGGAAAAATGGTTGTCCTGGAGTTAATAATCAAAGCATGGCAAAATCTACATGAGAACTAGAACTTTGGGGAAAGCAATCCCAAAATAGACAACGAGACCTCGATCAATAGTCATACCCCTTCCAAGGAAGAACTTCCTTGATGGGGATGAGGGGATATTAGAGAGAGTCAAAGGAAACATAATAAATATTTTTGAAATAGAGAAAACTCAGAAATCACAAGCCCCACATTCCAAGGAGGAAGAGTCAGGACCTCACACTCCAATGGGATGGAAAGGTTAGAAGATAAAGTTCACAGACTGAATTGGTGCATCATGCGGGTTAGAGAACGGTATGAACTTAGAAGCAAAAAGAGCTTGAACAATTCCAAACCAAAAGCTTCACGAGATTACCATTAAGAAAAAGGAGCTGAAAAATTCTAAAGTGTTGCTTTGAAAGTAAACGAATAGCGATCGAGAGTTATGGGAAGAACAAAGAGAAAGACAACCAAAATATTGATAAACAAAGTCAACCAACTGGTAAGCACTAGCACTACGGCTAGTGTTCACGATAAAACAACCATGACCTTGTACATGAGTGAAAATCAAGCACCAGTTAACCACTAAGCAAGTGGCTAACAAAAACGATTAGAATTCATTTGCAAAGGTCAATATTCGTTCAATTTGGAGAGTGAGATCGCTAAAATTAAAATCTGCGGCTCACTCTACCGAAGTGGCCACTCGGGATGTATATAAAGGCCAAATTTTGAAAGCATTCAATCTAGGTGGTGACATTGTCGATACGGCGATGATCAACATTTCTGTTTGGCCCAAAGATAAGAGAATTTTCGGGGAAGGGTAGTACCTCTTTTTTATATACGACCTCAATATCACATGACAAGATCCTTCACAATGCAATGGCAAACTGCGGGGCATCACACAACTTGACACCTAAGGTAGTTATGCAGAGGTTAGGTACAAGGTCGCCTTTCTTATAAATATTTGTATTCATTTGAGTCTAGCGAGAGTAAAATGCCTTGGCCTAATCGAAGAGGCTATTGTGAATCCTTTGATTCCGATGCAAAATGGCAGTTATGGATGTTGTAGTGGTAGATGTGCTACCTAAGTATGGCATGTTGCTATAGAGTCTCTTAGGAGACAAAGCTGTAAGGTAAAATGGAGATGAATGGTTTATATGCACAATCCTGTCTTTAGCCGGCTTAGGGAGACTATATAGAGAGGCACAAATGAAGAGTTCATGGTTAGCAGCCACGAAAATCTTTGAAAATTCACCTTTATTTACTCTTGTACACATAGATTTAGGGCTCTTAGTCCCTTTTCAACAATGAATCCATAGATGAGCCGAGGAGTTAAGAAACAAAGATACGATAAACGGAATAAGAGACCATGTAGATTTTAAACATATTACAGCATCTTCCGGACTTAGAAGAAAACAAGGAAGAAACTTTTGGACGATTACTGGCAAACTTGAAAACCAGAGTGAACAAGAAACAAACCACAAACAACCCAAACACGATCATCTCACTGAACTCCATACACATCATTAAGAACAAAACACTCCACACCATGATGCGGACCCCATATTACAACATAACGGTGAAACCAACGTTAGGGAAAATGATGATAAACATGAAAACGATCCCTTATGGAGAATAGGGTGATGGGTCTTACACAGAAAATGAAGACGAGAGTGTGATTATAGCCTGAGTGACTATGGAAATTTCATGCCTTCAATTTAGACACCAAATGTACAAACAATAATATCACGAGTATGATGCTCTCATCCTAGGTGCAGATCTATTGAAAGAGTAGGAGCTCGAAGGATAATTTGTACACGAAGACCTAAGGTTAATCATAAAATAAATAAGTGGAGAGTATACGGTAAACACACTAGATTGAGAGCGTACGGGAATGATGTATGGACTTGTTGAAAACCTTTGTTGAGTATGAGCGGTGTTTGTTCTAAGAGTCGGTATAATTGCGAATGGATTATCCTACATAGCTAGTTCATATCATAAGTCTCCTAGTGACAAACAAATCATCATTCGAGACAAAATATAGATCTATGAGTGCAGCGATGAGAAATATTGGGAGGTTTTGAGAGGCAAGCGAGATAGAGGGATTTCTGCTTGGCGGGGAATGAGTTCGAATTTTACGATTCAAACTACGAATCCGATGAAAGGCGCCTAAGTGAAGAACCCAGAAGCAGAAGAAAAACACCCCATAACATAGAAATAAGCTTACTTTAATGAACAACTTGGAAATCGGACCGAAAGAATATAAGAACATGGGAAGAATGAGATACGGTCAAAAGATAAAGATGTATACCCGGAAGGGACGGGCACCTTTAGAGGACACTGATTTTGACGAAGTATTGAAGAAACCCACTATTGAACCTCGAGACTTTGATGTAGAAGATGCAACATAGACGAAGATAAGCCTAAGATGATTAAGTTGGCTGATCACTTGCCTACGGACATGAAAATAAATACATTGAAAACATATTCAAAGAGTTCATCGATGTGTTTTTTGGAGCTAAGAGACAAAGCCCTACGATACCAACATTATACAACACAAAATCCCTTTGAAAGAGAACAAAAAACCCTTCAAACAAAAACTTCGCGAGAATTAACCCGAAAGCAGTTTGCCTCTAGTGGAAAAGGAAATCAAAAAGATGTACGAGCGGGGAATTATAGTGCCTGACCAGGGTTCTCTAATTGGGTTTCCAACTTGTATGCCAGCCTTGAAGAAAGAAAATAGGTGAGATAAAATTAACCATTGATTTGAAAAACCTTAATAGAGCTTCACTTAAAGAAAATTACCCTTTACGAAAAGATAGAACACATCCTACAAAGGGTAGTGGGCTCAAAAGGATCTCCTGTTGAATGGTTTTTCGAGGCTATAACCAGTTTTGAAGTACTCCCAGAAGACCAACTCAAGACGACTTTCGCCACTCCATGAACAGTTTCCATCTGCTGGCTGCCTTTTAGACTAATGAGCATTTGGTGTGACCTTCCAACGAGCAATGGACATAGCCTTTTCGGAGAAATAGGGCACTTCATTTTCATCTATCTGAATGACATAACAATCTATTCCAAGGCCCATTGGGAAGCACCTAAAACATTTGAGAAAGTTTTTGAAAAATGTAGAAGGTTTAGTCTGTCATTAAATCCCAAAGAAGAGCATGCTTCTCGGGCTTCAAGAAGGTAAGCTCCTTGGCCATATTATATCGAGAGGAGTCAGATAGACCTGGAAGAGTTGAGGGAATACTTGAGATCAATCACTGAGAAACATAAAGGAGTTACGGTCCTTTATTGGGAGAAATTAACTTCTTAAGGAGGTTTATTCCCAACTTAGTTGAGCACCTGGAAATGTAGAAAAACATGCAAAAAGGTGTGGGGGTTAAATTAATTTGTGGGGCTAAAAAATATTTGAATGGAGTTAAACTTTCACTCACTGAGCACTGTCCTAATCAGCCCAAATTTCTCAAAAGATTTCTTGATATTTCCTTTGCCTCAAAACATACGGTGGTTGCGGTTCAGCTGAGAAAAATCGAGAGGGAATGGAATAGCCTATTTCTTTCTTGACGAGCTGCGAGGACGCACCCTTGAAATATAACATAATGGAAAAACGAGGCCTACCTTGGTAAAAGGCCTTGGCTTAGGGTGTATATACTACATTCTCACATCATTGCTGCGTGCCAAACATAGTGGTTAAAGACATTTGTCCCAAGATCTAGATGAAAGAGGGGCAAATGGTTAATATTTAGAGTATGATACGGAAATAAAACAACTTTAAAGGCAGTCAAAGGTCGGGGCTTAGCTCAACTAATGGTTGAATCTAACTTACAAGCCCTAAGACTTAAACACTGAGTGAATGCCTTGGATGGGAACAAGAAGGATTGCCAAGTCTGGCCACATTGAAGAAAAATTCAGAATTATCAACAGTATTATGATATCACATGTGCTCACAAACCTCAATGCCCTGCGGTTATCAAAGACCAAGGCCAAATTCCTAAAGTAAAAAGCCCCGAAACTATTGCATGCGAATAGATATTTATATTGGAAAAAATACAAATGGTCTGCTTAAATATTTTGCTGGCCAAGCAAAGAGGATCAAATAGGAGTTCCATGGGGAAGTGTGGAAGCCATTGCTTGGAAAGCACTGCTAACAAAATACCCATGAGCGCTATTCTTGGCCCTACACTTTTCAATGAAATCCATAAAATGATAATTTCCTACCATAAGTGCCGGATTTTTGAGAGCAAAAAGCTCCTCCCTTTGGTACACAATCCATTACTGGCAAGACTCCCCACTTACAACAATGGGGCCCTGAATTTCATAGAATAATACTTTTTTTTATCATCAATAATAATTTGAAGTTTTGAATTTGAGTTTTGAAAAAAAAAAAAAAAAAAAAAAAAAAAAAAAAAAAAAAAAAAAAAATACATGTCAGGAATGCAGTTTCCCTGTTATAAATTAGGACACCACAAAGATATCCTCTCTAGTTAAATTTCTTGAAAATCATCATTAATCATATTTTCTTTTGGATCGAGAAATGATTGATTTTATTATGAAGGTATTAGATAGCACTGGTGGACTAAACCTAACTAACCACAAGGTAATGGGTTATTTTGAATCATCAAACAAGAGCTTGGTGACCATCATCAAAAAACTACTTGAAGAATGAGGTCATTTTACCTTAACAAGTTGGTGCATGCTTTTGTGGGCTACGTTGACTAATAACAAAGAAATCAAGCCCGGCATGTCACCATATAGGCTTGTTTATGGAGCAGTGGTGTTTCAAACAACCTTGGGGTACCCGTTGATTCAACTAATTGAGATTAAGACGGAAGAGGACGTTATGGTAAGGAGGATAAATCAAACAATTCATATATTAATGGTAAAGAAGAAGACCTACAAAAAAGCTCTAAAAGCGCGGAAAATATTAAGACTGTTTGATAAGAGAGCCAAAGCTTGTAACCAAAATTGGAGAGATAGTTTTAAGTGGACTGGGAGAAAGAAAACACTGAAGAACAGCGTTAGTAGCGGTGCATATTAATCACTAGACCCACAGTATTTTCTAAGAGCTAGATGGTACGATTTTTGGGGGTCACAGAAATCGTGGTAGGATGCTCAACGATACTATAATGATTTCTAATTTACGGTTCATGCCATTATGCATCATTGCTGCGATTTTGTTTTCAAAGAAAATGTTTCAAAAAGAGAGAAAGAGAAATTTCAAACATTAACAAAAACATGAACCTGGGAATTTTAAATGTTGGCTCCACAAAGCAGTCAAGCACATGAGCCAAAGAGTAAATATCATTTTTGGTTCCTAAATAACAAATCCTAGACAGCCAAAGGAAAATAAGGATCTTCTCTAACAAGCCCAAAACACGGTAGAAATGAAGAAGAAAGTGACTCTGCTCAGCTCAAACTTGATCACAAAGAAAGGAAGGATGCTTCAAAGTTCCAATAATATTTCAGCCTTCAGAATTTTGTTTTCAAGTTCACACGTTATAGAGTTCATGTACGTGCATGCACATATTATGGTCCCCAACAAACCCTTATTTGTCTAATGCATGACTATTTTAAATTTCTGTTGTGAACGTAGAAGAAATCACACTGACAGGGTTTAATCTCATCACAGTATTAGGTTAGGTAGAGAAGCTATGAGCCCAATAGGTTTAATGCGGTCTCATGGAGGAATAAGGGTAGAATTATATTATTTTATTTCTTCTTTCAGCAAAAGAGCTAAAAAAAATGATGAAGAAGATGCTGCAAATTCAAATACACCTTAAGAAGAAAAAATGTTAGGATTGTAGGATGGGTAAGGTGGAATTGTTTCGGATGGCATGATGCATTTGATTAATATCCATCATGTTTTATAACGGTGAATCAAGAAAGAAATATGGTCAAAAGATCAAGCATCTAGCCTATACGAATTATTTTTGAATTCTTGACACCTTCAAGAAGATGCAATACATATGGAGCCTTTGTGTACCTATGAATTTTTTGCAAGCAAATAGGTGGCCAAATATTTTCTGAACACTTCAGAGGTCATATTTCTAAGTCTATGTCCTTGAATCTCTTTCTGTGCCCTTACCACCTTTGAAAAGGTCTCCCCGCTATTCCACTAAGCCTCTATTACGTGGAAAATTATGGTCAAAGAGAAGCACTCATACACCCTTTGTGACTCTGGAAGTTTCCATTCAACTCTTTTTCCACTGTTTCCCGTTTTCCCCCTTTAACACAAAAATCATGCCTAGTCCTCCAAACCATCATTCTCATTTTAAACCAAGTGAGAAATCACTTTCCATCTGGTTTTTTAAAATCATTACCCTCTATCGAAAGCCTCTTTGACATAGAAGCCTCTTTGTTTTTAAGCTTAAAAACACTTATTTTTCATATAACAGGCTAGCCTCCGTGACGACTAAACACTGCCTCCATGTGCAAAACTTTAAAACCAAGTGCTAAAGCATGTGGCGCTTATCGGGATGGAGGGTAATCTGAGACATTCTTAGTTAAAAGTGAAAATCTCGTTGGACAATTGTTTCGTCACATTTGGACTTGGGAGCGATCTCGGTAGTTGATCTGGCAAGTCTATCGCAGTTCTTGCCATCCTTTGTGCCCATTTTGGAAACACAAAGACCAATCACAATGAATATAGCGATCAAAATGACCATGGCAACTTTACTTATCATGTATTCAGTTTTAAAAAGTGCCACCCTCAGGTACTGATTGGCTTCAATCACAATTGAATCTTGACCATCATCATTAAGTCCTACGGCTAGTTATTCTTGCTCCTTGGCTTACTGATTAGTGCCTCACAGTCCAAATCAGGTAAATTGAATACAGCAGTCCAACAGTCTAGAACAGTACTTCATGTTGTCTGATTTGACCCCTATGTAACCCAAATTAGATGTCTGACATTCATTCCTTTTGGGTTAAATAGGCAAGGATGCTACCCATAATCAACTCCTTTTACTGCTGTTTTATACTACGTAGATCTAGTATCCATCGCTGATCGGACGGTCGACAATGAAACCACCTTCCCTTGTTACTTTTCGATCATGCACGTTCCTTGTGTTTCGCTCCTCCATGTTTATGGATCCGGGGCCGGGGTCAACGGACCACATCAAATATGTTGCGATTTTCATGTCTGGTTTAAGTGTTGAGGCTCCATGACCAACAGGCAGTTTAAAAGCATGTGTCGGCCGAGGACCCATATCGTGTTTGAAAAATGGCCTTTATCTGCTGCACGTGAAAGCACAGTCCCACTAAAAACTACTTCCTCCTTCCGACCTCCAGAGACTACATTGGCAGATCTGTGACCACGGTTGATGCATGCGGATGTTGCCCATGATGCATCTTGTGACTTCTAATTCTGTTTTTCATTGCTTTACCATAAGCATTCATTAAGATCATGGGCATTTAGTCTCTCTGAGATCTAACGATTAAAGTGTTGAGATCACCCTCACTTGTGTGACCGGTTCCCACCATTGACCCCAATTCATATGTTTTTCATTGATTCTCTGTATATTTTGTCAAAAGGCCAAACCTTGTAATTTTCGTAATAATCTCTCTGTGACAGTAGACTTTGGTGTTATAACATTAAACTTTTAATGTTTTAGATTAAAGCTCATATCATTTTGCCTAACATTAAAAATTTAATGTTTTGTCTTCAAGTTCATTTCTGTTTTACTGACACCATAAGCAAATTACCTTGATTAAATGCCATGAAGTCGATCATCGCCACCAGATTTGGTAGATGACCCTCATCGTTCCTCCTCCAAACTTTCTTTTGAACCATTTTTTTCCTTGTTTCACCGCATTTTTCACCGTTTTCATAACATACACATTAACCAAACATGTCCTCCTGACATTCCACTACATCCATCCTCCCCCGTACGTGACTGGATTTCTTAACATATTTTTGTGCTTCTGCAGGGGTACGGTGGTGGAAACACTGATGAGCTCACGGCCACCCTATTATAGTGACACGGGCGGGAAGGAAGGGGCTATTTTGAAGCCACGATATTATGAGAAAAAATGCTAGGAAGGTGTTGACATCATTCTCATTAAAAGAGCAGGTGTTCAACCACTGTTAACCCTGTCAGCACCAATTAGAAAACAAATTTCCATGAGCAGAGGCAGTCGTAGGCAGGAAAGAACATCGTTACGGGGGATTAAAGAGTTTTAAAAGCCTCAGTGAAGATTTTCAGCATTTTAATTTCACACCAAAGGAAAATGTACGGATAGGAAATACAGCAGATACAGAAGGCCTAATGAAATTCAATACTGTCAGAAAACAATAGTATCAAATGTTTCACACATTAGCAAAGGTTCCCTCTGAGAAAGGACAAAGTACCCTCTTGTTTTCATTCTATCTAGTATTTCTGAGAAGATTTCCACCTGGAAAAGAGCTAAATTCTGTCACTACTGGGCAGTGCTTATATTGACTATGGCAGACCCAAAATTCATTTATACGCACTTTACATTCTATCACAGTACTACAATTACTTCAACCAAAGTACATCCAAAGAACATGTACACAGAATTAAATATCAGCACAGTAGAACAACTAACTCATGAGTACGGTGTACATTGGTATTAAGAGTAGTGAACCCTTGGGCCCCTCTTCTCTTTGTTTTTAATGTTTTATTCAAGAGTTTCACCTACCTCATCTTGCCCCTCTTTCATTTCTGGGCTTCCAGTAAACATTGTAATAGGTTGGTTGTTGTTGATTATCAATGGAATATTTGTGAATTATAGAGCTTTCTGAATGTAGTAGTCTATGTAGAAAGTTGTAAGATGGTAAGGGGAAGATGTTTTCGAAATTTGAATATCAAGCTATTAGTTCAATGTTGGCCATGATTGCTGAACCAATCTTGGGTTTTCTAGATTGAACAATTTATATTCAACCGAGTAGGAAATAATCTTGAGAAATTTGTGTGTCTAATGTTTATAGACCTAAAAGGATACGATACATTTGCCTAGAATGAAATGTTTATTGTGGTGAGCTCATATATTTTACGAGATTGGAATGTGGATCTAACACACACTTTAAGCACTTATGTACTAAACACAGTCTGTATTCTAAAAAACCCCAGTGTTGCAGTAAGGTTTTCAATTCTTTACAAGGTTATAGTTCCACAGCACTAACAAATAACACATAAAGCATAGTAAAAATCAAATTAATTTATTAATTAAAGATCATAGAAATGATTTGAGGATTCAATGTAATTAAACCTCTTACAAGGAATTTGTTCATTAATTTTCAATCGAATTCTCAAATTATTCTGAATCATGAAATAAAAATGATGAAAAAAAAATCACAAGCACTTATAGTCAAAATCGATGAACTCGAAGCATGAAAATGAAATAAAATACTAATCGATTTGAATATTAGAAATCTAATAGAAATGTGAAAATTACCAACTACACTAAAGGAGCCTTCAATGGCAGAGAACACATGGAAAACTTCAAATGATAGAAGCATTAACTCAAAAACACCTGAGCTGATAAAGTCTTTGTCTCTGATTAGAATCTGAGATAGAATTCCCATTAAAAACAAAGAGTTTGACGACTGTATACGTTCAATTCTTTCTCTTGCATTAGATACTGTACTAGCATGCCAAGTGTGTCCTTCATTCTCTTATTTTATCAAGTCCCACAATCAAAGGGAATGCACTGGAACTGCTCTAATCTAATCTCCCAAACAGGATAAATTATTTTGATTCCTAATAAAGTCTCAAAATAAAGCTCACTTGAGACTGTAGCTTTGGAGATTTCTACTTCAGGTGTTTGAAGTTTGACCATTGACATGACTATTTGGAGACTTCAAATCTGATGATACTGAATGGTGCCTTCATCATAGCTATGTGCTTATATCTGAATAATCCTTGTCTCTTTATTTTGATCTGCCTTCTATATACACCCATAATAAGAACATAAACCATTTGGAAGTTATGCATCCGTAATTTCTTAAAAATTTTCAAATTTTTACTAAAAAATTCATAAATTAAATTTAATGTAAAATAACAATTATAAAAATGCTACGTAAATCATTTCAGCTGAAAACTATAAAGTTTATGGAAGAAAATGGTGGATGAGTATGGAATTTTAGGAGGAAAAGAATATTTGTAATAATACCAACATTTACTAAACCAATAGTTAGCATGTCCTCCTTCTGTTTTTGATATTAACCCTTTGTATTACATGCTTCTAAGCACAGCAATACATGTGGTCTATTACAACTTAGGCATATTACCTTCATATTCTTATATTTTTCTGGGCTTCTTTTAAAACTGTTATTATTACCATTTTTGTTTCCCATTGTGTGTTTTGAATTCAGTCAAGTTTGCAGTTCTTTTGACTTTTTCCATGCTGGAAATTTCTCATTTTCTATTGAATCTTCTTTACTCTAGGCTCTGCTGCATTTCATTTTCTTTCTTTTTTTTTTTTGTCTTTTCTAACATGTTTTCTTCCCCACTTGATTCCTCTTGCAACTCTTAATTTGTTTCTCTAGCTTTCTCATTTCTTGTTGCAGTCTTTGGATCTTTTCTTTTTCTTTGATATGATGGGTCTCCATTTTTGCTTCTTGTTACGGTGGCTGAATTAGCATACCTGTGTTTCCATTGGTGTGTTTGTATTTTTCTGGTTGATCATCTTGTATTTGATTTCTTTTATTCTCCTTGATCTTCTTAAGCAGTAGTGAAAATTTGTCTTTTTGCAATTTTTCAGCAGCATCTTATTGCCTCATTCCTTGTTTTCACCTCCTATTTGGGTTGAGAAATAGAGCATGACTTAAATTCAAGGTTTCCTCATCAACTTTATCAACCACTGACTACCATTGCTTCCTTGTTTCTCTGTTCATCTTCTTTGGTTTTTGATTTGATTGGCAATTAAAAATCCTTCCCATATTATTCCTCTCTTCTGCAATTCAAATTCATTGGAGACTTTGATCAACCAAACCAGTGACTTCTATCTTCATGCCCACATAAATAGGTGTACTGACATTTTATTGAACTCTCATAAAGAAAATGAGGCAGTGATAGGTGCATTGACCCTTTAAGTGCGACAAAAATTTTTATGTGATATAGTATACTATAGTCTAATGCCACTTCCTGTATTAATTTATGGAGGAATGCATACCATTAGTCAGGTTGGATGCTTAACTTGGGGCCCTTTTTCAATTAATGAAGAAACTCTTGATCTAGACATATTTGAGTCATGATTTTTTAAATTTTTGGTTTTGAAATAATTTCTTATGTAGGTGATGTCTGTTGACTGTTCTTCATCCTCTAGAAGTTACAGAAAATTTCCTATCCAAACTTTTTTATCCATTTAAATGAAAATACAAACTTATTTAGTAACTGTTAATTGTTTCCCATTGGAATTTCTCTAGAAAGAATTGTTACACCATTTTTTGGTCATCTAACTTTTCATCATTAGATGGACCCAAGTACACCATGTAAGACCAGTTTTACCCCAAGTAAAACTGCTTTCACTATGATTAATTAGGAAACCCCAAAAGGAATAATTAATTAAACCATAATTTAATTATTATTCCGAGTCATGTTTAACCCAAAAACAAAGAAATTAATGAGATAAACCCATAGTTATCTTATTATTTTCTAGGAATAATTATTTAATAATATTCCTTGTTAAATATGACCAAATCCACCACCATTAATCAAATAAATCATTATTTATTTGATTATATCCCAACCACTTCCTTAAAAAGATAAATAAATCATTTATTTATTTATTTTTTCACTAATCAAGGGATTTGACCCAAGTCAAACACCCTTTCCCTCCAACAAATAATAATAAAATATTCCATAGAGGTGGATCTAGATGTGATTAACATTATTTTAATCATGCACCAAGATCTAGAAGGACCCAAAATTTTGTTATAAATAGGAGGGTTTTCCCCATCATTCTTCACCTTTTGTTGCATACTAGATCACTCTGGATCTACACACTTGGTCTCATTTTTCTGCCATTTTGCTCCCATTGAGCTCTACCTTCTACATTGGGTTTTCTACATCTACAAGAGAGAGAAAGCTTAGATCTGAAGTGTTGAGGACTACAAAGAACCCATCCCATTGAGGAGATCTGGATACACCTTCTTGTTTCCTCCCAGGTGCCCTGTAATATAAAAATTCATTCAAAAATCGTGTTCTTGCCTTGTCTGTTGGATGCATGGAGAAAACTCTTTACTTTACTGCTTAATGTCTTTCTATTTATAGATCTGTTTGTTGCAGCATTTTAACTACTAATCGCAGATCTGAAGATGTTTGGCAGCCTCTATTGTTGTTAGGGCTATTAGTTATGCGTAGCTAAAGTGGTTCTTTTTCGTACACTTCGACGAAGAATTCATACTAACACAATGAGTGACTCCACACGGGTTTTAAATTCCGACCGCTGTCGTTTCTCATATTCCTGCATATCCAGCTACTTCAGGACCTAGGGCTTCTTTTCAGCTGCTTCGTTTTTCTCTTTTCATGTCATTTTTCTCATATAAAACCCTAAAAACTTAAAATTTCTAACTTCCGTGTGTTTCTGGCCCTATTGCGCAGGTAAGCGACACCAGCCGCAACTGAGACGGCAACTTTTCAGAAAATGTCTGCGCCCGACGGCCCAGGAACGAGAAATCGCACCTTTTGGCCCAAAACACAGAGCACAGACGCACTTTTCAGCTTTGTAACTGCGTCAGCCCCGTCAGTCGGGAACACACGACTTTGCCTTTTTTTCTGACATTTTTGACGGCCTGCGGGAGTTTTCCAGCCTCTGTCTCAGCCCGCCTTGACCAAGATCTGATCTGTTTTTACTCATCTAAGTGGGAACCCGGCCCCTTAGGGCTTTAGTACCCTCCACTTTTTGTGGAAGAGTTTCAGCTGTTTCAGCCGTCGGTTTCAGAGCTTCAGCCCTTTCTTTTTCCAGATCTGTGACCTCACTTCCAGATCCATCGAAATCAGCCTCTTTTCCTTTCACATCACCTCTTGTCGTTTTGTTTGGACCTCCCCTAAAGGCCTCTGCCTTGTCCCTCCCGGCTTTTTGCTGATTTCCCTTTTTTCCAGCCACCTTGCCCCTGTCTCTTGGCTGTGATTTGCAACCCTTATCTGCAGCTTTATCCTCCGGATCTCTGTCCCCTTTGACCCTAGATCTGTTGAGCTTCGTTTGTGTGTGTTTCCATAGTTTTTCCCTTTCTTTTCAGCATAGTTTTGAGAGACCCACTTTCTTGGGTTTGATAGATGCATATGTAGCGGTTATTTTTCTGTTATTTCAGCATTTTTATTCTGTTCTCTGTAGGTTTATTTTCAGCTACGTTGCACACTTTTTTGCTCTCAACAACGGAAAGGGTTTAAAAATTTACGCACACCACACACTGACCTTAAGTGAAGAAGCGCCTGGTTTACACCGCCTGGCAAAGACTCTAAAATCAATCGTCACTGCACCTTATCTGCCCTTCTTGATTTTGCCCCTTTCTGCCCTTGTCGGTTTCCTTCTTCCTGTCATCATTGCGCCCCCAAGGCGCCTTTCCCGGAGACTTCTTGGCCTTCATCCTCAGTTCCCGGTTGATCGACCTGCTCCGCACCGTCGTCGTCGAGCCAGTCCACCTTCGAGTCCGCACTCCGACTCCTCTCCTGATTCCTCAGGTCCCCCTTCTCCTCCCGGTTCTCCCCCTTTTACCTTCACCATGTCTGGATCAGGGCCCACTACTAGCGGCCCCAATACCGGCCCTCCTTCTAGCGGAACCGTCACAACCACTACTCCGGCCACCCCTGTGCTGCCGTACATTGCAGGCCTCAGCCTCCCTGATTTCCATCAGTTGATTAACGACCCCATTCACCATAATACTACCTGGCCCACTATGCCTACCAAGTTACCCTCCGATATCCCTAAGTTCGAGGGCCTTAATGGCGAAGACCCAAACAATCACGTCCGGTCTTTCCACATGTGGTGTTCCTCCAACTCCATTACCGATGACTCCATCCGTCTTCGGTTGTTCCAACGCACGCTTACCGGCGAAGCTTCTAAATGGTATGTCGAGCAGGCCACTTCCTCCCATACCACGTTCGAGACTCTTGCCCAAGCCTTCTTGTCGTACTTCCCGCTCCCTCTCCGATACGACACTGGTACGGAGCTCTTGACTTCATTTAAGCAATCCTCTTCCACACGCCTTTCTGCCCATGTTCAGGAATGGCGACGAAGACGGAGCTTATGTCGAGCCCCTCCCTTTGAAGATCGGGTTTACATGGATTGGTTCCTTCGCACCCTCCCATCTCCCATCGGAAAAGATGTCGCCTCTCACTTTCCTCAATCTGAAGAAGCCGCCCTCCAAATAGCTTTAAAATATGACCTGATCTACGCTCAATCTGGTTATGTTTATACCGTTCTTCCTGACATCCCCAGGCCCGGTGGCGCTAACACCCCGGGAACATCCCATTCCGCCGACGGTATTGTTGGATCTCTTTCCCACCCATCTGCTCACCCTCCTATGAGCTATGGTCTCCCTCAGGGAGGGGCCAGCACCTCAAGCACTCTTCCCCCTCCCGGCAACATGTATCCGGGATACGGCATGCCTCCTCCTTTTGCCCAACCTCCTGCTTACCTCAATGTCGCCCAACCCAACCCTTACTTTTATCCACAGCCTGGTGCGCCAGCTCCTCCAGCATATGCGTTTCCGCCTCCCTTGCCTCCTCACAACCTGCAACAGCACTTACAACCCCCTCCAGGGCAAGTATTTGCACAGCAGGGTACGATTAATCCCCCTTCTTCCCAAAGAAGGCGGAGAGGCAACCAGAACCCATCTGCCCCCGGTAACCGAGGACCCAATTCTGGTATGGACCCTAACACTAGCAACCAGCCTCAGGGCATTCCGCCCAGGCCGGACAGACCGCTTCGCACAAACAAGCCCTGTTCGTGTTGCGGTGTTTACGGTCACTACACTCACGATTGTCCTCTCTTACCCCAGATGCGACAGATGTGGGAGTCTCAAGCCACATTGCGCGGACAACACGCCTCCCCTCACGCTCCTCCTAATGTGGCCACTACCCCGCCAGCTGTGTTCACTGATCCTTTCCCTCAACAGGGATTCGTGGCTACCCAACCCCCCGACAGCCATGCGGCCACACCCTCGTCCATTTCTGGTTCCTCTGACTACCAGATCCTTATGATGCGCTCCGATTCGTCCCCTTCCATCGACCTTCACCTTCAAACTCGGTCTCGCCAGTACCCCAAGCCTCCTGCTCAGTCTGCTCCGAGCCTCCATCTTCGGGTTCTTCTGGTTCTACGAGCCTCTTTCGACACCAGTGGCCCCTTACACATCCCTCAACCCAAAGTTGAAGTTCACCCAAAGATTCCAAAGGGTCCATTACGCCGAAATGCTGCTTCTGGTCGAGCCGCTCAATCGTACAGTATAGTAGATGATTTGGCACAATCCCCTGCTGCCATTTCCACACTGGAACTCCTCCAGTCGTGCCCTTCCCAACGGAAGGCTCTACTATCTGCCGTGGGCGCTGTTGATCCTGCTGATGACCAAATGATTGTTTTCGACGCCACTCAATCAGACCACCCTCCTCTTCCTCCTTCTGTTGCTTTCCAAATCCCAGTCAAAATCCGGAACGCCACTGTATCCCGGTGTATAATTGATGAGGGGGCGTCCACCTGTGTGATGTCCGCTTCGGTTTGGAAGCAACTCGGATCCCCTGAGTTGGCCCCTTCCACGATCACCCTCCGAGCGTGGGATGGTCATGCCTCCCAGCCTATTGGCCTGTTTCGTAGCTGTCCCATCACCCTCGCCGGTAAGACTGTTTGCGTTGATGTCGAAGTCATTGACGCCCCTCTAGACTACAACATTCTATTGGGGCGAAGCTACACCTATGCCATGTCTGCTGTCCCATCCGCGGTCTTCCGCAAGATGTCTTTTCCACATAATGGAAAGATAGTCACCATTGACCAGCTATCGTATCATGAGCCGTCGTCTCCATCCGCCTCCGAGACGACCATCTCTTCTGTAGCCAACAAGCAAACCGTCGATTCTTTGACCAGTGTCTCCCCCGGCGTCTATAAAGATTCCACCCTGCTTGGCACTTTTCCTCACCTTCCTCCCCCTCCTGTTACTGATCCCAGCTTGTCGAATGTTTGCATGATGCAATCGTCTCAGGCTGCCCATAAACGGCCTGCCTCGGCTAGCCCGCACCCTCCTCCCCGCCCTTCGCAACCCGCTCCTAGCCATCCATCTCAGCCAGCCGGACCTCCTCTTTCTGGCCCTCCCCCTACAGCTGGTGCCCCCGAACCTCTTTATCCTCCAGGCTCGGTCCCCCTTGGCCTTAACCATCTTGGCCCCGTACCTCCTGGTCATTACCCTGCTGGACAGATCCCCTTCTTGGCTCCCCCTCCCGGAGTATATTCCGTCCCCGTCATGGCCACCCTTTCTCTCCCTAACTTGACCTTGGGTATTCCGGTTTGGTACCTTGACCCCCCGGCCGCCACCCCCCCTGGTCACCCCAAACCTTACATGGCTTTGACACCGGTTCAACCGGTCCCCCTCACTTCCTCCATAGCCACTGTGCCCCCAGCACCTCCACAGGACCCTTCTCCTGTTGGGTCGGCTCCCGGGAAGAAAGGCAAAGCCCGCAAGGGGGCAACCAAAGACCAAACCACCACGACCAACCTGGCTCCTTCTCCACCCCCAAAGCCTTGTGCCTTATGTGATGTCATGGGTCATGCCACCCATGCTTGTCCCGAGTTACCTCGTATCCGACCCATGGTAAACTTCGCGTTCCCCGACACTACGGTCCCTGAAACTCCCACTCCTTCTTCGACCGTCCCCAAGACCGCCAAGACTCTCCGCACCAACAAGCCTTGTGCTTTGTGCGGTGTCCATGGCCACTACTCCCATTATTGTTCTCACCTGACACATTACCGCGCCTCCCTTGAGGTGATCCGCGAGTATGAGGTTGAACAAAATCAATCCGCCTCTCCCATTCTCGCGCAGTATGCTTCAGGCCAGCCTGAGGATCCCCCCGCTCCGATCCACATCCCCCCCCCCTGATGTTCAGATGACGGAGTCTACGGTCACCATTCTTTACCTATCCTCCTCTGCATGACACCCGGAGCCTAGCCCGTCTGCAGCCTTCCCCATTGTGTCCGTTGATACCCGAGATCACTCCACTTGTGTCTCCGTTGACCTCCGCAGCCCGAGTCCTCGCCATGTTTCTGATAGCTCTCATACATCACCTTGTGTGAGCCTTGATCATCCTTCCCTTTCCCCCTGCCATTACTGCTCGATGACTTCTGTACCCTCACGCTGCCGTCATTTCCTTTCATCCCCTCATTTATTGTCTTGTCACACCATTTCGCAGGACCCCCCGTCCACACCCTTTATCGGTTACGCCGACGGTGCAAGTCGCTACTCCAGGAATCTTGCCTCGGCAGGGTGGGCCATCTTCACCCCCTTGCATGACCTCGTTCTGTCTAACGGGGTATGCATCGGTTCTGCCACCAACAATCAGGCCGAATATGATGCAGCGCGTGGCCTATTAGCCGATGCCTTGTTGCATCGCATCCGCCATCTGCACGTTCATTTGGATTCCCTGCTTCTTGTAATGCAACTAAATGGTGTTTATCATGTGCATAACCCTGTGCTGTTCAGACGCTATTTACGAGTGAAAGTCTTAATACGTGCGTTTGAAACCATCACTTTCAACCATGTACCCCGAGACCAAAATCACTACGTAGATAGTATTGCAAACCATGTTCTAGATTGGCATTTATCACACACAAGTCATACAAGACAATAACATTAAATCAACCATCACAAGACGATGCATATCCATAATATGTGTCGCAAACCATATATTGATGAGCCCATCTACTCTGATACATACGACATGCCCATAGCATGTTCCAAAAAACTGGGGGCACCATACGCCCCCCCATACATATACTTACGACGTGCCCATAGCATGTTCCACAAACTGGGGGCACCATACGCCCCCCATATATATCCATCCGACATGCCCATAGCATGTTACAAACAAAATCCAAAAAACTGGGGGCACCATATGCCCCCCCATACATTCTAGGGGGCACCACTTGCCCCTACACACATCCGAGAGGGCACCATATGCCCCTATATCTGGCCAATACACGACGAACGCCCTGATCCGCCTGGATCTATGTCCGAAGTGTTCCCAGATCCCTCTCCCTCCAGTTGACCCGCAACTCTGCCATACCTGCCCAACCACATTCTTTTTGTCAGGGTACAGATCGGGAACACCATAACCACACACCACAATCCAACTCCCAGCCATAAAACAGCACCAAACCCCCCTTATCTCCCAGGTCGTAGTTTTCTGCCATTTTCTGGACCAGGTCGCACTTGTTGCCCTAATACCTGCGTCCTGGGTCGTACTTTTTGCCCCAAAAAAGTGCGACCCGGCCATAGAGATGAAGGAGGGGCTGTTTCTGGGGGTTTTAGGCCCTCAACTGCAAATGTAATCCATCAAAATGCAAGAGCAAGGTTAGGCCTCTCGCCTCCAACTGACAAGATCTCGAATCCAACGGTCGGTTTGTCCGCTACGTTCGCCGCAAGATTTAGGGCCTTCTCTCCTCTCCACATTCACCACAGCAACAATAGCAAATGAATGATTTTGGAGGGCAAACAGCCTCATTAAAAGAGAACCCCTGTTTCTTCTTTCGACTGCTGCGACCACACCGTAGCCCCGTTCGACGAACCGTCAGCACCGCTGGATAGATCTCACCGCGCTCTCAAATGGGTTTTCCTTAGTTTTTGGTGATTTGATACTTCACCCGGACACATTTTTCCACGAAGGATCACTTCACCGCTCCTTAAAATCGAATTTCCTCACTTACGACACTTGCACTTGGGGCACCATATCGCCCCCTTACTTGTCCATGTTCGTGTTGATTTTCGTCATGAGTACCCACCTTGTACTCATGCTTCTATGACCCCCCATTGGGGCCTTTGTTGTGTGGCAGCACTATCTAGTCGCCCTTGCTTAGAGCATCCGAGTTGAGTCATCATTGCATTCATGGAGTCTATCCTGCATCCTTTTACACCATACTATAGCCCTCCATTCTTTTTGCTTGGTTCCTCTCTTGTGTCGCATCTCATGACCTTCAGCCCCACTGTCCCCTGTCCCCTTCGATATTGTGTCAGTCGCTCCCATGTCATTCATGCCCTTTATGCTCTAACAAGGGAAGTTGTCCATTCGCCACTCCATCCTTCCCATTTCCACCATCATCATTAGTGTCTGTCTGTCCGTCGCTCTATTGCTCTTCTCTCGTGCCTTAGTTGAGGATCTCTCATTACCTCACCTAAGGCGGACCTCCTTCTGTCGACCTCAGCACATTTATTCCAGAAGCAAGGTCTAGAGGGCGGTGTACCTTGGTTCCAGCTTCCACTTTTGTTCGGTGCCTCGGATCAGGCAGGGGGATTTCTTACCTCCCTTTGACTTGATTGCTTCTCCGGCTCCTTTCAGCATGATCGAGATTCGTATACTGGACAGTCCAGTGACCCAGCAGCAGCTCTTGATGATTCCCGGGCGTGTGTGAGATGTCTCAGCCCTCATGAGAGGGTGGCCCTGCAGGTAGCCCCCCACATGCCCGGATGACCTCTTCATTGCAGCCTTTGATGCCGCTCCAGATTTTGATGATGTTGGCCTTAGCCACTTGCAGCACCTCTATGATTTGCATGTATCAGTCAGATTTTGTGAGCCCTTCCCCATTTACAGGGGGCATTTGGGTTGTATTTATCTCATGTACTCGGATGATATTGTACTAGTCCTGGCTGTTATCCCAGGCACAGCATGTATGTGAGACTATTCATTGTATTTTTATCTGGCTCTTGATTATGCCAGCTGTACTCGATGGTTCGGTCCCTTGTTCACTGGACACACTATTCTTTTGTACTTTGTCACGGCGGGCATAGGTATGCCTCCCCCGCCGCCTTCAGCACAGGTACCCTCTCATAACAGAGACTTGTTGCACCTGCGAGTCTCGTCTCCTCAGGGTCTAGTCCTTCGGCACACTATCTACCTCATATTTCTCTCTCTGACATACCCTTTTGTTGTCTAGTGATTGTCTTCTTACAACGTACTTCGGTCATACGATTTGCTCCTGACACTCGCATGCTGGGGGGCAATCTGTTACACCATTTTTTGGTCATCTAACTTTTCATCATTAGATGGACCCAAGTACACCATGTAAGACCAGTTTTACCCCAAGTAAAACTGCTTTCACTATGATTAATTAGGAAACCCCAAAAGGAATAATTAATTAAGCCATAATTTAATTATTATTCCCAGTCATGTTTAACCCAAAAACAAAGAAATTAATGAGATAAACCCATAGTTATCTTATTATTTTCTAGGAATAATTATTTAATAATATTCCTTGTTAAATGTGACCAAATCAACCACCATTAATCAAATAAATCATTATTTATTTGATTATATCCCAACCACTTCCTTAAAAAGATAAATAAATCATTTATTTATTTATTTTTCACTAATCAAGGGATTTGACCCAACTCAAACACCCTTTCCCTCCAACAAATAATAATAAAATATTCCATAGAGGTGGATCTAGATGTGATTAACATTATTTTAATCATGCACCAAGATCTAGAAGGACCCAATATTTTTTTATAAATAGGAGGGTTTTCCCCATCATTCTTCACCTTTTGTTGCATACTAGATCACTCTGGATCTATACACTCGGTCTCATTTTCTGCCATTGTTGCTCCCATTGAGCTCTACCTTCTACCTTGGGTTTTCTACATCTACAAGAGAGAGAAAGCTTAGATCTGAAGTGCTGAGGACTACAAAGAACCCATCCCATTGAGGAGATCTGGATACACCTTCTTGTTTCCTCCCAGGTGCCCTGTAATATAAAAATTCATTCAAAAATCGTGTTCTTGTCTTGTCTGTTGGATGCATGGAGCAAACTCTTTACTTTACTGCTTAATGTCTTTCCATTTATAGATCTGTTTGTTGCAGCACTTTAACTACTAATTGCAGATCTGAAGATGTTTTGCAGCCATTATTGTTGTTAGGGCTAATAGTTATGCGTAGCTAAAGTGGTTCTTTTAAATGCGGCCGACGAAGAATTCATATAACACAAAATCGACACTAACACTAAGCATGGTTTCAGTTGTTTATCCCTCCATTAGCACCTTTACCCCTTTCTTCTCCAAGATGAAAATCAATACTTTCTAAATTATAATTAAGTGATGGATAGCTTAGTTTCATGGATAAAATCATGGTAGATAGAGCATAAGATAAGTAGGGTTTGTTTAACGAGTTGGCCAAGTTTAGTGTGGTTTAAATTAGTTTCCTTTTAGCAATTTAGTTTAGTTTTCTTCTTGTCATTTATTTTCAGCAATTTAATTTAGTTTCTTTCCATCATTTCCTTTATGCACATCAAATTATTTTCATTTCCGTCATTTCCTTTCTACAAATTAAGTTAGTTTCCTTTGTGTCATTTCCTTCCAGCAATTTACTTTCCAGTTTTCATCATAGTTTAAATATCACCCTTTCATAAAGAAAAAGAGGAAGGCATGAACATAATGCATCTATTGTGTATATAGCCCTGTCACCTCTAAGTTTGTAGAAAATGTTAAGCTCTGTCATATTCATTATTATTTCTAATATTTTTGTTTGTTTTTTCTCAGTGCCCTATTTATTTATTTATTATTATTATTATTATTGTTATTTTATTTTTATTTTTATTTTTATTTTTCAGTATTCTTTTCTGCTTTCCTTTCTTTTCATGTCACTTCAGAAATATTGAAAAAGTACAAAAAAATATGATTTTCATGCCTCGTAGGACTAGGAATACTCAAAGACAAACCTTACCTAAAACCCCCACATCACCTCCTAGCCACCCTTCACTCTTCTTCAGTGGCAGTGAGATTAAACCCCCTATAGGAGGGCCTTTTGAATATTTTTAGGATCCTATTGGGGAAGAAGAAGAAGACATTGTTTCAACTGAGGGACCTGCTTCACCTATCTTAACCATGGATGGTACCCAAAGAGCCTTTCCCATAAGAAAGGCAGATGGGGACACTAAGATGAAAAACATTAGCCCCTCAGCTCTTCCACACTTCCATGGACTTACCTCTGAGGACCCTGACACATTGATGTTTGAATTTGTTGTTTTTTGTAGGACTTATGACTACACCTCTGATGATCATAAGTTGAAGCTATTCCCATCCTCCTGTAAGGATGCATCCTTGCGTTGGTTCATGGGTCTGCATCGGGATATCATCACTACCTGGGCATAGATGGAAGATACCTTTAACATCAAGTACAAAGACTACTGTAGGTCCAAGGAAACTAAGGATGAGATATTTAGGATGACTCTAGGGCCTGATGAATCCCTAGAGGACTATGAAGAGAGGTTTCAATTGAACTATAAGAGAGCTAACTGTACTCTTGATCCTGACTCACTCAAACTTGTAATTATTCGAGGGATTAGTGAAGAGATGATAGAAACCTTGAATATGTTATCAGGAGGATATATCTACAAAAAACCCTATGAAACAATCAAAACTGTCTTCTGGAACCATTCTAGGGCAATTAAGAAGAAGGGAAAAGCTAGCCCAAGTACATCCAATACCCCTTCCTCTTCCACCTTCATAAAACATGAAATTGGAAACATGCTAGAGGACTTCAAGAGTGACATGCTGCACACCTTTGCTTCGCAAATGGACACAATGCAGGTCAAAAGGAAGCAATAGGAAGCTGAGAGCCCTGGCCATATTTTGTCCTAGATGTACCAGGAAACACCCAATAAATGAATGTCCACTAAATGTCATAGAGGTTTGCTTAGAATGTGAAGAGAATCATGCAACAGAAAAATGTCCCTCCTTACGTGGACTTAAAGTTGTATATCAAGGTGGGGAAACAATGCCCGAGCAACTCTGTTTCATCAACTAGAGAAGGCCTCAGGGCTCTCGGCCATATCAACAAGGTATGCAAGGTGCACATCACTCTTACTATTGCAACAATTAGAGTGCACCCATTCAACCTTGGTACACCCCCACTCCTCCATCCTGGTCTACACCTCCTACTTGGCCTTCCAACCCTTCATATCATCCTCAGCAAGTAAACCAATAGTATGTTCCACAACAACCTTAGTGGAAAAATCCATCCCAAGGGTGGAGGCCTCAATAAAATCAACTACCTGCTCTAATGCCTCCACCCCAACCTCAACCTCAACTTACTCATGTCGCTCCACCTAAGCTACCTATACGTCCACATCCCAATCTGAACTTGAACAACAAACAAGCACAGTAGTCTCCCAGTGGAGAAACATCCCATTCAGCTTACACTGTGGAGATACAAGAGGTTAATCTCAGGTCGGGAAGAGTAATCCTAGACAACCATCCCCCATATCCACCTGTAGAGGTTGAGGAGGAAAAGGAAGAAGATAACACTAAGATCTGACAACCTCCTTTTCCCGAGCCCTTGATCCACCCTAGTCAGCACACCCCAGAGGAGACTGAACTCTTGGGAGAATTGGAAAATTTGTGTGTAAAGATACGAATTCTCCATGCCATTAAGGATGTCCCTATCTAAAATAGGCTCATCAAAGAAAAGTGCTTCAAGAAACCTGGAAGGAGGAAGAGAGATACCCCACCATCAATGTGGTAGGACAACTATCTGACTTGATGCTGGGGAAGGTGATATTTCCAAAATTCCTGGACCCTATTAGTCCAGTTGTTGATGTACATATAGATGGTTTCATAGTCCCCAATACTCTGATTGATTTAGGGGCTGCCATCAATATCATTAACAAGGAAACTATGTTGAAACTTAATCTCCAAGGGAATTTGAGGAAAACCACAATAGTTCTGCAACTTGCAGATTGGTCCACAATAACTACGGAAGGAATTGTTGAGGATGTTATGGTTACCATTGAATCTTGGGAGTATCCTACAAATTTCCTGATCCTGCAGCCAAAAACCAAGTTTAATGGTTATCCTCTCATCTTAGGGAGACCTTGGTTAGCCACTGTAGATACTTATATTAGTTATCGGGCTGGAAACATGACTAACAAAAATGGGCCTTTGTCTAAACAACTAGTTTTATATCCTTCAGCCTAACCTTCCATTGATCATGATCTCCTTATATGGTTGGAGGATGAAGAAGATGAGTTATATAACACTGCTCCTATGTGTACCATAGATGTTATCCTTAGAGGGGGGCAACTTGATGAAGATGAACTCATCGACCATGCCATTCAAAGCCAGTCCTCCATTAACGCTCCTCTCGAAACCCTAGTCAAAGAGTCTGAAAGCCAACCTTGGATGGAAGTGAAATCATTTGAGACAACCTCTGAAACCACCAAGGCTATCAAGTTTGGCCCATCCAGATCTCTGAAAATCAACCCAAACCTCTCAAATGAAGAAGAGAATAAGCTATGCCAGCTTTTGAAAGAAAATATTGAAGCATTTGCTTGGGATTACAAGGACAAGAAAGGGTGAATCCTTCAGTATGCAAACATCACATTTACATCAAAGAAGGATGCAAGCCTTTGAGACAACCCCAAATAAGGATGAACCCGACTCTAACGGACATAGTCAAAGAAGAGTTGCATAAACTATTGGATGCGGGGTTCATATATCCTATATCTGATAGTGAGTGGGTATCTCCTATTGTCCTAGTCCCAAAGAAGAATGGGAAGTGGCAAATATGTGTTGATTATCGAGAACTTAACAAAGCCACCAAGAAAAACCATTTCCCTTTTCCCTTTATAGACCAAGTCCTGGATGGCCTTGCAGGGAAGAAGTTATTTTCCTTCTTAGATGGGTTGATTGGGTACAATTAGATTCAAATCAGCCCTGAAGACCAGGAGAAGACTACTTTCACCTGCCCTTGGGGTACCTTTGCTTATAGAGTCCTACCGTTTGGGTTATGCAATGCCCCAGCCACCTTCCAGAGAGTTGTCCTGAGCATCTTTTATGAGTTAGTCTGTTATCACCCAAAAAAATGAAGCATCTTTTAACAAGGTCAAATATGTTAATGTGTCAAAAATTGGGTTGTAGGATTCATTTTTTATTTTCTTGGTCGAGGGAAATATTAAATTTTTATTGTTTAAGTTTACCGTAAGGTCTAAACCCACTCATTTTCAAACCCCCTCATGTCACATCACTCATTATTTTCTGACTGATTTCAATTTCCAAGGTTTTTATACCAAAAATTCCATTTTAGCCAAGAAACCACAGTTTCGTAGTGAAATACACTGTGAAAAGTCACTTTTCGCTACGAATCTACTGATAGTTTCATAGCGAAAACAACCAAATTTACACTAGATACGCTACGAAAGCACGATTTCTTGTCTGTATTGTCAGAATAGCTGTTAGGTGTCAGAAAATCATCGGGAATTGGTAAGTTAGATGCCATTTGAGTCATGGAGGGATAAAACCAAGGTACATGGTCAGGTCTGAAGTCATCATGACTAGTTTAGGTATGTATGAGTCATCATAAGGTCATGAGAAGACATCAAAACTTCAAATCATTTCCCAATTCAGTCATTTCTCATTTCTCATTCCTTCTTGCGTGATATTGAGCTCTGGAGAGCTATTGCATTAAGCCAAGGCTGTGGCTAGTGTTTTCAAAGGTTTACATTGAGCACTATCAAGCAAGGCTGCAAATCATCAAGCGAGGATGCAAATCATCAAGTGAGGCTGTGAAGACATTAAAGAAACCATGGAAGAAAAAATAAGGACAAACAAGGGTGGCCAATGCCTGAGATATGAACTTGCAGATATGAATTTGATCAATGAAGACCCAACAATAGTGGAAATCTTCAGAAGGACAGGTTGCTTACAGTTTTGTGAGAAACTACAAGGCTGCCATACACAAGTTTCCAAAGGGTTTGCTTTGAATTTTAGTGGAATAGCCACCAAAGTGGGAATGCTCAATCTGTCCATCATACCAGAGGTTATTGTAGTTGCTACAAAGATTCCAAGGGTACAGGACAAGTGGTTCAAAGGTTTCCAGTTTAACATGGCACAGTGCAAAGAGTTTATGAAGCTTGAACATAATGAAATGGATCTCACCAATGCTATTCCAAGAAGCTGCATAAAGGAAAACTATTCAAATTTGCTGATTATCATTCAAAAGTACTTTACTTGTGAAGGGAGACACCACAAAGTCTACTCATATCATTTCAAGTTACTTCTGCACTTTACTGGTAATATTTTCCTTGATTTTCCTTTCTATTTACATAGAAGTTTGTCAAAAATGGCAGATAAGGTCCAATAAAAGTCTGAAGGGAGTGATACTTCGTTGTTTCATCATGGTTTAATGAAGCTTTTGGTTTTAGATGAAATCCAAAGGTTAGGCAGAGATTGGTCATCATTTTTGTTTGTTAGTGGTTTTGAGTTGGATGCTCTTACTCCCTCAAGAAATACTAAACCTAGGAAAATTCCATCACCATTAGCAGCAGAGCAAAGTGAACCATTGATATCACAACCAAGTGAATCTGCAAGAGTAGAACCAAGTGAGCCAATTATGATGGAGCCAGAGCAATTGTAGTGTTTTGACACACCAAATGTTCCACCTACAAAAAAAAAATTCAAAAGTGGTCAAACCTACAAAACAAAAACAAGATGTGAGTAAACAAGAAACAAAAAGGTGGACAAGGAGCCAAATAGTGGCCCTAGAAGAGAAAATAGTGGATGTAGAAGACAAAGCAATAGCTAAAGGAAATCTTAAAGATATTTTACATGCCATTAACAAAGAAACTCCTATAGTCCAAGCTCAGGACATTGAGGAAGGTGGATAGAAGTTAAAAAAGGCTAAATCTGCAAATAAATTAGAATTTGAGGGAGAGGATGCAGGTTTTATGTTCCAAGAAAGAAAGCCTATGACAAGGCATTCTAGGAAACTATTTGAGAGCAGTAAAGAGGTTCCACCACCTGATACAGTTCAGCCACCACAAGAGATCATTTACCTTTCATCACCTACAGAGAAAGACACAATTATCAAAACAAAGAAAGGAAAAGAGAAGGTGATGGAAAAAACAGAGTTACAACTCCTTGAAGAAAAATTGAAATTGGCCAATCAAGAAATTGCTGTTATGAAAAGAGAAGCAAGGAAACACAATGTAGAAAAGATTCAGTTTGAAAAGATGAAGGCAATTTGGGAAGAACGAGTTGACATTGTTTCCAAGACTTTGGATAATACACAACAGTTTGTCAAATGTACCATTCCAGTGAGGAAAGAGGCCAAACATGTCAGGAAGATGAACACACATTTGAAAGCCACCAATAGAAGATTGAAAGATCAGGTTAAGGACCTCCAGGAGTAGCTTGAACTAATTCATGAGGAGTTAGAGAAAAAAGGCCTTAAAATGACAGTGCTTGAAGAGTCAATAGCTCAACCCATCATAAATGAGGAAGAAATGCCTCAAGGATCATAAGATGAGCTTGTTTATGGTTTTTAAAGTTAATGATATGTTAAAAACAAGGTTTTGGCACCTAGAAAGTTCATTTTTCAAATTACACAAAAATCTGGAATTTCAACACTTTTTAGCAGTTTCATAGCGTGGGCTTGAAGGACAGCAAAACACTACGAAACCATTGTAGCTTTTCTTCTTGCTTTTTGAACTAGTTTTGGCAGCTATCAACAGGTGAAATCTGTGTGGGATATGTGTTTAAGGATGATGAAGACCATGCCAAAGGAAAGAATAAAAAATATTGAGGGCAAATGGTATTTTTGCAGCGCTATGAAAGTACGCTACGAAAATGCCTTACTTTCGTAGTGTACTGTGTGGGAGCCTTTTATTCAGGTTTTTGGGCATCTATGGACAACTGGGTATTATCCAAGTGTTAGAGGATCATGAAAACAATCATTCATCACTTAAATACCACAAAATGCAGATAAATTAGCAACCAAAGCATTCGTGGAAGAAGAAAACCATTTGCCTAAAAAACAAGGTTTTGTTTCCAGTTTTAGAGGAGGTTAGTTAAGTGATCATGTAGTGATGAGTCCCATCACCCCAATTCGAACATGTGAAAGCATACTTGTCAAATATGTAATTGATTTAGAAGATAAGGTTGTTAAATGTAATAATGAGCAGTTTGAGTCCTATTAGGAAAAGGACTGTCAAGTAGGATAGCTGACATTTTGTCATTAAGTAGATGTTTTATGGTTAAGAAGGTGTCATTAGGAAAAAAGTCAATGAATCTAGCCAGGAGGCAGATCATCTGATGATTTAACAAGTCTATTAAAGGGCATAGAGTCGAATTTGTCAAGGGTTGGAGATTTTTTGGCAAAAATACAACTTTATGTAATTTGACTATTTCAGCAATACAAAGATTTGTTTCTTAACCAACCTGAGATTCTGATTGAGTTTTTAGTGCCTATCTATCTTATCTATATATTCTGTGTGCCCCATTTGCAGTGGTTTTCATTTATAATACTCAGAATTCATTCATGTAATGCTCTGACTTCCTTTATAGATGAATTGACTGTGTATTTTCCTGTTTCATGTGTGTGTGTACTACTGCTAAAAACTCTTACCTGCCTCAGCTTCCATGTCAAGTGAACTCACTACTGAATCACTGAAAGTGTTGACTCCATAAGCCCAATGTTTTCATACTGATACTATTTCAAACCTACACTCAACATAAGCAAGTTGTTTCCAAAATAGAGTTATCCATCTAAATACATCTTTATTCAGTATCATTAACCCTTTAAGAGAGCCCTCTCAGACTGAAGAGGCTAAGCTTCAATCAAAAGATTGGTTTGAAATAATTAAATGAGATTGTATGATTAGCAGCCTATCAAGTGCAATTTTGTGATAACATAATCCATGACTCTGTTGAAATTTACCTGGATGATTTCACACCATATGGGAATGACTTCCAGGAAGCTCTCTCCAATTTGGGTAAAGTACTAAGAAGGTGCATTGAGATGCATCTTTCCTTGAGCCCAGAAAAGTGTGAATTCCTAAAGAAAGCAGGGGTTGTATTAGGACACTCCATATCCCAAGAAGGAATATAGGTAGACCTGAACAAAATCACTATCATCAAAAGGGTACCTGCTCCTCAAAAGCATAAAGATGTCAGGAGTTTCTTAGGCATAGCTGGTTACTATAGAAGGTTCATCAAAGATTTCAGCAAGATGGCTTTGCCATTATTTGGGTTATTGGTCAAAGATTCTTATTTTATTTGGTCTGGTCCTTTTCAAGAGGCTTTTAAGCTCATTAAGAAGCAGTTGACTACTGCCCCAATCCATTGAGGTCCAAATTTGACTCTACCTTTCCACATCCACACTAATGCATCCGAAAAAGCTGTAGGGGCAGCATTAGGACAATTAGAGGAAAAAATCCCTTATGCCATTTATTTCATCAACAAGAATTTGTCCAAGGCTGAGCTAAATTATACTATTACTGAGAAGGATATGTTTGCCATTGTCCATGAATTTAACAAATTCAAGCATTATGTCACTGGATATTAGACCTTTGTTCACACTGACTATGCAGCCATAAAGTATTTAATGAACAAACTAGATGTTAATGCTAGAATAATTAGATGGTTGTTACTTTTGTGACAATTTTATTTGACTATTGTTGATAAAACTGGAAAGGAAAATGTTTTTGCAGATTTTTTGTCCAGGTTAATTCTCCCTGCATGTGAAGAAGGAATGGTGGATGACTAGCTGCCAGATGAACACCTCTTTTCCATATCAACACTCTCACCATGGTTTGCTGATATAACCAACTAATTGGTTGCTAGAAGACTCCCTCCTAATCTTTCATTCAGGGAGAGGAGTAGAATCCTCAGAAAAAGCGCCCCTTTCACATGGATTGGGGGGAATCTCTTCAAGCTAGGCCTTGATCAAATCCTAAGAATATGTGTGAGTGAGGAAGAAGTTTTTGATATCCTCTCTGAATGTCATGACAACCCATATGGAGGCCACTTTGCTGCAAAGAGAACTGCTTACAAAGTTTTACAGGCGGGTTACTATTGTCTGACCCTTCACCAAGATTCCAGAAGATACACTAGCAGGTCTGACCAGTGCCAAAGGATGGGGAAGCCCACACAAAGGGATGAAATTCCTTTACACCCTCAGGTGGCTCTTGAGCCATTGGAATAGTGTGGCATGGACTTTGTTGGACCCATCGATCCACCATCCGGAAAAAAGAAGTATATCATAGTTTTCACTGATTACCTAAAAAAGTGGGCTTAAGCAAAAGCAGTGAAGGTAGAAACCGAAGAAAAAGTAGCAAAATTTCTGAGGGAGAATGTGTTTTACAAATTTGGATATCCCAGAGAAATAGTAACTGATCAGGGATCACAGTTCACCTCTCACCTCATTGAGAATCTTTTGAGGAAGCACAAGATTAAGCATAGAAATTCTACTGCCTATCACCCTCAAGCGAATGGCCAAGTAGAAGTAATTAACATAGATTTAGAGAGAATCCTCACCAATTTTGTGAGTAGCAGCAGAAAATATTGGGCAGATAGATTGGTAGAAGCTACTTGGGCCTACAACACCACTTGTAATACAACAACATGATTCACTCCTTATGAACTAGTTTATGGTAAGAAAGCTCTACTTTCAGTTGAGTTTGAATTTAATACTTTAAGAATGGCAGCTGAATTAAATATAGATCTAATAAATGCCCAAAAAGAGAGGTTGCTGCAACTAAATGGATTGGATGACTTCAAAATTCAAGCACTTCTTCACACAGAGGTAGTTCAGCTGCAAAGGAAGGTATGACATGAAGAGAACATCAAATAAAAGACCTTCCAAGAAGGATATTGGAAACTATTGTATGATTTAAGGTTTAAAGACTTCAAAGGCAAGCTGATGACAATATGGTTGGGGCCTTACACAATGGAGAAATTATTTTATAATGGCGCAGTTCAAATCAGGACCATAGATGAGGAAGGGATCCCCTTGCTTGTCAATGTTCATAGACTTAAAATTTACAAGAAGCTTTTGTCAACGACAGAATTCATCAATTCAATAAGCAGAGAGGTGTATGTGATGGGAAACTACATAGTTTCCCACACCTCCCAAAATAAAAAGAAAAAGAAAAAAGAATAAGCTTGTGGGTTGAAAACCTTGATGGAGGCAGCTCACTTGCTCAAAAATAAAGATCCATGGGTGAAAAGCTCTCTAAGGCGCCCAAGGAAAGTTTGTGGTTTGAAAACCTCCATGGAGGCAGCCCACTTTCTTTCGAAAATAAAGAAAAAAGAGAAAAATAACAAAACCAAAAAAATACATCTGCATCACTGTTTTTTTCTATGTTTGTTGTTTTGCAGGTTGTAACTGGTTTCTGGAAAACACAGGGAAGCATTCATCTTCTTTTCCCTTCTTCTATCTTGCTGTACATCCCATCATTCACTCCATTCATCTTCATAACTTCCTCCATCACCTCCATACACCACACTCCTCCATTCACGAGCACAATGTAGCAAGAGAAGCAACACACAAACAGACTGCTACAAACATCAGGAAGTTCCTTCAAAAACAAAGTTGTTCATGGACAGCCAAGAAGAACAACAAGGGTAGTTGCATAACGGACTACAAGAGAACGAGAATGCCACCCATGGCCTCTCAAGCACCCCACGTGACATCCACAACAGAGAGAAACAATAGACAAAGATTAGCAGCTCATTCAGGAAGTTGCTCCTTCAACAAACTGCTCACTAAGAGAACATGAATATGGTGAAGAACACAACATCTAAAAAGGCTTGTCTCAAATCTCCAACTCTTGCAACCACCTTGGAAACAACAGTTAAACTCAGGTATAAGCTCTCACCTCTTGCTATGCATTCATAATATGCCATAAATAATTAATTTTCAGACTTAGATTTTGAGGGGCAGAAAGGTGTCCAGTTAACTCGGCCACCACCGTGAGGCATGGCTGGAACAAAACTGGGAGTACACGCCACCTGGGCATGCAAAAGAAAAATTTTAAATCAGTGGAGTAGAGGAGAACGAGGGGAGGAAAACGTGCAGTCCATCCTGAATTAAGAGGGAGGAGGAAACAATTTTCTATGACAGAATTGGCGCTGAGCGGAGTTATATTGGCACTCCAAATTTAGCCGCGTCATCTAATAAAAGGAGATTCCATCTCATCCAAACTAGTGAATTGACATTTTTTAGAGGGAGAGGATTGACGGAAGCACACAACGCTTGAAGAAGAAGAAGAAGAAGAAGAACCAGAAAGAAAAAATAAAGAAACAAGAAACCTGGGGTAGAACTAGAAGAAACAAGAAGAATCAGAAGAAGAAGAGAGAGAGACAAAGGGCCAAAGAAAAATAGAAGAGATGGCGATAGAAGTGATAGAGATAGAAAAAAGTGGGCGAGACATAGAATCAAAAAATCGTGTGACATCCCCTCACTACAAAAAGATAACTGCCATCATGGATCCTCTGAGCACAAAAAGAAAAAGGCAGACCTCTAGGTATTGTGGAACTGACAAGAATCAGAGAATGCCAGAAAATTCTCCCATAATCCCAATCATCATTGAAGAATCACCAAGGGGGGAGGAAATAATCGAGGAAATAACTCTAAAGGAGCAGCTGCAGAAGGCACAGGCAGAGAATGTAGCGCTAAAGGAGCAATTGGAGCAAAAATAGGAGCAAGTAGCCACCATGGCAGACTTATGCATAGAAGCCCTTCAACATAGATTCCCCTCTAACTCATATGCTGTGTACCTCAAAGAACAATGGCTTCTATTTCAAATCAACACTCTAGCCTCCCATGGATCACTCCCTTTCCAAGGTTGTAGGAAATTCATGAAGTTCTACAAGTAAGCCAACATAATTGATCAGGAAAATATGGCAGAGTTTTATATGCATAACTTTGTGCTGACAAATCTGGAGATTTGGGACCCCATTCCTACAATGGGGGATATGTAGTTAATGTCTATAGCATCTTGGATGGCTAATGAGGACAATAGAGCCAAAGAGATATGGAAGGTCATGGGAAGTAGAAATAGAGAACCCTTATATCTCATATCAGAAGTGTTCAACCCAAGAGGAGTCATCCTTAAGCATCGAGTGATTGAAAAGGACCCTGCACTGGTTGAAAGCTATCTTTAGACTCAAAACCAGGTGATAGGACACTTTTATGATATTTCTAGGAAGACAGAAGAGGAGTGCATTATGGCCAGCCAGAGGAGATGGAACAACCTCCCACATAGCCTCAAGATCAGGGAGTATCATACTCCAGAAATATTGAGGGGTGAATTGGAAAGGGCACCATTATACAAGAGGGCCATGCAGGCAAAAAAGATCTGATGGTTGGGACTAAAGCTCAACCCACCTTTGCTGCTGGGGCTAACTGAAGAAGAGGACACAGATGCACAATATAGAGAATGGGAGAATGTAGAAAATAATGATGGATTTTACCCCCTTGGGGAAACTCCCACACTTCTTCCTTAGGAAATCAGGAGGGCTATCAAAGCTTTGAAGGAAATGGAGGGGGAGGATCAGTTGCTCAGAGGATGAGAAACCATTCAGTAGGGGGGTGATGATGAGCTCCATCATTAGACATATTTGGAGGGGTTAATAGTCACATTTTTGCCTTCTTAGATCTCTTTTTCTTGCATTTTTATTATTATTTGGGTTTATGATGCTAGTATAGGTGGTGATTAAGGCTAACATACTTTGAGTGCATAATATAAGGTCGAGCGCAAAAAATCATGATTTATTAAGAATTTTTATAAAGATTTTATCACAAAGACTTGGAGGAGACAACAAGGAGAAATTATAGGAGGATTGTCCACCCTCAAAGGCAGCTGAAGGATCCCAAATATTCTCTCCAACAATTTTAATTCCACAAGTAGCCGAAGGATCCCCAAGGATTCTCTCCAGCAATTCAAATTCCAGAGGCAGCCGAGCAACTCAAAGAGGAGAACACTCAATCTTGGCTTACTTGGAATCTAGTGGAATCAATCACCATTTTTGAGGGAGTTGTGGTAGTTGCTATGTAGAATAAATAGAGCAGAGCTAGAGCTAGGAAGATTTATTATATCCTAGTCTTGCTTCCATTCAGAAATATTGTTGTGAACTATTGAAGCTTTTTGTTTTATTCAGGGATCGAAAATTTTAGAGATGTATGCAGTTATTCTTGTATGAAATGAGCAAACTGATTTCATTTGATTGATTTAAGTTCAGAGGGATATGCTCGTGGGTTAGGGCCCAATCCATGTGCCTCAACTTCTCTGCTGTTATTATCTTTTCCTTTCTGTCATTTAGCTAGTTTTGCCTCTGTCATTTAAGTTAGATATGCTTCTAATAAGTTTCATTGCTATTTATTTTTTGTGCTGCTGTAGTTTTAATTTCTTATGCATAGTGAAATAGAGGAAAAACTCCAAAACTTTGGTCAAGTCTCCCCCCTCTCATCTCTATCAATAGAGTTCGAGTAGGGGCAAACCTTCCCACAGGACAAAATTGCTTTCTATTCAAGTTCAGGGAAGAATTTGTATTACCAAGTCCAAGCCTTTCCTTCACTATTTCATTAGGCATTTTTGTCTGTTTCCCATACATTAATTCGCAGGTGTGCTTCAATTCTAAGCACTACACTTACGCTTCCATTTCCCTCCTTTACTTCTCACCTTAGCGCTGCACTTACCTTCTTTCGAACACCCTTAAGCTCTTCAGCCTTCTCTATTTTTCTCCGTTCATGGCCGCCTTACCCTTTTTACGAAAAACACGTGAAAAACCATATAGAATCACCATAAAACCCAGCCTCCACCTTTGCTCCTCGAGACTTCCGCCACCATAGGTCTCACTTCACAATCACAGAATTTAACGATTACCTCAACACTGATCGCCCATTCCTTGCAATTGCGATATTAAGAAATCGCAAATCGCACTTCGCACTGGTTACCTTCTACCGTTAACACTCACCGCTCATTATTTGCAATTGCGAAATCGCAAATCACAACTATTAAATTTTTCCACCGCCACGTCATCCCCATCACACATTGCATCCCGCAGAACTTACCACATCACAAATCGCATCCCGCAGAACTTACCACATCACAAATCACATCCTGCGGAACTTATCACATTGCAAATCGCCGCCCGCAACCTTTACTGCAACACAGATCACATTTCACACATTTTAGTTTATTCCCGTTAATCCTTACCTCTATCCTTGTAAACTTGCAATATTATGATTCGCAACCCACCACGTCACTCTTCGCACTTCGCACTATGCACCATTTAGTTTATTCCCATTAATCGTTACCGCTACCCTAGTAAACTTGCGATATTACGATTCGTGACCTGCCACGTCACTCTTCGCACTTCACACTGCGCACCATTTAGTTCATTCCATTAAGTCCTTATTGCCATCCATTTAAAATTTCGAAGTTGCGATTGCAACATCGCACATCGCAACTTCTGTTGTCCATCGCATTCCGCCATCACATTTCTGATTTCTTCTTGCTTTGAAGTCATTTATTGTGTTATAATAAGGTTTCCTAAGGGTTTAACGCCCTATGTCCACTCCAAATACATTTCCCACCTTATCATAAAGTTTTATAAGGGTTTAACACCCTCTTTCTGCTTCCAAACCTCATTTCATGTGTTAAACCCCCCATTACCCTCTTAGCCCTTTTTCTTCCCTCTAAGATGCAAATTAATCATTTTTAATTAAAATTAAGGCATGGATAGTTTAGTTGCATGCATAAGAGTATGGTAGATAGATCATAGGATAGGTAGAGTGAATTTAGCCGTTTGGCCAAGTTAAGTATGGTTTAGAATTAATTTCCTTTCTGCTATCTATTTTCTGCAAATTAAATTAGTTTCATTCTTGGAATTCCTTTCCAGCAATTTAGTTTAGTTTCCTTTCTGTCATTTCCTTATAGAAATTTACTTTCCATTTGTTCTCATAATTTAAGAAATAAAACCCTTTCGTGAAGCAGAAGAGGATGACATGAACATAATGCATCTGTTGTGTATATAGAACTGTCACCTCAAAGTTTGTACGAACCCCGGGTTGATAAAGTAAAGTAGGGCAGCCCCTGGGAATTGCAACATTCTTGGTGCAATACCAAGGCTCACCACTAGGTAGAGATTGTTTGACAATTGGCACTAGATGGCTAGTGGCAACAAGTGTGTTGGAATTGATGTCAACAATCATGGGGGAGATGCATTGGATAGTTGGAAATGTGTGACAATCAACAAATATTTTTGGATTGATGTATTGATTTCCACTATGCTATCTGTGATGGAAACTAGGCTAGAATTGATGTGTTTGGTGGTTCAAGCTCATGGGGAGTCCCAGACTTTGGAGGAGATTATGCCTTAGGTTCTTAGATCATATGCTCTTGGAAGTGGAATAGTTGGGAAGTGCTTGGAGAGACATTTCTAATGGTTTTTTGAAGTCAAAAAATTCCACCCCTAGATAAAAATTTATGTCCGGTCAAAGTAAGGACCTTAAAGTTGTAGTAACAGTGCCAGAAAACTCGGACGCTAGTTGACAGATAGCATAGATTTCCCAAAAGTTCAGAATCCTAGAAGCCTGGAAGCACGAAAACCTGGAAACCCGTAAATTTATTTATAATTTCCCTAGATAGCATGGAGTCACGCTAGAAAATATCAATAGTTGACGGACTTCCAATTGACAAAACCCATAATAGAGATTTCCCAAAAGGTCGAAAGCTCGAAAGAAATTTGAATTGGGATTCAAGCATTGCAGTGCGACTGACAGATGAAGGTATTCAGGGGTTGACAGGCATAGTCTAGTATTTCGTACAAGATGTCGATAGGTGGAAAGTGGGCCAAGCCTGAAATATCCAATAACAAAGCACAAAGGAAGAGGAGCGACATAGCTAGCAAGTGCACAAGTGGGCTAGATTAGAAGTTTGTAAGGAATAATCAATTCATTTTAAAGAAGTTGTGGGCATGCATGCATCCTGTATCCAACTCAGTAGAAACATATGTATATGAGTGGGCCTAGTGAACGTTTAAGTGGGTGTTTCAAGTGTTTTGGTGACCAAGGGGTTTCAGGCCAAAATCAAAAGAAAAACACGTTGGATGAATAAGGACATGGGCTAAAGGATTTTCCTAAGACTTGGTTTGTGTGTGTTTGGTGACCATATAACTTTAGGATAATAAAAAATAAAAAGGAATTGCAGGCATATGTTTAAATAAATGAAATGAGTCGACAACGAATTGTCAATGATACACACTAGAGGGCCAGTGCCAAGAAACCTAGAAGCTTGTAACTCTTATGAATTTTTTTTTGGAAAAAGTTATGGGAACCAAGGCAACCTAGCCTCCAAATCAGCAACAGCATATGATGAAATGCAAGGATGAGTTGGAAGTTGTATAATAAGGAGGAAATGATCACGATGCACAAAGGCATTAATGGAGATCATGGGGATTGTCAAAGGAAAACTACTGAGATAAGAGAGGACCACGAATGTGCAAGATGATTTAATGGATCTATCATTAGCTGAAGAAAGTCACCTTGGTTCTTCCATGCATTCCATGAAGAATTAAATGGAAGATATGGCTAGGAGTATAAGCTCTGATCACAATCCAGGAGAGCCATTATTGAAGTATGTGAAAATTTTACTATTGAAATTCTATTGTAGCAATTGGAATTAATTCTTGTGACTATAAATTTATTTAGCAGTTTATTGCTACGGAAACAACGAATTAATAAAACTATAATATTCACAAATAAAAGTAATGCAAAAAATAAACTAGAAACTGAGAAAAATATTGTGACAAAAAAAAAATATCGTTATTTTTGGACAAAAGTCCCTTGGAAAAACTAATGTGGGAAAACTGGTGCAACAACTGAGGGTTTTTATTATTAAGCAACAATGAGAAATTTTGAGCAAAATCTATGGATTCCCAAATGGAAAACCAATTAGAAAAATAATATGGAAAAAATACCAGTGAAGCAAATACCTCAACACCACGCCCAATCCAACTTCGACAACTCGAAAAACTAGCTAGTCGTACAACCTCTACATGAGCCTTTGCACAGTTCTTGCACATACCCCAACTCGCTAAGCCCTGGAACTATTGGAAAAATGATATCCTTGCTAAATCTTCCTTTTTAGGGAATTTTCTTGGCCTCCTGGAGAATTTCTGGACCAAATGCAACTGAATTACCCTTCCCTTCAGTAAAATCGATCTCCCTCTGAAACTAACTGTGTTGGCTCTGCACAACTTCTCTGGGAAATTCGACCCTTTTGCTGCTGACTCTATGGAACTATAAAAATTCCTCCAAAATCACTATCTCTTCCCCTCTCTGTCTGTGCAACCCCCATCTTGCTCGAACTCTTTCGGCAAAATGCTTCTGCTCTCTGGAAAATCAAGCTGCCCAAGGGATTCGATCTCAAGTATATTCCTCCATCTACCCATCGAATTCTTCATTGTGGGACTCCAAAGGCCAAGATTAAATATTAATCAATGGCTAAGTTTATTTACTATTCGATCAGTGTGAGCTTCTAGAGAAATATCACCTTCCTCAATTAATTATTTTTAATCAATCATTTTCCCTAAGTTAGACTTAGTAAAATTTTAATTACTAATTATTTAACTTAATTAAGGCATCTATAGGTGTATTTTCCTGAAACCTTTTCTGGGTTGTGGAATCTTAGTGTTTCTTGTCCCCTTTGGCTACTGTTGAGACTAGAAAACCATTTTATGCTACAAAAAATAACTCTCCCTCTTAGCAAGGAAGGTGTTATAGTGTTGCACTACTACAATACCCTGTCTCTGCATAATCCTCCATATGTTGATGATGCATGGCCACTGTGACTGCCTGACACTACCTACCAACCACTGCAAAAATATGATGCTTAATTTGTGCTATTGTTGACACTAATATGCTGCTTCCAACTCTGCATCTACAATGTAACTCTCTCTCATATTTTTTTGTCTCTATTGCAACCATTGTAACAAAGAAGCATCCAAAATACTAAATCAACTATGTCTCTATCTTGCATATGTTTCTTGAGTCTCTAACTGCTACTAGCTTCTACAATGTCTACTGGGAAATCTATGTTGTCATTTATTCTGCATTGTCTACTTTGAAATTTGTGTTGTTGGTGATTCTACATTGTGCCTCCTGCACTGCTATCAACACTGCTTTGTGGTCTTCAACATCTGACTACTATTAGTTTACAACTGTCACTTTGGAACTAACTTCACCAACTGACACTGATCTTCCTGCTACTGAATAATATGAACCGTTGTAGCAAGGTAATGATCCATGAGAAATAATGAATTGATGCTCACCTCAATGGAACCTTACCAAACCTATGTGCAACTCTGGGACTATAGCTCCATATCACCCCACCTCACTCTTGGAGGTATAGTTGCAAACATGGCGAAGTATTTCTCCAACCTAGAGGAAATTATGTCTATTTCTACGGATGATGTCGCCTTGTCTTGCTCCTCCTGCTTCTGCTTCTTCCTTTGAGGACACTGAATATTGTAGTGGCCAAAATTGCCACACCTGAAGTACTTGATTTTAGATATGTCCTTTTTCTTCTTCTCCCCCTTTCCTTGATAGGGACCCTTCGATGAAAGGGCCAATTTTCTTCCTCCTTCTCACCCTTCAAACCCTTATTGTTGATTCCACTGATGGAGGTCTTCACATGTTCTCACCTCATATCCTCCTACTATAGGTTTAACAACATCCTGTCCCACCCTAGTAATGTGTCTCATCCCAAATGCTCTGGAAAAACAATTTCCATTCCTTTGAGACATTGTTCAGCGTCAAACGCACAAGCTTTGTAGGTTGAGGTGCCTCTCCGACTGCTAAAATTTGATCCTAGTTTTCCTGAATTCAAGTGAGGAAGTGATCTATGCCTTCAACACTCTGCATCCTGACGTTTCTTAACTTCTCTTGCAGGAACATCTTCCACTGTTCGGAAGGATTCTGATATAGCTGAGAAAGAGAATCCCACATCTATTTGGTAGTATTATTGCGAGATATATGCGATACTATATGGTCCCAAACTCCATCCAGGTCATCTGCTTCGTCTTTTCCATTTATTTCTTGTATTCCTTCAGTTTATCTGCATTATTCGGTACTACCAAAACAATATCTACATAGGTATTCAGGCCAAATTCATCTAACATGAAGGACATCATGGCCTTCTAGATGACATAGTTGGAGGCTCCCTCCAACGTATCCTAATATCTAATCCCAGTTGTGGCCATTTCTAAAACTGGAACAAAAAACACCCTCTTTCACCTACTCAGTTGTCGAATATGCTATTCACACTCCCTTCCGGAGTGAGACAATATACTTGCATCTACTATTGACTGCAACTAAAAATTTGGATTTGTAGGCTAGAAACCCTCTAAGAGAAATTATGCTTTGTGTGTGCACTTTTTCTTCCACCCGACATTGTTTCTGCTATAGAAACTGTTGCAAAGACATTATGCGCCCAAACAAGGAATCTGCCGAGCAAAAATACCAGACTGTTGCTCCCTCTTCCCCCTGGAATCACTTAAACTCGCACTGCCAGGTTAGGCACTACACAACCCCTAGAAAAAATCTTCCTATTTCTCCCTCTGAACATCATTTTTTTTTGCTTATGCTTATGAGCTTGTTTTCTGATCAAAATCCCTCTGATACCATGTGAAAAAATCATTACTGAAGTTCTATTGCAACAACTGGAATTAATTCTTCTAACTGTAAAATAATTTAGCAGTTTATTGCTACAATAGCAATGAATTAATCAAATTGTAATCTTCACAAATAAAAATACTGCGGAAGATAAACTAGAAAATGAGAAAAATACTAGCACACACACAAAAGATATAACACCATTATTTTTGGACAAAATTCCCCTAAAAAACCCAATGTGGGAAAACCGGTGCAACCGCTGAGGATTTTTATTATTAAGGAGCAGTGAGCAATTTTGATACAATCTATGGATGCCCAGCTGGAAATCCAATCAACAAAATAATCTGGCCAAAATATTTGTGAGGAAAATACCTCAACAACATGCCTGACGCAACTTCAATAACTGGAAATACTAGCTACTCATGCAGCCTTTGTGCGAGCCTTTGCACAGTGCTTGCACAAACCCCAACTCGCTAAGCGCTTAAAATTATAAAAAAATGACGTCCTAATTGAATTTTCCTTTAGAAATAATTCGCTTGGCTTCATGGGGAGTTTCTAGACCAACTAGAACTAGATTACCTTTCCCTTCAGCAAAATCGATCTCCCTCCAAAGCTAAATGTGTTGGCTTTGTGAAACTTCTCTAGGAAATTCAACCCTTCTGCTGTTGAATCTCTGGAACTAGAAGAATTCCTTCAGACTCACTGTATCTTCCTCTCTTTGTCTCTGCGTCCCCTCTCTGGCTCAAACTCTTCTAGAAAACTGCTGCTACTCTTTGGAAAATCAAACTGCCCAAGGAAACCGATCTCAAGTGTGTTCCTCCATCTACCTATCGACATCTTTTTATACTCTCACTGTGGGACTCTGATGACCAAGATTAAATCTTAATAAGTGGCTGTGATTACTTCCTAGTCAATCTGTGTGAGTTTCTAGAGAAATATCACCTTCCTCAATTAATTATTGTTAATTAATCATTTTCCTTAAGTTAGACTATTGATTAAAAATTTAAAAATAGTTAAAAATTTAACTATTGATTAATTAACTTAATTAAGACATCTATAGGTGGATTTTCCTGAAACCTTTTTTGGGTTATGGAGTGCTAGTGTTTCTTAGACTCTCTAACAATTTTCAAGACTAGAACACCATCTGATGCTTCAAAAACTAAAAAAGTACAATTTGAGCTATGTGGGAAATTAAGAATGAATCGAGAACCATTTTATTTGTGCAGACATATTTCATGAGTGATACTTTTTCGGTGTGTAGGATTTTCAAGCTAGGTGTAACTCCATGAATGAATTGTGTGTTTGGATTAAAAGACCATTGATAAATACATTGAAGGAAGAATTTTGTAATTTTAGATTCCAGTGTCTCTTCACCTTCCTTATTTTTGTATTTACAATATTTACATAATTTTCCTAATCCCAAAGATTAGGTGCCAACATTTCCCCCCTTAATCTGAAGGGATGTTGGTGAGTCAGGGCATCATTATGAAACTTTCAAACTTTTCTCTTCCAAGTGCTTTGGTGAAGATGCCTGCAATCTGCTCATTTGTGGAACAATGGCATAGGTGAATTGTCTTGGAATAAACATGATGTTGAATCAAATGGTAGTTTGTATTGACGTGCTTTGTTCGATCATGGAAATTTGGGTTCTTGGCCAATTTTATTGCAGAAGTGTTGTCAATCAAAAGAGGAGTTGAATGTACTTGTTTCTCCTCCAAATATTCTAGAATTTTCCTAAGCCACACAAATTCCTTCGTTGCTTTAGCTATTTCCACATATCTTGCCTCAGTTATGGAATATGATGGAACTGATTGTTTACATGACCTCGAAGAGATGACTCTTGATCCAAGACTCATAACATAATCTAAAGTAGATACTCAAGTTTCTCTATCTCCATCGAAATATGAATCAGAGTATCCAATCAAGCTGAAGCTACCCACCTTTGTATACTTGAGTCCAAATTTTTGAGTTCCCTTCAAGTACTTGAGAACTCTTTTTGCAGTTGACCAATGACCCTCACAAGGATTTTGCATAAACCTAGAGAGAATTCCAACAACAAATGAAATGTTTGGTCTTGTAGTAGTAAGGTAGTTCAGACTTCCTACGAGTTATCTATAATTTTTTGCATCCTAAAATTCTTTTACTTCAGTGGATGTGAGTTTTAATTTCTGTTCCATTGGAGTAGTCAAAGGATTGCATTCAACCATGCCAAACTTGTTCAACAGATCTTGAATGTACTTCTTCTGAGAGAGGAATATAAACTTCAGATGTTGAGTTACTTCAATACTAATATAGTAGTGAACGCATCCCAAATCTGTCATTTCAAAACCTTTCCTAAGTTCTTTCTCTGTGGATGAAATATATCTCTCATTGTTCCCTGTCATCAGAAAATCATCTACATACACCACACGATATACAATTGTTTTGAAAACTTTCTTGAAAAACAAATTTGCATCATCAAGACCATAATGTTTGAAATTGAGTATCAAATTATGCTCAGTTAACTTCTCGTACCAGGCTCGGGGTGCTTGCTTGAGGCCATACAATGATTTTACAAGCTTGCATACTTTATGTTCCTAACCCCTCACAAAAAATCCTTCTGGTTGGGACATAAAAATATTCTCGTTCAGATCTCCATTCAAGAAGGTAGTTTTTATAGCCATTCGATGGATCTACCAACCATTTGTGCTGCCAATGAAAAGAGTGTCCGGATGGTATCCCATTTTGCTGTGGGGATAAAAGTCTCCTCTCCTCATAGTTGACCCCTTCCTTCTGTGCAAAACCTTTTTCCACAAGCATGGCTTTGTGCTTGTCAAGTGAGCCATCTTCTTTATACTTGTTCTTGAAGACCCACTTGCAGCCAATTGGTTTGTTTCCCAATGGAGGATCAACCAGCTTCCAGGTGCTATTATTTATCAAGGCATTATATTATTTCAACATCGCTTCTTTCAATTCATCATGGGAATCAACTTATTTGAAGGAAGTTGGTTCAAAATTTGTAGAAAAATTCAGTTCACAATCGCAAGAAACATCCATATCGACCGGTGAATCAGGACTGTCTACATCACCTCCATTCTATTTGGTTGAGATTCTTATTCATGTCTTTCCAACCTCATCAGGACATACACTTTCAAGTATCTTTATCAACCATTTTGGAGGACCTTTCTGAGATGGACCAGGTTGCTCAGTTGACTGAGATGGGGCTGAATCAAGATTTAGTCTCCCAATTATGTCAATCACATCACACAAAGTGTCATCAGTGGTTGGAGCTTCATGCGGGGGAGAGAGTGCTTCAGGAGAAGATTCCAAGGATTGATCCAATATAGGAATCCCCCCTTCAAGATGTGGAATCTCATTATCAAACTCTTGAAAAAACTTTTCATGTCCAAATCTATCCAAGCGATCAAGCTGTCACTCAACAACATTGTCAGTCTTGGAATATTCAAGAAATATCACATCTCTAGATATTATAAACTTATTACTCATTTCCTCATAGAGATGGTATGCTTTGGAGGTGTTTGAATACCCCAATAAGATACATTTTTAACTCATTTCACTGAGTTTGTTTCTTTGTTCCTTGGGTATCAAGGCATAACAGGTGGAACCAAAAACCCTGAGATACCTCACCGAAGGAATGTGGCCATACCACTTTTCATAGGGAGTCTTGTTTTTTATAGAATTATATGGACACCTATTCTTTATATATACAACACATAGAATTGCATCAACCCAAAACATCAATTTGAAATTCTTGAAAAACATCATGGAATGTACCATATTTAAGATTGTTTTGTTCTATCTTTCAATTACTTCATTTTTTTGGGGATTATAAAGCATGGTTGTTTGATGTTTAATCCCATGTTGGCGAAGATAGTTTTAAAATTCATTTGATGTATATTATTTCCCATTATCAGTACGAATAGATAAAATATGAGATTGTGCATCATTTTCAATCCATGCATGAAAGTTCTTGAATGTTTCAAAAGCTTTAGATTTGTTCTTCAATAAATAAACCCAACACATTCTGGTGTATTCATTAATAAATGCCATCATATATTTATTACCGTTTGTAGAAGGAATGTGCATTGGGCCCCAAAAATCAGAATAAGTGAGTTAAATTTTTCTATGTGCTCTAGAATGATAATCATGAAAATATTGTTTGTTGTGATTTCCTAAGATACAAGAATCACATTGCTTAATTTTCTTAGGAATTGTAGGCAACCAGTAACACCATTTTTCTTCAAAAAACGAAGGTTGTCATAATTCAAGTGTACAAATATAGTATGCCATAAAAGACTTGATGGAAATGTACCTTCATCATAGTGAGAATTGTATGAAAAGTCATGTGTGCGAGCAGAGGTTCCTTGCATCTTCATGAGTATTTCTTCTTCTATCCCCTTCATGACAAGTGAGTGATCTAATGCTTTTTTGACCTCAACCTTACCATCAAATATAGGATATGATGTTGGCAGATGTGGAACAAATACATAAATATTCTCCTCAACTCCGAGAGGTATAGAACATCATGTAGAAGAAAATATGGAATGCCACACAGTTTGAGTTTGACGGTGCCAAGCCCTGATGGCTTGAGTTTTGACTTGTCTGCAAAGTAGAATGCTCCATCAACATTATCAGTGAATTATTCAAGGAAATATCTTTTGAAAGTCATGTGGAAAGTTTCTCCTGAACCAAGCAACCAATAATATTTCCATGAAGCAAGGGAAGCATTGAATAAGTCTTCAGTTACTCTAATGATGCAATGCGCCACAACATAATGAGCAGGCTCATGTGATTTTTCTTTCCCTTTGTCAGGTGTTTTACATTTTCCTTCATTTATTTCCAGATCAATTCTGTACCAAGGAAGATTACACGTGGGAGCATCATGTCCAACTCTATTTCATTGTATGCAATGAAGATCAAACTTTTCTCCTTGGAAATTTCTGCCCTCCCCACCTCTAAATTTTTTTCCTTCCTCTTCCTCTTCGGCCACATATTTGTTGGCCCTCATTTTTTATCTCTTTTTTTTTATGAAATACATCTTATTTTCCATACTATACATATATTCACCATCATATACACCTTATTTTGACCAAAAAATGCATATACATGTATTTAAATTATGTTTTTCAATTATTAGATGTTTTTGTAAAAATTGAAATTTAAGTGCATTTTTTGACAACATCAGAAATTTTCGTAATGGCCTCATGGTTTGCATATTTGAAGTACACTTGGGCTCGAGCTGGATATATTTCTAGAAGGCTTGGGAACTAATAATAAGTGTACACATGTTGGTACAATCAAACCGAGCTTTAATAGGCCCAGTCAAAGGCGCTCAAACAGGACCTGTCTTTATGGAGGATCACTAGAAACTGGGTCAAAATTCTTATTTTGTGGGATTTTCTAGATTTTGATTGATCTGATGGATGAGTTTGACTTGATTGGATAATATAAGGATAGTCATGACTATAGGAGCTATTTTAGATGAATTTTTTAGATACTTTATCTATTTAAGCCTCAAACTTTGAAAGCATTGATATGTAGAATTTGTATGATTTAACATTATTATTTCTGAGACTTTGGAGACATAATTGAAGATATGTTCTATCATATTTGTTGTTGTTATATGCTGATTGATTGATTGAAGTTTTAATTAGCTGAAAACACCTTCAGTGTGTGAGGCAAGGGTGGAGGGCCCCCACACCGAGCTAAGTGCACTTCTTAGTTTATTTGTAGTTGCAATTCTTGAATTAGTTTGCTTATAATTAATTTGTTTATGCTGATTATTTCTGAGTATTGATGAATCTAATGATCATTAATATCTTGCATATGAAAGGACAAACAAATGTTTAAGTTAAACATTCTTTCTATCTAATCAAGATCTTCAGTTAGAATTCATGTTTTCACGCTTTTACATGCTTTTCTGAATTCCCGTTTCTAACAATAGCATTACTGATAAATGAATATATGATTTAAGGACAACTTCGAGGACCTCTTCAGTGAAGAGCTCTCTTCAATTTTTTTTCTGAATAAGACTAAATCTATTAAGAAAAAACATATAGTACAATCGAGCTTTGCCATCCAACAAATTATCGGAGCGGGGGGAGCCGGAAATGATAGGTTATCAACCTCGAGTCCCAAATAGCAACCTAGAACAAGCAGAAGGTAACCAAGATAGCTAAAAAAACAAAAAGCGTGCCGGAAGGGATATACCCGAGTGGGTGGATACCTCCAAACGACATTTTTTTCACTTTCTTCTTCGACTTTTATCCGACCATCGTCGCTTGTCGGGACCGGAACTCGATTGTAGACTATTCTTTTCTCAAGGAGTAGTCTCCTTATCGCGATCGGAGGAGGAGGGTGCATGCGTGCGTTTGCTAGCGAGATTTGAGGTGCGAAGGATCCTCGGGGCGGATCAAGGGGGAGTCCTTCAAGTGCTCAACATTTTCTTCAGTCGCTTCTTTTCCCTCCTCATCCGAGTCGAAGGAGTCAATGTCATCCATGGGGGGGGTGGATTACATGGTTTCCGACTCTTTGATTTGGACTTACCTTTTTTATTCTTCTCTTTGTCGAGGAAGGTGGCGCGAGGAGTTTTGTAGATGTCCCGTACGATGGCAATGACGACACCGGACGGCGGTGTTCTCATAGTCTAAGGTACGAGTCCGGTGGAAGTCCCCAATTTTTGAGATGATTTGATCGGGGTAGCCGATTTGCTGATGTCTATTTCTTCACAAATGCTGGCAAAGGTGTATATTCCTTTCTCTCCCCTAGAGGTGTCCATGGCTAGGAAGCGACCCAAGAGTATTCCCGATTCCACTGGGAAGGCTGCGAAGTGCCGGAGATGCGCGGGGAGTTTTGGGAAAGCTTGACCCCGAGATGGGGAGCTTGGTGATGACCGTTGTGGAAGGGTCGAAGTCTGGAAACCATGGAGTAAGGAAGAGCCAGCTGATCCCCGGAACCAAGGGCCTTAGTTAATGCTTTTACGATGGTGCTTCATTAAAGTCCAAAGACCACAATGAAGAAGCCTTTCGAGCAAAATAAAACCTTGCAGTTGTTGGTCCAGTTGGAATGGATCCATTGGTAGAGATACGATGTTCGAGGCCATAGTCCATTAAACCTCGCAAATGATGGATTTTTCGGCAAATGTCTGAAATTGTTCCTCTGTTAGACTCCTATACCAATAGGTGTCATTTTTCATGATTGTCTTGATTGAACTATGGAATATGTTCAAACCTTTTTCTTGAGCAAAGGTGTTCCATATTCTTGAAAAGCCAAAAAAAATCAAAAAATTTAAAAAAAAATGTAAAGAGGGTATACCCTAAAAGAAAAATCAAAGGGTAAGAAAAATAAATTGGTCAAGAAAATGAAAGAAATGAACCCCAAGAAAAAATAGACCAACAAAAGTGTGCAAATCCAAATGCCACTACTATTTCATTTTTTGTAATAAAGCAATTGTGTGCTGACTTGTCAAACTTTTTTGCCACAATTTATGAAAGAGTCAAGCTGTTTAAACTTGACTCATTCATTTTCAATTTCATGTTGTAGAATAGAGAATAAATATCTGACCAAACAATTTAATCTTGGCGGACGAGTAGATAGGTAGAGTTAATAAAAGGTGCTCACAGTTTAATATGAGCCCTTGGATGTAATAAGAGGTAGAAATAGATAGATTTATCATGTAAAAAGAAAAAAGGTTGATAAGGGTTTGAAAGTCTAAATACACCCTAATAAAGAAGAGAAAATGGTAGTGTAAAGTAGATAGGGTGGGTAGATGGTGTTGCCGAGGTTTCATATGATGAATGATGGGTGCAAAATATGTTTAATCTTTTACATTCATCACAAATCTTGCAGCAAGAAGTGCCCTTTGGAAAATTCAAAGCAAGCAAAGTCAAAATCATTAACTTCCCTCATCACTTTCCCCTTAAGTTTTACTAATTTCCCCCAAAGTGCTAAGGTATTTGGAGATCAAAGGGGGCTCAAGGCATTTTCTGACTTTTGGAGGGACCGGACCCTCGGCCTAATGATCAAAAAGACCTAAGTACTTGACATTATTTGCCATTATAATCATTCACTTTTAACCTTTTCCTAAGTAAAATCCAATTTTACTTAGGAAAATCATGCCATATTTCATAAAATACCCTCAAAATCACTTGCTATGCTATGTTTAAGTGTTGAAGTTAGGATGATATAATTTACTTTAAAGATCTTCACTTTCTTAGTGATAGTTAAGTATTTTGAGTTTGCCTTGCCCTTCATCATATTAACTTCTGATTTATTTACTAAATCCTAGTGAAAATGTCTTATCCTAAGTATATAGCTCCTTTTACATAAATATCCCAAAAAACACCTCTATTATTAAAGTTTAACCAAAGTATTTATTTCCCAATTAATTATTAAAAGACCCACATTATGTGCCCTTTGGTTAAAATATATCATTATGTAATATTCCCGCCCCTTATGATAAGTTAATTATATTGGTTAATTTATCATATAATAAAAAAAAACATATATGAGAAAAGCTTTAAACATATGATATATATGTTTAACACAAAAAAATAATAAACCCGAAGTTTTATTTTAAACCAAAACTTTGGAAATAATCCCATTTCCTCTCGCACCCGATGCTTTAACTCAAGTTAAAATCCCGCTATATATCCCATTCCCCAACCCTAACTCGAGTTAAAAAAATAAGTCTCGCCGCAACCCCAATTTTCATTAAAGCGAGGGATTAATTAATTATCGGGATTAATTAATAACCTTTTCCTCCACCAATTAAAACGCCCTGGGATATTTAATTAAGTTAAATCACGTTTTAAACCCCCACGGAGCCCGCACATTAAACCCTCCGCCAACGCCACGTCCCCTCCACCGTCGGATCATCGCCTATAGATCGACGATCCACAGCCCGATTCAGCTAGCGTCCCTCGGCCTAGAGCTTTAACGCGGGGGGCACGGTGGTTTGAAATAGTCCACCGGCCACGCGTCCATTGATCGGTGGAATCGCTCGCACTCCCCATTCAATACCACCATTGCCGAAGTAAGCGGTGCGGGAATTACCGCTCACCGCCCAACCCCACCCGCCACACGTCATTTCGTACTCGTGATGTCATTCCTCGATAAACTAAAAACCCATTTTTTTGACTTTTGGAAATAAAACAAATTTTCGTGTTTTTTATGTCATTTTCATTATTTGAAAGCGGCTAACGCGCTTCCGCTACAAAATTCAAATTTTCAACTGAAATCTCTTGTTCTATCCGATTTCGCTCCCGAGAATTCGCCAGGACCCGGTGTTGGAGCATCCTCTTGCCACCACTTGATACCGTTAAATCCCAGTTTGCCTCGGAAAACATGTATTTATTCTATTGCGTTCCGAACTTCAAAAGAAACTTCTGTGTTCCTTGTTTTTCCGCCCGAATTAGTGTTTAAAAATCTTATTCCTAGGATCATTCCCACTAGCCGTACAATAGCATAGTGAATTGTTTCCCCGAACACCTGCATTGTGCCAATTTCCCTCATTAAAACCCGAAATCACAACATTTCCGTGAAGAAAACCAGACTTCCATTTTGAACACACGAGAACCAAAATGGAAGCCCCGTCGACCATTTGAATGTAACCCCCATTAAATGCCCCCACGAGAGAATTAGAATATTTGCCCTTAGTGGATAAGGACTTCCAAATTAAAGACTTAGTGTTTGATGAAAGCCCCCTTCGAAGTTATTGTTAGTCTGCAGAGACGATTATTCGAAGGGATTGGATGTCATTGGGTTGTGGGAATCCAATTTCCCGAGATATCTCATCCCCTCGGTCCTCATTTTCCTAGAAATTATCCACCTATCGCCATTCTAACTATGATCCAACTCAAGAGAGCGATAATGTCACGACCATAGTGTTCTTTTCCCCATTACTCCCCGGTGCCCATCAATGCAATGCTACATTTTGAACTCCGATCAAGAGCTAACTCCTTGTACTATGGAAGAATTGATTGAAAAGTCTAATCAGCTTGTCTCGAGAAAAATTGAAATCCATTTGCCAAACTTTTATGTTGCTCGAACATCAACCTAAGAGGCCACCTCCATATGGTTTTTAGCTTACTTTAACAAGTTAGGCGACTTATCCTCAATATGATATCCTTTGTTATGGGTTTCAATACAAGTGAATATGTTGATGAAATAACCTTGGTATTGTTGTCTATCTTTACTCTGAGGGCAACCTCTATGCATTAGAAATATGATTTTGCATCCTTCATTTCCAATAAAATCCATGACAGTTCATGAGGCTAGATAATGAGAAAGTGTTCAAATATTCCTCAGTTATTTATCATCTCCTCATCTATTATCAATCGGAGAAGTTTCCCCCTTCCATGTTAAAAAGCTTGATGCCAAGGGAAATCCTAGATCGGTTATTTTTGGTGCCCTATAACTCATTCTTCCTATGAGTCTCCCTATTCCTATCTTGAGTTCATCGATCTTTTTGTATATCCCTGCAACTACTTGTTGATGAGAATTCCTCCTCAAGGCTCAGTAATGAAATCAAGAAGACTTTGCAGACTTTCAAGGACATATAAAGTTTGAGAGCGATATTTATATCAAAACCATTCGGTCATCGAATCTATGGATGTGAATCGCATCCATTCAAGTTACCAAAATATGTGCCCATGAGACTTTTTGCCTTGGAATATTTTCAGGGCAAATGAATAATTATGATATGATTCATTTTTGTAGTGTGAAAAAGAAAGCCCAACTAAGGATCAAAATTCAATTAGGTCCTTTCATCTGCAACTCTAGAGAAGCCGAGCGAGAAGCGAGAAGATATACTACAAAGCCATTGCAAGTTCCAAAAGAAGTTTCGTTGGGTCCCTTATGATCCATTTAGTTTTATCCGTGATAAAAGAATGAAGAACAAATCTTCACCCTTATATTCACCACAGGATTCCCCCGATATAGAACAATATGCTAACCAAGATGAATGGGTGGAAGAAACACTAGTTAAGGAAGAAAGTGAAGAAGACAAAATGAACAAAAATTATGAAAGACCTTGAGAAAAGCTTTGACTTAGAATCTTTTGCACGGTGCAGGGTACCTCACATTTAGCACTTCTTCGGCGAAATCTACAACGGGGATTACGGGAAAGCGAGTCCATCTATTGCGGTAGAGCCAAAAGGCAAAGGAAAGGAACTTGAAATACAAGTCATTGAAACTTTTATCATGGCGAGAGAAACCTCAAACCTCCAGAGCACACGATCAATCACAAGTTTCTCCCACTCGGGTAAAAACATCTAGAAGTTTCGAATTACAAACTCCATCCAATATGGAAATAGGGAAAGAAAAGCGGGTTCAGGATACTACTCCTCCCAAAGAGTCCTCGAAGATACATCAAGCCAAAAAACGAAACCGAATCCACTTCCCGGATGTGGAAATCATTGATGAAATGTTTGATGATGGAAGGGAAGACAGGTGAACTAGCGTGCACGCTAGTGAAACAAACACACGAGCCACAAGGAAAAGCATCGCAAAGAAACGAGTTTAGTCTTGAAGTATCTTCTTTTAAGCCACCAAAAACAGATATGTGATATAAAAGAACTTTCATTAATATAAAGGCAAAGAATGATCCATTGAGAATGAAGGTTTATGATCAATATCTGAAAATGGCTCCACATAATCGGGGAAAGGTTAATGTCGGCATTTGACATTTCACAAGGCAAAATGATGATGAGCCACTTCAAGTCCAAGGTGCCAAAACCCATGGCAATGACTAATTATATTAGGACCAATTTTGAGGTCACAACTAAAGACATTCATCCCTTGGACCAGATAGAGCTGCATAAACAAGCCGGGGAAATGGTGTATTCTACTCTTCTTGATAAGGCCATGGCGTATTAAGATTTTGCAAGATTCTTTAAATAACACAAGCACCCAATTGCAGTTGAAAAAGGACACTCTTCCTCAGAGCCAAAGATAATAGAATAAAGTCTGGAAGACATAATTATTAGTTTGGGTCACAACCCCAAAAGATATCAAAAAGCATTGAGGCATTAATCAAAAAGAAAGATGATGATATTGCTTGCTCTAAGCAAAAGCGGTGAAATTACCGGCCTCAAGACATCCCCCAGACTCAGAAGTTTTGAAGGAGGTACGTGGGAAGAGATAATGGAGTTGCTCTTAAAAATGGTGAGCAACAAAGTGAAACGAGAGAAAGAATTGGAAAAATCTTTACAAGAAAAGGAAGCTATCATGCATACATCCATCATAGAGGCTACTACAACTACTGGGTACTACAACAGCAGCAAATCCACAAACGAGGCAGTAGCAGATGGCCTTACAGTTTGAGTTCGATGAATTGGTAAAACAAATGGAAAGTCTAAAACTCGGAGTCACGAACTTCAAACCACAAAAATTGCGGTTAGAAAATTTGAGCAGAAATATGATACGTCTAAAAAGACACGTTGTTTGATAACACCGAGGGAAATTAAAAAGATTGGAAAGATTGGTTAAGGCTTTAGAAAAAGATCTTTCATTAGAGAAGCCTTTGAGAAATAAATAAAATTCTTTGGGACAATATAATTGAGTTAATAAAAAGTATTTGGCCCTACTGATCGAAAAGCAATTTTTGAACAAAATGACTTGATCAAAGTAGCTCGAGAAGAAATAAACGAGAACAAGAGATGAATTAAAGAGCTGAGACTCTGAGCAAGCCAATCAACTTATGAGTTTTTGAACACCCGGACTATGCAACGATTGCAGTATTAGGAATTGAGGACGGAGACCGACACTATTTTGGAGATAAAACGAGTTTTTACCAAAAGAACTTTTATCTGAAATTTGGAAAGGAAGTGCTCGGATATTACAGCGAGAAATTAATGCTTTCAAAGGAAAATTTCGAGGTTTTATTGGACAATGGGTTACCCGAGTCCCTATGCTCTCGAGAGGACCGGATAATGGACACGGAAACCCATGTTAAGAAAATATATATCCATGCTCATAATACATGCTGCTCATTCTATCAGTTTACAGGCATAACGATTGTCAACGGGAAGAAATCTCTATGACGGGTTGAAGAATTTATTTCATCTTGAGCATGAATTAAAGTATTTGTTCCCTAGTCAGCCCCACTTTTTACATGTACACAGAGAGGCCGATGAGACATTGAGAAAACTTAAAAGAACTATAATAGCTAGAGAAGATCAATGGTGGAATGACTTATTGGAAATTCTATGAAATTTATCTTCTGAGGTTGATAATTTTTATCTTTTTACTATCATGTAAAAAAATAAATAAGGAGCACGAGTTAAAGAGTAGCAGTTGAACGGGTTAAAGAGTATCCAGTAGAAACAAAGAGTATCAGACAAGCAAAAAGAATTACTCAAAGACAGACGATCGAGCCCTATTACAGCACATGCCTCAAGCACATCCTACAAAAATGAGGAAACAACACATCAGCGAGTTACTCATTATTCTATCTACGAGACCATTTGTCTCCTTTTTATTTGTAAATTACTCCTTAGTCACCCTAGATTGTGGCTAGGTTAGTGTGAGATATTTTCAATTATTTTTTGTATAAATAAACCCTCAAAGATAGTATTGAGGGTGGATTCTAATACTTAGGCTATGACATTGATGTTTTTGGAATAAAAAGTGTTTTGGAGAAATTCATATGTGGCTTCTTGGATGACAATTTGAAGCTCGAGACTTTTGCGGGATTCATGTGTCGGACTGAGTTCAATAAGTTTTTCTATCCTATGTTTTAAGTTTTTATATCTTTTTATAATATCATTATGTCCATTTACGAATAATTTGCATAAATGATTGAATCGAAATTTACTTAATTGTACTACGATTTGGTGTGATTATTCTTAATGTTTTCCTCTAGATTGGTTATAAGCACGAATTCTTAAATTGTCTTGCTTTGCTAATTTAAACATTCACCCGATTACTATAATAAATAATTCTTCATTGCTCTTTGTTTGTAGTCATTTCATTTCTTTCTTTTGAACATGGTGAAATATTCTTAGTGCCTTTCATCCCTTCAAAATCATCCCATCCACTTTAAATTTTAGAGGGATTGTCCTGCTATCGGCTATCCTGCTTACGCAAAGCCATCTTGTGTGTAGAGTAGAAATCCGGTAAAGCCATCCTTTGACTCCATAGCCCAATGGATTGAAAATCTTCAACCTTGCCCCTAGTTTGTGGATTCCACCATTTTCAAACAAACTCTTGGATCTATAACTAGCCTAAAACCTTCTAAGAACAAAGATAAATAATAAAGAGAGCCCTCTGCTGGATGCGGATTAGCTAGATTACGTATCCGAAGGTTGGTTTGTGGTTACCTCGCGTATACTTTCCTTTTTCCACAACTTCAAGAAAACTGAGTGATAACATAGTGACGACTCCACCGGGGATCTAAATCATTTTTATTTGTTAATATTGTTCACTTATAAGCTATGACGAGTACGAAGATCAGCCAGGTAGCCTTTGAAATTGCTTTTGCTACGCAATTGAAAAAGTAAATAAATATCTTTGCTTAGATCAATCTACGATTTAGCTTATATGCGAATCTTAGTTTCAAAATGTTTAATCGGACTCTCTAGTTCAATAAATCTTTGAGAAAGATTTTTAATCACAAATCATTATTTCTTGAAGTATTTATAGAAGTTGTGTTTATTTTTCAATTAAAACCAAAAATCCAAAAACACTTAGTCTAGGAAACTGGCTTCGGAAAGGATTCGTCATACTAGGTCAAATCTGATCCCAATCCACCAACGATATTTGAAAATCCAAATCTGATTCCTAGGATTCTTAGAAGACAAGGAAGTCAAGAAAGTTTTGAAAGAGGAAGTCAAGAGAGTTTTTGGAAGTTCCAGGACTTCTTTCTAGATCATGATCTTGCTCTGTCAAGATAATATATTTTGACGAAATCCTTTTTTGATGAATGATTTGAAACATCCTTATTTGTAAATTTTTTTGAAATGAATTATCAGGATTAGTTCCCGGATCCATTGTTTTTTTGAAGATTTGCAATTGAGTTTTTTTTCCTATCACCTTGATCGACAGTTACAAGACTCCATTCAATCGAACAAACCTTTGAAGAAAAATTCCCGAAACATCTCTGTAATTACCGAAGCTTCCCAAAGTTCGAGTTTCACTTTTTTCTCCAAGCTCTTCAAACATCTGTTAATCCTTCTACTCCTCCATCCCCTCCTACCGGACCATCAACTCTGTTACCCCACTATATCTTCCAATGACCAATCGATATGCCCCTTTAAGGTTGCCCAACAACCCTGTTGCCTTGCCTCAGGGATTATCGAGTAAGATCACACCTTTTGATGGATCGGTACTTATACGGCTCAACAACACACCAAAAGGATGATCGATTACTTTGAGTTCTATGAAATTGACACCGATGATGTCCGAATGAGAATTTTTTGTTCGGAGTCTTACTAGAGAAGTTAGGACATGGTTTAGGGCCCTTGCTCCAAACAGGTATTGCTGATTTACAGAACTTTGTATAGGGCATTTTTGAATAGATGGGAGAAGAAGAAAGATCCTCTTCGAGATCCTGTCAGAATTTGAAAAATTAAGAAGAAGACCTAACGAAACAGTACAAGATTACATCATTTCAATGAAGCATATAACCCAGTTGTTCCCCGAGAACCTCGAGACCCCCCACCGACTCGTATTGGTTAAATTTCCGGATGGTTTTGACTCTAACATAGCTTATTCACTTGGGAAAGAAGCTCCAAACATTAGAGGAAATGCAAAGCATACAGTGGGTTAGTGTGGAAGCAAATCCGATAGAAAAACGAGCCGAGCTAGGGGCAGAAAGAAGAATGCCTCACGAATGAAGAACCTTCAAAGCTTTTGAAAAGAAGTCGGATGCAATCATTAAAAGGTATGGAAAGATTAGGAGACAAGTGGAAACAATCGAAAAGAAAATCTGCTGGTGATAATATGGTAAGAAACCCAAACTTTAGAAGAAATCGAACTCAAAAATATTGGAAAGAATGTCCCACGACCAAAACATTAGAGCCACCTTTCCGAAAAAAACTTTGTTGAATGTTCAAGTCTGAAGAACCTACGGAAGATGTAGAAATAAACAATGTAACCGATGACAAAAATGAACCGAAGTTTTCCTATCCCGAGGATGATCAAGAGAATCACATCCTTGAAACATTCCAAACTCATTCGAAATGAAACTTTTTGATTTTAAGGAAGGCTATGACACAGACAATTTATGAGGTTCATAAACGATGACAATTTGAGAAAGCGGGACGGATTGATGTGCCGAGAGAATAGCAAACGAGAAAGCCTGCAAAACAAAATGTCAAAGGTAAAGTTAACATCCCTCTGTACAAAACATTCTCCCTTGTACAAATTCTGTCTAGGACAACTCCTAACCCTTCAAACCCAATAATTGAAGATGTAGTCGACAACCAACCAAACAATAAAAAACAATCTAATACTTTTCCTCTATAGGAAATGTAGAAGAAACAATAGAAATTAGTTGAAACAACTTCAAATCAAAATTTCACTCATGAAAAAGAGAAAAAACGTTGAAGACCCAAAAAATAGAGAAAAACACAAGCATGTGCAAAACACTAAAACTCAAACGAGAAAAACCTTTCAATCTAGAGGTAGAAATAGGCAAACTAAAGATAAATCTGTTCCTTTATCGGAATTGGCTAAACATGATGTCTATAGAAGTCAAATTAGCAAATCCCTAAACATTAACATTCTTTGGATTGGATGATTCGGTAAATATTCTTGATGATCAACCCAAACTCCTTTTTGGCCCCGAGGTAAATGGAAAACCGGAAAGTGGAGGAACTCCTCCATTTTATGTAAGCCCTGAATGTTCATGACAAGATACTCCACAATGCTATGTTGGATACGGAGCATCCCACAATTTGATGCCTAAAGCTGTGATGGAAAGATTAAATCTAGACATTACCAGACCGTACAAAGATTTATTTTTCTTTTTGATTCTAGTCGGGTAAAATGTTTAGGTTTGATTAAAGATCCGTGTGTTACTTTGGTACAATATCTACGCTAAGTCTATTTTGATGGATATAGTAGTGGTCGATATCCCTCCTAAATATGGTATGTTGTTGTCTAGATCCTGGGGTGCTAAACTTGGAGGATCTATTCAAGCTGGACATGTCATATGCCACTATTTCGAGTTTTTTGGTCAACGTAAAAGACTTTACTGAGAGAGACATTGATGAAATATTTAGTCGCGTATGCCATGAGAAGCATCGAAAACTTCCCCCGTCTATTCTATACATTCGATATGGAATCTTTTATTTTATACAATCTTGAATTGGATCTTCCCACTTTGAAATAGAAGCTCCCGAAATTGGAAACTACAAAAAAAACTACTTGTGAAGATTGAAGAGATTTTTTGAAAACAAGGAAACACTAGATGATCAAGAAATATCAGAAAAAACTAAACAACTAGCTCCTATCAAGAAACATTTTAAAACAATTGATGAAGATTATGAACATGAAATTACGTGGCATTTAGAATTTGATGGATCAAATGAATAAATTAGGAGCGGGAGGCTGGTGTTTGGTTACATAATGTTGAGAATAATCATGTCGAAGGTCATGCTTATAGGTTGAATTTCAAATTCACTAACAACATGGCGAAAGTACGAAGCTCTTTTATTAGGGCTTAAACATGTCGAGAAGTTAGGAGCTATCGGAGTATCAATCATAGGAGATTAGGAGCTAATCATTCAACAAATTAAAGGAGAATGTTCAACAAAAGACATGAGATTGAAACAATACAGAAACTTGATTGTAGAAATTCTCAACACCTTTCTACAAAGCTCAACTTGCCAAGATTCCCGAAACAAAATTTGCATGCTCACGGATCTCGCAATGTTTGCTAGTACATGTAAATTACCTTTTGATCCTAATCATCGGTTCAGGGTTGAGAGTTAGACATAGGCCTCACTATACCGGACAATCTTTTGAATTGGCAAGTATTTGTAAATAATAATCAAATCAATAGTTTTTTTTGACACTTCAAAATGAGTTTTCTAAGCACGTAATATAGATGAGGACATAACAATTAGTGAATGCGATCAAGAAAAGAGAACAAAAAAATAGATATTTCAAGAAGAGAATGCAATTCATATCTTGCACCCAACCACATTCACGAGAAAAAGACATGCAGGGATTTGAAAAACATGGAATACGATGAGATCATAGAAGATGAAAGTCGAAATCATCAATTTGAAAGACAATCATTTGCCCAAAGGCTTAACTCCTTTGGAAGATCTTTTTGATTCAAATGACATTCCATTCGGACCTAAAATGGAACTGTTAAATGGCGATATTGAAGAGTGTAACTTAGGAACCCCGGGAGAATCCCAAAATGGTTAAATTATCCAAATCTCTACCGAGAGAAGATCAAAAGGTTAAATATGCTTTGAACTCTTAAAGGAATTCGAGGACGTTTTTCGCACGGAGTTATGAAGACCTTAAAGCATATGATACATCCATAATTCAACACACTATACATTTGAAACCCGGATCGAAACCTTTTAAACAAAAACTTAGAAGGATTAATCCCTGTTTTACAACCTTCAATTGAAAAAGAAATTAAAAGGATGTTTGAAGCGGGGATTATAGCTCCTATTAGGTTCTCACGAATGGGTTTCGAATCTAGTACCAACAAGGAAGAAGGCGGAGAAATTAGATTGTGTGTCGATTTGAGAAATTTGAATAAAGTTTCTTTAAAAGATAACTATCCTTTGCCTAAAATGGACTATATTCTACAGAGTAGTGGGATCTTCTAGGATATCTCCTCTTGGATGGATTTTCGAGGTATAACAGTTACGTTCATCCCGATGATCAAGATAAAACAACATTTACAACACCATGGGGTACTTTTAAATATGTCAAGATGCCATTTGGACTCAAGAATGCAGGAGCTACATTTCGAGAGAGCAATGGATATTGCTTTTGCTAAAGAAATACATGATTTTACGGTAATTTATCTAGATGATTTAACGAGTTTTTTCCAAAAGCGGATCAGTACAACATTTAGATCATCTAAGGAAAGTGTTTATAAAAGTCGAGAAAATATGGCATTCTTTAAACCCTAAAAAGTCATTGTTTGTTTTGGAAGAAGGAAAGCTCTTAGGTCACATTATTTCTAAAGATGACATTAGGATTGATCCGGAGAAGAATACAAGCAATTTTCTCGGATACCTCATCCTAGAAACATAAAAGAATTGCAAGCCTTCATAGGAAAGATTAATTTCTTAAGAAGATTTATTTTTAGCTTAGCGGAATTACTTAGATTGCTTACTAACATGCTTAAAAAAGATTCAAGCATTGGTGAATTTGTAGAAGCCAAGCAATCATTTGAGGAAATTAAAATGGCTTTAACTAGAACACGAGTTCTTACCGAGTCCAAAGTTTGATAGAGATTTCATTATTTTTTTCATTTGCTTACGACATACAATTGCATTGTTTTGCTACAAAAAGATGATCGGGGGATGTGAAAAACCAATTTCCTTTTTTAGTAAAGCACTTAGGGATGCATCTTTGAAATACAATATCATGGAGAAACAGGCTTTTGCATTAGTAAAAGCAATTAAAGATTTCGAGTTTACATATTATATTCTCATGTGATAGCTTATGTGCCTAATGCGTAGAATTAAAGACATCTTGACTCAAGATGGCATTGAAGGCAAAAGAGGTAAGTGGATAGCTACCATTTTGGAATATGATATTGAAATTAAACCAACAAAACTCATAAAAGGTCGAGGTTTGGCTCAACTCATGATCGAAAATAATTGCCAAGCTTTAGACATTAACGAATCGATGACGAACGGGAGATGACGACTCCACAGATCTAGTCGAAAGCTTTCTTAGATTCACCCCTGGTACCTTTGATATCATTCATGTTTTATTAAACACTACAAGCTCCTCCGGGGGTTGTCCAGAACGAAAAGAAGATTTTTGAAAATGACATCTTTGAAATATTGTATTTTAGATAGCACTCTATTTTGGAAAAAATCATGAAGGGATATTATCGAATTGTCTATTAAAAGATGAAAGGCTGATAAAGTTCTTAATGAATTTCATGCGAGGGGATTGTGGAGGACATCTCTTTGGAAATCAGCTGTGAGACAAAATCTTAAGAAATTTGGTTTTCTTACGTCAACCTTATTTTCTCGATGTTAAGAAATTTGTAACATCTTGTCATAAATGTCGGATATTTGAGGGTAAAAGAAATTTGTTACCCTTGCCATTAAAACCAATTTCCACAAAAAGACCTTTTCAACAATGGGGATTAGATTTTATTGGAGAAATTCATCCCCCTTCTTCGGGAGCAACACGGATGGATTCTTACTTGACGAATACTTCACTAAATGGATTGAAGCCATCCCATGCGAAGTAGGCAAATGATTACGTAATTATAGGGTTTTTATAAACCAATATACTTTCAAGATTTGGTTGTCCGGAAAAAATCATAACAAATAATCTTTACTTTGTATTTAAATCAAAGAAAATGATTAGTTTACTGCAATAAATATCATATTACTTTAGGCCATTCGACGACCTATTACCCTCAGGGGGTAATGGAGTGCGCGAAATCTTCCAATAAAAGTCTTATTAATATCATTAAAAAGTTACTCGGAAGAAAACAAAAAGAATTGGCACAAGAAATCCGACCAATGCATTGTGGGCGAACGGACTTACAACTAAGAAATCAATTGGGACTAGTCCATATGAATTAGTTTATGGCATTGAAGCAAGATTCCCATCATCTTTAGGAATTCTGACATGAAATTACTTCTGGGGAAGCTCAAGTGGAACCAAATGATATTCAAAGGAGAATTAACCAAACAATTCACTTGCGACGAAACCCGGAGAAGAAGTGTATCAACGATCCCAAGTCTTGCGGGAAAAAGTTAAAGAAAATGTTTGATAAAAGGACTAAAGCGAGTAAGATTTTCAACTAGGTGATAAAGTCTTAAGATGGGATTCTAGAAGAGAAGAAAAAGGGAAACATGGGAAATTTGATTTCTTGTGGAAAGGGCCTTATATCATTCATGCCTTGTAGGGAAACAACACATACTTTTTTTGAAGAATTTGGACAATTCGGAAGTCGGAGGAAGGACCAGGTCAATGGTCGAATGTTGAAGCATTATTTTGATCCTGTTACTAGGATGTTTTGATTTTTCTAACTTGTACATAATATATCCTTTTTTAATGCAGTTTTGATTCGATGGTGACTTCTTGGAGTTGAAGCCCGAAGCAGAAGGCCTAAGCTTCAAAAGTTCCACTATCATATATACAAAAAAAAGATACAGGAAGAAGAAGATTACATGGTTTAGTTTGAAAACATTTTGAGGCAAGCGACCTGCTTTGTTCTTGACTTTTCACAAGGAAAAGCCATCCCCAAGTGGAGCCGGTGTTAGACTCCTATACCAATAGGTGTCATTTTTCATGATTGTCTTGATTGAACTATGGAATATGTTCAAACATTTTTTCTTGAGCAAAGGTGTTCCATATTCTTTAGAAAAGCCATCAAAAAATTTAAAAAAATGTAAAGAGGGTATACCCTAAAAAAGAAAAATCAAAGGGTAAGAAAAATAAATTGGTCGAGAAAATGAAAGAAATGAACCCCAAGCAAAAATAGACCAAGGAAAAGTGTGCAAATCAAAATGCCACTACTATTTCATTTTTGTAATAAAGCAATTATGTCGACTTGTCAAACTTTTGCCACAATTTATGAAGAGTCAAAGCTGTTTAAACTTGACTCATTCATTTTTCAATTTCATGTTGTAGAATAGAGAATAAATATCTGACCAAACAGTTTAATCTTTGGCAGACAAGTAGATAGGTAGAGTTAATAAAAGGTGCTCAACAGTTTAGCTCTGAGCCCTTGGATGTAATAAGGAGTAGAAATAGAAAGATTTATCATGTAAAAAGAAAAAGTTTGATAAGGTTTTTACAAGTCTAAATGCACTGCCCTAATAAAGAAGAGAAAATGGTAATGTAAAGTAGATAGGGTAGGTAGATGGTGTTGCCGGGTTTCATATGATGAATGATGGTGCAAAATATGTTTAATCTTTTACCTTCATCACAAGTCCGAAGCAAGAAGTGCACTAGAAAATTCAAAGCAAGCAAAGTCAAAATCATTAACTTCCCTCATCACTTTCCCCTTAAGTTTTACTAATTTCCCCTCAAAGTGCTAAGGTATTTGGAGATCAAAGGGGCTCAAGGCATTTTCCTTGACTTTTTGGAGGGACCGGACCCTCGGCCTAATGATAAAAAAGACCTAAGTACTTGACATTATTTGCCATTATAATCATTCACTTTTAACCTTTTCCTAAGTAAAATCCAATTTTACTTAGGAAAATCATGCCATATTTCATAAAATACCCTCAAAAATCACTTGCTATGCTATGTTTAAGTGTTGAAGTTAGGATGATATAATTTACTTTAAAGATCTTCACTTTCTTAGTGATAGTTAAGTATTTTGAGTTCGCCTTGCCCTTCATCACATTAACTTTTGATTTATTTACTAAATCCCTAGTGAAAATGCCTTATCCTAAGTATATAGCTCATTTTACATAAATATCCCCAAAAAACCCCCTCTATTATTAAAGTTTAACCAAAGTATTTATTTCCCAATTAATTATTAAAAAGACCCACATTATGTGCCCTTTGGTTAAAAATATATCATTATGTAATATTCATCACTTATGATAAGTTAATTATATTGGTTAATTTATCATATAATAAAAAAAACATATATGAAAAAAAAGCTTTTAAACATATGATATATATGTTTAACACAAAAAAATAATAAACCCGAAGTTTTTATTTTAAACCAAAACTTTGGAAATAATCCCATTTCCTCTCGCACCCGACGCTTTAACTCAAGTTAAAATCCCGCTATATATCCCATTCCCCAACCCTAACTCGAGTTAAAAACTAAGTCTCGCCGCAACCCCCAATTTTCATTAAACCCGGGGATTAATTAATTATCGGGATTAATTAATAACCTTTTTCCTCCACCAGATTAAAACGCCCCCGGGATATTTAATTAAGTTAAATCACATTTTAAAACCCCGCGAGGCTCGCACATTAAACCTCTCGCCAACGCCACGTCCCCTCCACCGTCGGATCATCCGCTATGAATCGAGCGATCCACGAGCGATTCCGCTAGCCGTCCCTCGGCCGAACTTTAATGCGCGGGGGGGCATGGTGGGTCTTTGAAATAGTCCACCGGCCACGCATCCATTGATCGGTGAGGTGCTGCCTCCCCATTCAATACCACCATTGCCCGTAAGCGGTGCGGGAATGCCCGCTTACCGCCCAACTCTGCCACACGTCATCCCGTACTTCCGTGACGTCATTCCTCGATAAACTAAAAACCCCCTTTTTTTGACTTTTGGAAATAAAACAAATTTTCATGTTTTTTATGTCATTTTTCATTATTTTAAAGCGATTGCGCCTTCAGCTACGAAATTCAAATTTTCACTGAAATCTATGTTCTATCCGATTTCACTCCCGAGATTCCGCCGGACCAGTGTTGGAGCATCCTCTGCCACCACTTGATACTCGTTAAATCCCGGTTTGCCTCGGAAGCAAATGGCATTTATTCTATTGCGCTCGAACTTCAAAAGACTCTGTGTTCCTTGTTTTTCCGCTGAATCGGTGTTAAAATCTTATTCCTAGGATCATTCCCCAGAAATTTATGTAAAGCTGTGAATTGTTTCCCCGAACACCCGCATTGTGCCAATTTCCCTCATTAAAACTAAAATCATGACATTTCGTGAAGAAAAACCCGAGAAAATTCCATTTTGAACACCACAAGAACCAAAATGGAAGCCCTAGAAGGCGACTCCAGATACAACCCCATTAAATGTCCCCCCACAAAGAATTAGAATATTTTCCCTTAGTGGATAAGGACTTCCAAATTAAAGACTTAGTGTTTGATGAAGGCCCCCTTCGAAGTTATTGTCGTTGCGAGACGATTATTCGAAGGGATTGGATGTCATTAGGGTTGTGGGAATCCAATTTCCCCAAGATATCTCATCCCCTCGATCCTCATTTTCCCGAAATTATCCACTACGCCATTCTAACTATGATCCAACTCAAAGAGCGGTAATGTCCACGACCGGAGTATTCTTTTTCCCCCATTACTCCCCGGGCCATCAATGCAATGCTACATTTTGAACACGATCAAGAGCTAACTCCCTTGTCTATGGAAGAACTGATTGAAAAGTCTAATCAAGCTGTCTCTAGAAAAATTGAAATCCATTTGCCAAACTTTTATGTTGCTCGAACATCAACCTAAGAGGCCACCTCCATATGGTTTTGCTTACTTTAACAAGTTAAGCTGAGACTTATCCTCAATATGATATCCTTTGTTATGGGTTTCGGTACAAGTGAATATGTTGATGAAATAACCTTGAGTATTGTTGTCTATCTTTTACTCTGGGCAACCTCTGTGATAAAATATGATTTTTGCATCCTTCATTTCCAATAAAATCCACCGATCAGTTCATGAGGCTAGATAATGAGAAAGTGTTCAAATATTCTTTAGTTATTTATCATCTCCTCATCTATTATCAATCGCAGAAAGTTCCCCTTCCATGTTAAAAAAGCTTGATGCCAAGGAAATCCTAGATCGGTTATTTTTTTGGATCTGCCATAACTCATTCTTCCTATGAGTCTCCCTATTCCTATCTTTGAGTTCATCGATATTTTTGTATATCCGCAACTACCTTGTTGACGAGAATTCCTCCTCAAGGCTCGGTAATGAAATCAAGAAGACTTTGCGAGCTTTCAAGGACATATAAAGTTGGAAGTGAGTATTTATATCAAAACCATTCGAGTCATCGAGAATCTATGGATGTGAATTGCATCCATTCAAGTTACCAAAATATGTGCCCATGAGACTTTTTGCCTTGGAATATTTCGGGCAAATGAATAATTCCGATATGATTCATTTTTGTAGTGTAGTGCAACGAAAGCCCAACTAAGGATCAAAATTCAATTAGGTCCTTTTCATCTGCAACTCTAGAGGCGAGCGAGAAGCGAGAAGATATACTCACAAAGCCATTCCAAGTTCCAAAGAAGTTTCAGTTGGGTCCCTTATGATCCATTTAGTTTTATACGTGATAAAAGAATCCAAGAACAAATCTTCCCCCTTATATTCACCACAGAATTCCCGATATAGAACAATATGCTAACCAAGATGAATGGGTGGAAGAAACACTAGTTGAGGAAGAAAGTGAAGAAGACAAAATGAACAAAATTACGAAAGACCTTGAGAAAAACTTTGACTTAGAATATTTTGCACAAGTGCAGGTACCTCACATTGGCACTTCTTCAGCAGGAAATCTACAACAGGGATTACAGGAAAGCAGTCCATCTATTGTAGTAGAGTCAAAAGGCAAAGGAAAGGAACCTGAAATACAAGTCATTGAAACTTTTATCATGGCAGAGAAACCTCAAACCGCAAGATCACCTGATCAATCACAAGTTTCTCCCACTCAGGTAAAACATCCTGAAGTTTCAGAATTACAAACTCCGTCCAATATGGAAATAGGAAAGAAAAGGCAGGTTCCAGATACTACTCCTCTCAAAGAGTCCTCAGAGCTACATCAAGCCAAAAAACAGAAACCCGATCCACTTCCAGATGTGGAAATCATTGATGAAATGTTTGATGATGGAAGAGAAGATAGTCAACTGACTGGCGCAGCAAGTGAAACACATACAAGCCACAAAGGAAAAGAATTACAAAAACAGTTAAGCACTGAAGTATCTTCTTTTAAACCACCAAAAACAGATACAGGTGATATAAAAAGAACTTTCGTTAATATAAAGGCAAAGAATGATCCATTGAGAATGAAGGTTTATGATCAATATCTGAAAATGGCTCCACATAACCAGGAAAGGTTAATGTCAGCATTTGACAATTCCCAAGGCAAAATGATGATGAGCCACTTCAAGTCCAAGGTTCCAAAACCCATGATAGCAGTTGATTATATTAGGACCAATTTTGAGGTCCTGGCTAAAGACATTCATCCCTTGGACCAGATAGAGATGCATAAACAAACTGGGGAAATGGTGTATTCTACTCTTACTGATAAGGCCATGGCAACCTTAAGGCTGCAAGATTCTTTAAATAACACAAGCACCCAATTGCAAGTTGAAAAGGCCTCTTCTCAGGCCAAAGATAACAGAATAAAGTCTCTGGAAGACATAATTATTAGTTTGGGTCACAACCCCAAAGATATCAAAATAATTGAGGCACTAATCAAAAAGAAAGATGATGATATTGCTACACTAAGAAAGCAGCTGAAATTACCAGCCTCAAGACCTCCCCAGACCCAAGAAGTTTTGAAGGAGAATTCACAGGAAGAGATAATGGAGTTACTCTTAAAAATGACTGAGAAACTGAGTGAAACAGAGAAAGAATTGGAACAAGCTTTACAAGAGAAGAAAGCTATCATGCAGGCATCAATCACAAAAGCTACTACAACTACAGGTACTACAACACAAATCCTTAAGCAGGCAGTGCGAGTAAACGCCTGGTTTGAGTTCGATGAATTGAAACAAATGGAAAGTCTAAAAACTCGAGTCCACGAACTTCCAAACCACAAAATTGTAGTTAGAAAATTTGGAAGCGAGAAATATGATACGTCTAAAAAGAGCTAGTTCTTGATAACACCGGGAAATTAAAGATTGGAAAGATTGGTTAAGGCTTTAGGAAAAGATCTTTCATTAGAGAAGCCAACTTTGAGGAAATAAATAAAATTCTTTGGATAATATAATTGAGTTAATAAAAAGTATTCGGCCCTCTGTTCAAGCAATTTTTGAACAAAATGACTTGATTAAAGTAGCTCAGCAAGAAATAAACAGAACAAGAGATGAATTAAGAGGTAGACCTGAGCAGGCCAATCAACTTATTCAATTTTTGAACACCCAAACGAAGCAACAGCTTGCAGTACTAGGAATTGAAGACATGACCGGCACTATTTTGATGATAAAAAGAGTTTTCATCAAAAGAAATTTTATGCAGAATTTAGAAAGGAAGTGCTCAGATATTATGGCAGAAATTAATGCTTTCAGAGAAAAATTTCAAGTTTTGGTGGAAAGTGGGTTACCCAGTCCTATGCTCTCAGAGGACCAGATAATGGACTTGGAAACCTATGTTAAGAAAATAGACATCCATGCTCAAAATATGACTGCTTGTTCTATCAGTTTGCCAGAAACAACGTTGCCAACAGGGATAAATATTTATGACAGATTGAAGAATTTATTTCATCTTGAACATGAAATAAAGTATTTGTTCCCTGATCAGCCTACTTTTTACAAACTCACAGAGGCCGATGAGACATTGAGAAAACTTAAAAGTACTATAATACCAGAAGATCAATGGTGGAATGACTTATTGGAAATTCTATGAAATTTATCCTCAGGTTGAGAATTTTATCTTTTTACTATCATATAAAAGATGAATAAGGAGCACAGGTTGAATAGTGGCAGCTGAACAGGTTAAAGAGTATCCGTAGAAACAAAGAGTATCAGACAAGCAAATAAATTACTCCAAGGGACAGCATCGAGCCCTATTATAGCACCTGCCTCCAGCTAGTCCTCAAAAGCGGGAAACAAAACATCATCAGTTACTTGTTATTCTATCTACGAGACCATTTGTCTCCTTTTTATTTGTAAATTACTCCTTAGTCACCCTAGATTATGGGCTAGGTTAGTGTGAGTTATTCTCAATTATTTTTTGTATAAATAAACCCTCAAAGAGAGTGTTGAGGGTGGATTCTATTACTTTGCTGTGACATTGAAGTTTTTGGAATAAAAGCATTTTGGAGAAATTTATTTGTGGCTTACTGGATGACAATTTGAAGCTCAGGACTTTTTGCAGGATTCATGTGTCGGACTGCAATTCAATAAGTATTTCTATCCTATTTCTTAAGTTTTATATCAGTTTATAATATAATTTGTGTCCATTTCTGAATAATTTACATAAAGGATTGAATCATAATTTACTTAATTGTACTCTGATTTCAGAGGTGATTATTCTTAATGTTTTCCTCTAAATTGGTTATAAGCACAAATTCTTAAATGCTCTCCTGCAAAGCCATCTTGTGTGTAGATTAGAAATCCAGTAAAGCCATCCTTTGACTCCATAGCCCAATGGACTGAAAATCTTCAACCTTGCCCCTAGTTTGCGGATTCCACCATTTTCAAACAAACTCTTGGATCTATAACTAGCCTAAAACCTTCTAAGAAAAAAGATAAATCATAAAGAGAGAGCCCTCTCTGGATGCAGATTGGCTAGATTCTGCATCTAAAGGTTGGTTTGTGGTTACCTCGGGTATACTTTCCTTTTCCACAACTTCAAGGAAAACCTGAGTGATAACACCTCCAATGTTGGATGAGAGATTTCAATGGAGGGGGTTTCCTCTCTTTTATCCACCAGGAAAGGCTTGGGAGCCTCAGCTGGTTGAGCGACTCTCTTAGACGGTTGCTTATGCACCGCATCCTTATAAGAGAAGGCAAGAGCCGAGGAGGTTTTCCTAGAGGCTCCTCGTCTCAAACGTAGAGAGAGAGTAACTGAAGCATCTCTTTTGATATTGTAATAAGACAAAGGCAGAGGGTCCTCAAGTTTTTTACCTTCGTAAAGAAATCTCAGGAGATCTGAGGGGATTCCCAGTCTGAGTTCAAGTTCTCACTGAATGTCCTGCACCAGATCCATGGCTCGCACATAGAGCAACTGTGTTCCACTAAATAAAAGAGAGATCTGGATCTGATAAGCAGAGGATGAATAATCTGCAAAACTCTATTCTCCACTTCGAAACTGCTTCTGAGCTGTGCGTACTCCTTGTGTTCTCAGATCCAGGTGGTTTTTGGCGTTGAAATCTGCTAGATGAGGATGAAAGTCCACCTAAATCAGTCCCCAATCCTGTTTTCTCTGTCCATTCATGAGGCTGAAACTAGATTTCAGCAGGGACGCAGCTATAGACGAAGCTTCCGGGATGCTTGATTCTCCATCTTTGTGCCATCTAGCTTTGATGACTACTCTTGTGCCTAATCGTCGTCAGAGGGAGACATCGGCGTGAACGTTTGTCCCTGCAACAAGATCTGCAACGACACAAGCTAGATTAACCCTTTTACCTGCAACCTGGGCCAAATTTGTTGTCGAATGAATGATCTGATGCTGCGATCTGTTTATTTTCGGAGAGGAAAGGCCCTAGAGACCTGCGGCGTTGAAACCTTCATCACCTGCTCGCCCTGTCGTGGTGTCGGTGTCGACATAGCCCAACAGGGCCGAGGGAGCAATGGCGTAGGCGGGAGACATTTTGATTAGGTTTTCCCCGAGTCTTCTTCCTGTAAATCCATCGGAGCCTCTTTACTCTTCAATTATTGCTTCATGTATCTTAATATATTTTTCAATTAGTAGTTTTTAATTTCTAATTCATAAGGTAATCTTGTTAGAGAAGGACAAACAAATGTATTAAGTTAGGAGATTCTTCTACTTCTGATTGCACATTTGAATTTAGAAATTGTTTAGGTTAGATTTATATTTGTAATATGAATTTCCCTAACCATTGATAAACCATCTTATAAATTGATTATAACTGAAACCCATATACTTTGGGGATGCTTCTAAGTTCCACTAGCCCAGATTGATAATAAATACTTGCATTAGTTTACACAGTAAATTGACCCAGCATTTTGGCGCGGTTATTGGGGAAGCATATTTCAAAATGGTCAAATAGGAAGAAAAAAAGATTAAAAAATTATATTAAATCACCAAAAACAACAAAAACATAGTTTTTATTTCAAGTAATGTTTTCTTATGCCTAGAGATAGAGATAAGAAAGGTATATTTGCGAAAGAAAACCCCCCAACAACTCATTCATCCACAAAAATAACAACACTAGTTGCTGGAAGACCTACCATAGAAGAGTTAGAGGAAAAACATAGATCAGGACAGAGATTAACTTTAGCTGAAAGACAAATCTTGTTAGCCTTTGAGGTAAAAAGAAAGCGATTACCTAAAGAACCTCCTTCTGTATGGAAACAAAAAGATACAAGAGAACCAACTGTTGAACAACTAGAGCAACCTGTACTTGAAGAAATAAAAGTAGTGGAAGAAATATAACTTGTACTTGAACAAGAAATGGCTGAAGAAGGAGAAGGATCAACTAGAATAAACATGACTCCTGAACAAAGACTAGAATATGAAAGACAACAAAGGGAATGGCGAAGACAACGAGAAGAAGAAAGAAGAATTGAGGCAGAAAGAAAGGAAGAGGAAGACAGAAGAGCAGAAGCACTTAGAAGGATAGAGGAAGAAGTAAGAAGAGAAAATCAAAATGGAAGAACACAAGAAAATGAGTAAGAAATTAATAATGACCAGGAAACTACTTTTGGCTTTCCAATATTAGATGCAAGAGAAATATTAGGAGAAGAAATAAAAATGAAAAAACATTCCACCTTCCGTGTTGCATAATTTCTATGGAATGTCAACAAAAGATCCTGATGCATTCATGTTTGAGTTTGATATCTTGTGTAGAACTTATGGATATACTGATGACACACATAAGCTTCGACTTTTTCCTGCTACTCTGAAAGCAGCAACCTTGAAATGGTTCATGGGATTAGGAGAACATACAATTTCTTCTTAGGATGATATGAGTAAATTTTTTCTTAAAAATTATCAAGCTTACTGCAGGGCTAGAGACTCAAAAGAATTGATTTTTAGAATGACAAAACAAGAAGATGAAAGTTTGGAAGAATATTTGGAAATATTTCTTTACAATTTACAGAAATCCAAACATCATTCTCTTAGTCGTGATACCATCCGCACCATTTTTCTTAAGGGTATTAGGGATGAGTATTTAGACATCCTTAATGTGATGGAAAAAGGAGATATCTCCAATTTACCATTCGAATAAATTGTTGAACTTTGTCAGAAATACTCTAGGGGAAGATCAAAGAGTGGAAAGGGAGACATTTCATCAAAAGCTTCCAAATCTGCAGCAAGTGCAGTAACAAGAGCAGAGATAGGAATCCTGCTAGAAAATTTCAAAACAAATCTCTTAAGAACTTTGGGAACACAAGTAGATGTCTTGAAAGCTAAGAAAAAGAAAGAAGAGCAAGATGAAATTGTTACACAGCAATTTGTCATTGTCCTTGTACTCCTCGTTCCTTGCTCCTGGAGGACCCATATAGTGACCTTTTTGTACTTTCCAAGCATGGAATACATACCCTTGAACCACACTTTGTCTGCCAAATCATCTCCCTTTACAACTTTTCTGGAAGATCCTTATATAAACTTGGTTTTCAAGGTCGATGCTTTCTTTCAGTGTCTGACCCGCATCGATAGCAGAGATTTACACTGAGACCCGCGCCGATCGGTGCTCTGTCTTAATGTCGGACCTGCGGCGATCCTCTTTTGGAAAGTTTTTAAATAGAAAGGAAGCTTCTGCGACTAGAAGTTTCGCGAGGCGGTGAGCTGGAAGTTTGTTTTGAGGATATGGCTAAGGAATTCCCCTTTGGGCTTCTTGTTCCCAAGAAATAGGAACTACTCCAAAGGATAAGCTCTTTTCTCATTATTTGAGGGCCCATAACCTCCTCCTCCATTTTTACATAAGGAGACCTCTTTCACCTATGCTTCCTTAGTTAGAGTTAGAGTTAGCTAGAGAGAAGAAGTAATCATAGCTTTGGGATAATAGTGCAGAGTGTGATTGTTTTTGTGTGTTAGGAACATAGTGAGATCTTGGACCTTTGTGTATGAGGGTGTTGCAAACGTGCTTGGATACAAACCTGCTGAAGGAGAGCCTCAACATCAAGGCTTGGTTGTAAACTCCCCTTGTCTTTATCATAATAAAATTCAACTGATGTTTATCTTCCACTCTTGTTTACATTCATAATGAGATTTCTAGCATTCCTTGATCAGTTAGATAGGTTGTAATTGTTTTATGTTTATCGTGACTTTACGCTTGTCATGGTGTCTTGATTGTATGTACAGGTAACCAGACATAAGTGGCAGCGTGTATCGAGCTTGAGAAGAGCAACGTATCAAGCAGCTTCAACGAACGATGAAAACATAGCTTCAGGACAAGGTAGGTAATCTTCCTTGCTCTGAATTTCATTTATAATCTAGGAAGGTATATGTTAGTATGTTCCTGTAGTTTCTAGACCCACCCTAGGGCTAGAGGGATCGCCTCTGTTCGAAGAGGGGATTTACCCAGAAAACGAAAATCTTAGCAATTTTTTGTCTAAAGTGTAGGCAAAAACATCCACTCAGGGAATGTCCTTTGCAAGGTATAGAAGTGTGTGGACTTTGCACACAAAATCATGCAACATAAAAATGTCCCAAATTAAAGGAATTTTTGTTGGAATCACAATTTCTGTTAGACCAAAACCCACAGGCATTAGTCTCCGCTACAATCTCCAGAGTTAGGATCCACGAGAGGCGGTTAGTCCATGTTGTGAAACACATGGGGAACATTGAACTCAATGTCCAACAATCTCCCCCCGAACACGAGTCGGGTGAGTTTCAAACTCGAGACCTGTCGCTTTGATACTAAATGTTGGAATCACGGTTGTTGTTAGACCAAAACTCGCAGGCATTAGTCTCCACTACAATCGCCAAAGTTAGGATCCATGAGAGGCGGTTAGTCCATGTCGCGAAACACACGAGGAGCGTTGAACTCAATGTCCAACAATTGCAAGGAGAAGAAGTGCAAGGAGTAGATTATCTCTACTATATGGCACCAAGGAAACCTTGTCAACCAAGGATGCCTCAACAATTTCCTCAACAAAACCCCCAAAATTTTCAATATCCTCAAAATAGATGGAATACACCAATTCCATGGCAGGCTTGGCCACCACAACAATATAAAAACCAACCTGCACAAGGATGGAGGGGATATGGTTATGGAAACCAACCACCATAGTATATGTATCCTTAGCAGTGTTAATATCAACAACAATACCCTCCATAACCATTTCCTCAATATCAATAATTCCAACAACATCAACCAATGCCATATCCACCTCAAAACCAACCAATGCTAACTCAACCACAACAACTTCATTTTCCCACTAACCAACCACCTCCTAGACCAACACAATTGTCAACTCAGCCAGTAGCTAATCCAAGTAACAAGGTGGATAGACCAACATATCATGTAGAAGATGCAACATATTATCCTACTTATTCAATTCTTCCCATACAAGATGTGCATCTAAGGTCTGGGAAGGTGTTACAAAAAGATTCTCCTCCGATAATTGAAGAACAAATTGAACAAGGAGAACAAAGTCAACAATCTCAACTAGAAAAGAAAATTCATAATGGTAAATCTATTATGACACGGACTCCACCATATCCAGAGAGATTGATACAACTGAATATTCCAATATCTCTGCCTGAATTTAATATTTTGGATGAATTGAAGAACACATATGTCAAAATTCCTTTGTTGCAGGCAATTAAAGATATTCCGATATATGCAAAAACAATCAAGGAATTATGCATTAAGAAATCTGGCAGAAGAAAGAAGGATCCACCTACAATCTAGGTAATTGGAAGTCTATCAAGTCTCATGTCTACAAATACAGCTATTGAAAAGTATGTTGATCCATGAATTCCTATGGTTACCATTTTGATTAACAATTTTGTCAGTACCAAATATTTAATAGACTTGGGAGCAGCCATAAATGTTATGACTACAGAGACTATGAAACGATTGAATCTAAACAACATTAGACCTACTACTATAGTTTTAGAACTTGCAGATAGATCTAAAGTTGTACCATAAGGTATATTGGAAGATATCATTGTCTCACTGGATTCATGGAAGTATCTTGTAGACTTCTTGATTTTGAAGCCAAAAAAAAATTTAGGAGGGCGTCCCTTAATTTTAGGCAGACCATGGTTAGCCACTGCAGATGCTTACATTGGATGCAGGTTGGGAAGTATGATTATTGCACATGGAGATGAAAGAACACATGTTATATTATATCCTCCCGCTCAATCTCCTTCTTTATTATTATGGCTTGATGGAGAGGAACCACAAGAGCTTCAATCTGTTCTAAGTCTTAATCAAGTTTATAATTTTAGAGAGGAAGAAGAAAATAAGGACTTATTATATCTATTCATCTTAGAACCAAATATTTCAGAGCAGCTTAGAGTAACTCAATATGAAGCTGCTAGTTATCTTTTAAACGAATGTTTTCAAGAAAATTGCACTATAAAATCATTGCAAAATACATTCGAAATCATTTTTACTGTAAATTCAATTACCAATTCAAATAGAAAAATCATTGAGATTAGTCCCGAGAGACATTTGAATATTGGTAATAACTTACAATCATCACAATAGGAAAAGCTAATAACATTGTTACAAAAATATTCAAAAGCTTTTTCCTGGGATTACATAGACATGCAGGGAATTTATCCAAAAACATGTATCCATCACATTTACACTGATGATCAAATTAAACCTATAAAACAACCACAAAGAAGGATGAACCCCATGATGAAGGAAAGAGTGAAAGAAGAATTACAGAAACTATTACAAGTTGGATTTATCTATCTTGTTTCAGATAGTCAATGGGTTTCACCCTTAGTTGTAGTACCTAAGAAGAATGGAAAATGGAGAATTTGTGTGAATTACAAAGAACTAAATAAAGCTACATTAAAATATCATTTTCCTTTACCATTTGTTGATCAAGTGTTAGATTCATTAGCTGGAAATAAATTCTTTTCATTTCTTGATGGATTTAGCGGATACAATCATATAAAGATAGCATTGGAAGATCAATATAAGACAACATTCACATGCCCATGGGGAGCATATGCATACAATGTATTACCCTTTGGTTTATGTAATGCACTTACTACCTTTCAGAGAGAATTTCTTGCAATCTTTGCTGATTTGATCCATGAGTGTGTAGAAGTTTACATGGATGATTTCACTGTGTATGGTACAACATATGATGATTGTTTACAAAATCTTGAAAACGTGTTTAAAATATGCATAGAGACAAATCTATCACTCAGTAATGAAAAATGTTTTATGATGTCAATTGAGGGGATAGTGTTGGGACACCATATTTATTCTTTAGGAATTAAGGTGGACCCAGAAAAATTCAAGTCATTGTGAATTTAACACCACACACAACACAAAAAGAAGTTAGAAGTTTCTTGGGTTATGTAGGCTACTATAGGAGATTTATTGAAAATTTTAGTAAAATAGCTTTTCCATTATTCAAGTTACTTGTGAAAGATGTGGAATTCCAATGGAAAAATAATTATCAAAATGCATTTGAAAAATTAAAAGAAAATTTGTCAATCGCACCCATTCTTCGAGAACCTAATTGGTCTTTTCCATTTCACATTTCAACTGATGCATCTGATACAACTATTGGAGAATCACTTGGAAAAAAAGAGAATCAGTTTAATTATGCCATATATTTCATAAGAAAAAACTTAACATCGGCAGAATTGCATACAGAAAAAGAAATGTTAGCTGTAGTACATGCAGTTAATAAATTTCGACATTATATAACAAATTATTAAGTTTATATCCACACGGACCATTCCGCCATAAAATATTTAATGAAAAAATCAATCACAAATGGAAGAATAACTAGATGGATGTTATTGATGCAAGAATTTAACATTCCTATACAAAATTCACCAGACAAAGATAATAAAGTTGCAAACTTTCTATCAATACTACATTCAACTGGTGATCCTAATCCAGTATCAGATAATTTTCCAGATGAACATCTAGTTGCTATAAATGTCAAAACTCCATGGTTTACAGATATAGCTAACTATTTATCATCTGGCATCCTACCATCTCATTACACAAATAAACATAAAAGAAGAAGAATTAGAGAAAGTGATAGATATAGTTGGGTCAATGGAGATCTATTTTATACTGGTACTAATCTAATGATTAGAAAATGTGTTCGAGAAGATGAGATTATTGAAATTTTGAAAGCATATCATGACGAACCATGTGGTGGTCATTTTGAAGATAAACAAACATCATACAAAGTGATGAAACTTGGCTACTACTGGCCATCCATATTCAAAGACTCCAAGGCCTGTGTGAAAATATGTGACAACTGCCAAAGAATTGGTAGACCAGTGGCATGAGATGAAATGCCATTAAAGCCACAAGTATTGATTGAACCATTTGAATATTGGGCTTTAGATTTTGTGGGACCAATCAACCCTCCATCCATTGGAAAGAAGTACATCCTGGTATGTACAAATTATGTAACTAAGTGGGTGGAGACAAAGGCAGTAGCACGGGCAATAGAAGATAATTTTGTGTCTTTTCTTTTTGAAGAGATATTTGTAAGGTATGTAGTTCCGAGATAGATAGTAACTGACCAATGCACATAGTTCACATCAAATCTTATTCGAGACCTTACCAAGAAATACAAGATCAAACACAGAAAATCAACTCCGTATCATCCTCAACCAAATGGACAAGTGGAATCAACAAACAAAGTCCTAGAGAACATCATGACAAATACTGTACAAATGAACAGAAACAACTAGTTAGAGAAATTGAGAGATGCAATATGGGCATATAGGATAACTTGGAAAAACACAACTGGGCTCATTCCATATTAGTTAGTGTATGGAAAACAAGTCCTATTACCCATAGAATTTCAAATACATACATTCAAGCTAGCAGCGGAATTGGAGATGAAATTATCTGAGGCACGACAACAAATAATTATGGAATTAAATCAACTGGATGAGATACGACAGAAGGTAGTAGAGCACACATCTCTTGTCCAAGAACAAAGGATCAAATGGCATGATCGATTCATAAAGAATAAAGTGTTTCAGAAAGGATATTGGGCACTCTTTTTCGACTCAAAGTTCAAATATTTCAAAGAAAAGTTTACGACTCATTGGCTTGGGCCATATGAGATTGAAGAAACCTTTGACAATGGAGTTGTCAAGATAAAAACAATTGACGAAGCATCTGTTTCATTTGTCATTAATGGACATAGACTAAAAGTTTACAATAAGCCTATAAATAAAGAGGATTTTCTAAGAAAAAATTCGATAGATTCAAATATGGAACTAATGGGGCAGCATAGAAATATGCCTCCCATAATTTCAGAAGAAGAAGAAGAAGCATGATAAAAATAAAAAATAAATAAATCCAGGAAACTGGCACAATACAAACTCGAATTCATATCAGAAAACCAACTTGTTTGGCCAATATGAATTCTTTTTGTTTTCATTTTACTTTACTAAGATTTTTGCAGATATACCCTCTAAGACATGGCAGAATTGAGGACAAGTCTAATCATCAGCTTAGGGGAAGGTGTGTAATAAAAACTATGAAAATAGTTTCAACAGCTGAATTGAAGACGGAATATGAACTACAATTACAAAGGAACCTGGTACATCATTCAACATATACGGAAGGGACCTGAATTATTATTGAGAAAATTATTCAGAAAGGGACCTATATCATTACGATAGAAGAAATTTTTAAACATTATTGCAAATTATGCCAGAAGGGACCTGAAAATACAAAATGTTAGAAGGGACCTGAGCTACATCAAATGAAGATCATATTAGAAGGGACCTGAAATGTCAAAGTTTAACCTGCAGAAGGGACCTAAACAACATCATTCCAAATCAAATCAGATGCAAAGCAGAAATAAAGTCTCTACATATTCTAAAAGAGCCGTCGTGATAAAAAACACAATGTTGACCATCATGAACATCAAATGGTTTGAGGGAATACATGTATAGTAAGTAAAAATTGTTCTTAAAATTTCAATTTTTTGTGAAAATATTCTAGAATTGTAAAGCTAATTTAGTATTGGTTATGCATTTTTATCACCTACATTTTTCATCATCTACATTTCATCACCTATGATTCTTAGCCCTATTTTATCCATATCTATACCACTATCCTAATCACTCAATAAAACATTCCATAATCTATCCATACCATACCCTAACTTATTTTTCTAAACAAAAGAATCATAAACAAGAGGCTTAACATTAAACCTTTGTTGGAACTACAATAAACAAACAAGAGGTTAGTGTCATCATAAATATTTAATTTTAAAACATGACCATTTCATTGGTCAATTTTAAAAATTAAATAAAAGAGCAAACCTAAAGTCTAAAATCATATGATAGCGCAACTATTTCAAACAACAAAACAAAATGCAAAAAGTGCAATCATAAATGATTATAAGGTAAGGTAATGGAGCAGGAGCGCAATCCTAATACAAATAGTGGAATGAAAACTAACCTTAATTATGATGCTATGAAAAACAATGCATGACAATGATGTGTATGTATATGGAAAAAATTATGATGCATACAAAAGTGGAGGAATGAAGAAATGATGGCACACAGTGATGTGAATACAAGCAATGAAACGGAAATATGATGGCGCATATGCAATGGGATATGATGCATTTCAATGGAGGATGGAAGCAGACATAGTCATCAATGCAAAGAATGAAAGAAAAACGTGAAAAGGGTTGCGTAATAAGTGAAACAGAGGACGAAATGTACACCAGAGTCAACATGACAGTGAAGGGTACGCCATGCATGCACCGTTCAAGCGGTGGTTGATGAACGGTCAAAACAAATTTAAATGCCATATCACAACATTGTGTAAACAGTTGAGACACTTCTACCATTACTAAGACCTGAAGCAATTGATATACACTGTGTTTTTCACCATCATCGCCTTTTGAAGGCTCAGTGAGAGAAGGAGGGCATGCAATCAAAACACACATCCATTTTTGCAACTCTGTGAGAAACAAATAAATGCAGAAGCTGAGAGAAGACAATGGAGAACATTTGAGGACAATAGAAGAAATATAACGCAGCAAAGAAGGCAGGAAATATAGCAATGAAGATGAATGGAGCGATAAGGGAATTCACTGAAGTTTCAAGCCAAAAAATCTGGCAAATTTGTCAGGAAACCACACTATCAGGAGGAAAAATCCTGTAAAGGATAAGGTAAGAAGCAAACTCATATTTGGTTGTTTAAAACAACGATGATTCGCATGAATAAATCTCGGGGTTGTTAAACAAACTGAGAGTTATAAAATGAGTTCTCTATTTCGGTATTTAAAACTTGTCATTGCCTTAAGTTTGTCTTTGACACCACTCATAAATGCTTTGACACCACTCAAAAATGCTTTGCCATCAGTCAACACTAAATCTTCTGTTGATTAAGTGAGCAAATGATAAAATATTGACTGAATATTTTGATGAGATTGGCATCGATTGAAACACAGATACTGCAGTTAGACTAAAAGGAAAATCACTAGGATCATAGCAGAAAATCATGAGGATCATTGCAAAGACAGGTAAGCTTGAAAACGTTGGATTATTAAAACACTCGGAATAGGTTATTCCTCTATTTTGAAAACTAATTCACCTGTATGGACTCTCTTTTAAAAAAAAAAAAACTTGAAAACGTCCCCATGCACAGTCTTCTATTTCAAAATGAATGAAAACAGAAAATGGAGAGTTCGGGTTTGAATTGCACAATGAATTCATTTTAATTGAGTTGTGTAGTAGATTAATTTTATTTGCACACTCAGTAGAAGAATTCGAATCAGGATTTGTGGAGAAATATTGGTTTAGAAGACATAGTCAACATGTTTTTGTATTTTTGCATAGCAGAGGGCAGAGTCTAGTGAATGTTTGAAGGAAAATAGTGAACTCATTATGAGATTTTTGATGAAATAATTGAGCTATTCTCTTGCATAAACAATGATTTTATATTAGATACATCATGCTATGCCTTTGGAAAATAATTTTGTATGGAATCGAAGGGTCACAAGACACTGTTGTATTAAAAAAATTTCATTTTTTTTTTACACAATCATTTTTTTTTTTTACAAAACAGAGGCAGAGGATTGTTTTTTAAAAGAGACAGAGAATCAAATAGAGTAGGATAATAGAAACATGAATTTTTTTATGTTTTCTTAAACCTCTCTATATCAAATCTTGTGTCTATTTAGACGATGGCTCACATTCTTCCAAAGGAAAACAAAGGGCACTAGAAAATTTGGCCCGGAAGTCCCGACAGCCGATTCGTCGCTATTCGACACATAGTCCCGTCGCAAGAGCGACAATTCGAGGGCGGAAAAACATGGTTTACCATCTTAGTCACGGATTAAGCGCAATTAAAAAGTGTGCACTAGGCTTCGCACACGTAAGCTTCCAAACAAGCGTCACTCTTCGAGCATTTCCCAATCTGTCGCCGCTTCCATCCTCTGTGGTACTGCTTCAACGAAGTGTGGTCGACGTTTTGAACGTCGCTCTTCGAACGAACATGGTAGCTCCTGACCACAACGGGAAGTGTGGTCCGACATTTTGAACGTCGCTCTTTCAACATCTGTAAACGTTCGCAATTCTGACGCAATGTGGTCCAACGTTTTGGACGTCGCTCTTCCGATGTTTGTAAGCTGTCGCAATTCCGACGAAATGTGGTCCGACATTTTGAACATCGCTCTTCCAACGTTTGTAAACTGTCGCAATTCCGATGAAATGTGGTCCGACATTTTGAACGTCGCTCGTCCGACGTTTTTATACTATCGCTCTCCGACGTGTCTGAGTTATCGCAATTCCAATGCTTACAAGGCATCGGTATACCGACGGCAGGTTCAATTTTAAAAAAAAAAAAAAAAAAAAATGAAACTTTAAAGAGGAAAAACGTTGTTTTGAATATATTATATGAAGTAAAACAGTCCATGAAGTCATTACATTTTCACATCTGAAGATTGGAACCCAAATATCCATCCAGAAAAGTGGAAGTCCCACCCCAGAAAATGATAGAAAAATACCCCATGTCACATACAAGGACATGATATAAAACCCGATAACGGTCCACATGGAGATTATCGACAATCTGAGAAAGCATCCAAATATGCCCGAGGCATCTATAAGAAAGTGAAATAGCAGTATGTAGAATAGTAAAGCAACAGATAGAGTACGTACCGACGTCCATTATTCCAAATACAAATTAAAGTACCCAAAATCCTTGAACAGAGAAAAACACTAATCATGTGAGGAGTGTGATATGTCCAAAATATAAAAAAACCATCAGACCATATCAATAAACCAGCAACATAGACCAGCATCGCTAGTTTTGAAGGCAGAGTGATAAACATTAATCATTTTTTTTTCACAAGAGAGAAAACGTTGTTTTGAATATATTATATGAAGTAAAACAGTCCATGAAGTCATTACATTTTCACATCTGAAGATTGGAACCCAAATATCCATCCAGAAATGTGGAAGTCCCACCCCAGACAGTGATAGAAAAATACCCCATGTCTCATATAGGGACTTGATATAAAACCCAGTAACGGTCCACATGGAGATTATCGACAATCTGAGAAAGCATCCAAATATGCTCGAGGCATCTATAAGAAAGTGAAATAGCGGTATGTAGAATAGTAAAGCAACAGATAGAGTATCGACGTCCATTGTTCCAAATACAAATTAAAGTACCCAAAATCCTTGAACAGAGAAAAACGCTAATCATGTGAGGAGTGTGATATGTCCAAAATATAAAAATACCATCAGACCATATCAATAAACCAGCATCGCTAGTTTTGAAGGCAGGGTGATAAACATTAATCATTTTTTTCACAAGAGAAAAAATGTTGTTTTGAATATATTATATGAAGTAAAACAGTCCATGAAGTCATTACATTTTCACATCTGAAGATTGGAACCCAAATATCCATCCAGAAAAGTGGAAGTCCCACCCCAGACAGTGATAGAAAAATACCCCATGTCACATACAAGGACTTGATATAAAACCCAGTAACAGTCCACATGGAGATTATCGACAAATCTGAGAAAGCATCCAAATATGCCGAAGGCATCTATAAGAAAGTGAAATAGCAGTATGTAGAATAGTAAACAACAGATAGAGTACCGACGTCCATTGTTCCAAATACAAATTAAAGTACCCAAAATCCTTGAACAGAGAAAAACGCTAATCATGTGAGGAGTGTAATATGTCCAAAATATAAAAATACCATCAGACCATATCAATAAACCAGCAACATAGACCAGCATCGCTAGTTTTGAAGGCAGAGTGATAAACATTAATCATTTTTTTTCACAAGAGAAAAAACGTTGTTTTGAATATATTATATGAAGTAAAACAGTCCATGAAGTCATTGCATTTTCACATCTGAAGATTGGAACCCAAATATCCATCCAGAAAAGTGGAAGTCCCACCCCAGACAGTGATAGAAAAATACCCCATGTCACATACAGGGACTTGATATAAAACCCAGTAACGGTCCACATGGAGATTATCGACAATGTGAGAAAGCATCCAAATATGCCCGAGGCATCTATAAGAAAGTGAAATAGCAGTATGTAGAATAGTAAAGCAACAGATAGAGTACTGACGTCCATTGTTCCAAATACAAATTAAAGTACCCAAAATCCTTGAACAGAGAAAAACTCTAATCATGTGAGGAGTGTGATAACCATCTGCAGAAACCCAGGCTCGCTTGTAAGATCAGGCTCGCTTGATTCCAAAATTGGTAACCATCTGTTGCATCCGAGATGTAAGGTTTAGGCTCGCTTGTTTCCATTAGTAGCCCGCTACAGCATCCACCCTGTTCATAGCAAAAAGGTTCCTGTAGATATACAGAGAAAGAGTATAATACGTAGACCATATAAACATGGCTATGTATTTCAAAAAACAGGTTTAAAATAGAAACAGGGCAACATTTTTTTTTCTAAGTAAAGTTAATCTATTAACAGTGGGAATAAAATTACACCAAAGTCAAAATCATTGCCCAGACTCATGGAAAATTTGTCATCAAAAAATCAAAAAATTAAGAAGACTGCCCTCATACGGGGAAACCAGTCTTGAACGTTTAATTTACAGAATTCAAAAATATTACAAAGGTCCAGCACAGTAAAATAATCTAAAAGCAACCCAATTAAGTGGGCCGCGAAGCAAGAAAAACAAATTAACCAAACTACTCCTCCGGCTCCTCGACGATTCGGCACCATCCTTCGGAAGGTCCAGGATCGCTAGGTGCTACCTCCACATTCATGCCACGGCTCCCCTCCTGAAGGCTCGAATGCTGGCCGGCTTTTTCCGAGCTCAGACCCGCCGGACGGGTGCATTCTTCCTCCGTTTGGGCCTCCTCGCGGAAAACCACAGTGACTGAAGCTGTAATTCGTGGGCAGTTGAGAGAGCAATTAAAGGAAAATTGCGCAGTGCGCGTCGTGGGAGAAGGTGAACTAGCGGTGGGGAAATGAGGAGCAGGGGAATCCATACGGTGGCCAGATCCTACAACCCGACCCCGCCCACTCCTAGTATTTGGATAGCGACCTGCATAATCACTGGACTGGCCGGAAGACAACTCGGTTGAGGGGCTGGAGGGAGCGCGCAGGAGTTGACCTCTAGTGCTCCCCCTGCGGCAACGCATCCTTTGACGCATGCGAGGCATGGGTGCAGTCTCACTAGCAGTGGGCACAAGAGGAGACGGAGAAGTAGAATTCCAAGAAACAGAGGAAGACAGACAAGGACCAGACCGAGAGAAATGCAGATATGCAGCAAGGTCTACGCAGCAGTTCAGCTGGCCACTTCTCCTTCTCGTCACAGTGAGCAGGCAGTGTAACCCAGCAACCGGCTCGTCTGAAAAACCATAGCGAAATGCCATTTTATCGACCCGATTGCAATGCAATCGAAGGACGCCCGTCATAATTAATCTCTAATCATTAATGAGAGCCGAAGGACGGATCATATTGGAGCATGCGGAATCACTAACAGGAGTGGAGGTATGATCTTGAATAGTGTTAAAACTTAATGCGATTAGATGTGAAAACCTTGGAACTTAATTGAACAGCGTTAAAACCTAATGTGATTGATGTGAAATCGCCACATCCATGTCCCATCGCCTTAAACTCCATTGAATGCACTCGCAGCCGGGAGCAGGGAAAGTTCTGATTGAGGACATGTGGCAGAAATTGATTGGAGCGGATCTTTGTTTGGACCGCTCGCGCAGTGGAAATCTGGACCTGAAAAATATTAGGGCGAATGTGATAAGAAATTCACGTCACAACTCTACCTCCGTACGCCAGCCCAACTTCGGACCCGGAAAATATTAGGGCGGAATTCATTTGGTTTTCGCGTCACAAAATTGGCCGACGTCAGCAGGCTATTTTGGAACGCGAATTTTGCTTAAATTATGGTTTATCGCCATTTGAAGTCCGGCGGGCTCGACTTAAGAACAATTTTGTTTGATCCCATATTATAAAATTTGTGTTGGTTTTCTTTGATAATACATATATTTATAATAAATCATGGGAATACCACACTAGTAAACATGTGGAAAAGTTATATAAATTATTGAGAACAATCATTTTTATGTAAAAATATCCAAATGTACTTTTGGGAAATAAGAATTCGAGTATTTGGTTCATATTGTTTTAAAGGAAGGAGTGAAGTTGGAGCCTCAAAAGATGCAAGCTATTACAAAATGACCTATTCCTAAGAAAATCGAGGTTCTTAGAAGATTTTTTAGACTTACATGATATTATTGATCATTTGTTAAGAATTATGCATGCATTTCAAGTCCACTCACATATCTCTTGAAGAAAATATCATTTATATGGAATGATGAGGCTACTTTGGCATTCGCTCTTTTAATGGATGCCATGTCTTCTACACCAACATCGGTTGCACCTACTTTTGGTAAAACATTCATAGTAGAGTGTGAGGCACTAGGAAAAGGAATTTACGTAACATTAACACAATAAGGGATATCATTGGCTTTTAAAAGCAAGGAATTCAAAGAAAATATTTGGTGAAATCTACGTATGAAAAATAAATGGTTCAAAGAAAATATTTGGTGAAATCTACGTATGAAAAATAAATGGAGGCAATATTACATGCAATAAAAAATGGGGATAGTATATCACTGGGAGGTACTTTAAAGTCAAGATATACCATGATAGCATAAAGTATTTTTTGAAGCTATGGATTTCTTTGGAAGATTAACAAAAATGAGGAGAAAAAATGCAAAGTTTTAATTTTGAGATAATCTGCAAAAAGGGTAAGGAAAATTTAGTACATGATGCTCTTTCTAAAATAGAAGAGGCCTCAAATTTATATCCAATTACATTTCTATTCCTAGGTGGCTAGAAGAAGCTTGCCATAATGGAAAAATGACAATAGTACTAAACAAAAACTAAAATTTATAAAGGATGGGATGAACTCTATGGAGCATTAGGAGTGAAAGAGAGATATACTTTGGTGCAAATGTAGAATATTTTTATGCACACAAGCATATTTGAATAAAAAATATTAAGGGAGTCCCATGTATCTCTGATGGTAGGACGCAGGGTTCCTTAAAACGTCTCAAAGGATCAAAAAATATATTTTTGGAAGGAATGAAGAAAGATATTCAAAATTTTGTAAGAGAAGGTCAGGTTTGCATAATAAATAAAAGAGAGATAGTAAAATCTCTAGGGTTACTTCAACCATTCCAAATACATATTCAAAGACTAGAAGATATATCAATAGACTTTATTACAGGGTTACTGAAATATAAAGGTAAGTATTACATTTTTGTGGTCATTTATATAGACAAATTTTGTATATTTTTTTTGTAGAGCTCAAAGTACATAAACAACAAGCCAAGTGGTAGAAGTGTCCGTGAAATAAATTCATAGTCTTCATGGTTTTCCTAAAGTAATAGTAACAAGAAACTTTTGGAAATAATTATTTAATATGAGTGGAGAAACACTAGCTGCCATGAGTTCTACATATCAAGCACAATCAAATGGTCAAACAAAAATAGTTAACAAATGTTTTTAAGGTTATCTACAATGTTACTCTTTAGAAAAGGAATCTTAATGGATGAAGTGGGTTCGTCAAGGAAGAACGGTAATATGATACTACCTATCACACATCTACTAAAATTTCCCCATTTAAGGCCCTTTATGGATATCCAACTCCTAGTATGTCATACTTTTTGCAAGATAAGTCCAAAGTATAGGAAATAGAGTCACATATGGAAAATACTAAAGAAACTTTGAAAATTATTATGGAAAACCTTCAGATGACATGAAACATGATAAAACAACAAGGGAACAACATTGAAGTGAAAGATAATTTGAGGAGGGTAATTGGGTATTTTTTAGATTATAGCATTATAAGCAATCTTCATTCAAGAAAAAGAAGAATAAAGAATTAGCTCAAAAATGCAATGTGGAAAAAGTCGAAGTTGGGATTAAATCGGCAAGGGTCCAAAAGTTGAAATACTCGATAAAGTCGGGAGTTTTTTGAAAAAGTCGGCAAAAAGTCGGCAAAACTAAAAAAATACAAAAATATTCATTTTTGGAAAAAATCCTAATTTTTTCAAAAAAAATTAAAAAATTATTAAAGAAACTACCTCACTCAAGATTTTTTCGAAAAATTCGGCAAAAAGTCGGGACTTCGAGGATAAAATCGTGACTTTTTCAGGGATGAAAAAGTTGGCAAAAATTTGGCCAATAAAGTCGGCTCCGGGAAAAATTCGGGATTTTTTCAAAAAGTCGGGACTTTTTGCCGACTTTTTCCACACTGCAAAACTGTTATAGCCCTAAATAATTATTCATAGGATTGCACAAGTGGTATAGAAGTTATATTTTCCTTCTTCTTGCATTCATAAGGTTTTTCATGTATCTTGCCTAAAAAGGTTTTGGGAAAAAATATGCCAATGTAAATAGAACTTCCAAAATTAGATGAAGAATGAAAGTTGATTCTTGAAGCACAAAAAGTTATAGATAAAAATTCTGTATCTCTTTGACATATAACCATTATGAAGTACCTAATCAAGTGGAAGAATATTCCTCTAGAAGAAGGTACATGGTAAAATGATCAATTCGTGATGAAATACCCACGGCTAAAGGGTTCGTTTGAAGTTTTGACAAAGGTTTTGTTATATGTTTTATATAACGCGCGGCGTAATAGTTTTATTGTTTGTTAAGGTCCCACACAGTGATCAAATTTGAAGGGCAGGTCCGAATTTCAATTAGAAGGGCATATATCTATGTCGCCCTTCCATAATGAAAAGCTTTAAAAAAAAAAATTCAATTGACCACAATAAATTATTTTTACATTTCATTTTCAGAAAGACAAAACCATCAATCTTTATATTAATAAAAGACTGTTACATATACAACAATGAAGAAGGATCCATCTTTCATTGCTTAAATATCTCATTAGCAATGTCAACATAAGTCTTGAAGACACTATTATAAGAATTTGGATACATACCACGGGGATATAGGAGATTCTTATGTGTCAGATTGTGTAATGCAATTTTGACTTTGTCTCACAAGGAGCAGCAGCATGGAGGTCTGGATTTTTCTTATAGAAATTTTATTATTATTATTTGAAACGTTGTTTATAGATATGAATACAACAATGAAATTATAAGCATGGTGGATAATTAGTCAAGCTCATGATGCCAAACCATGATGATGTAAGTTTGGAATTTAACATTTTTACATGTTAAAGACAAATAGTCAAAATCACTGACAACTTAGTATGCCATAATTAATAATCATTCCCTGTTCACTTTTGTTAATAGGTTACATGTCTACGATGATGCGAAGATGAAGCACTAACTTGACAATGTAAACAATGTGGAAAGTTTTGTCACATTTTTGTGTAGCTGAGAGGTTAAAAAGCTGTCTGAGTTGTGTGACTGGTGTCGATATAAATTTGTTCAGCAACCATAGACTGGTTGAGGTTGTGAGGTCGACGATGGGGATGGTTGGTTATTATAGTGGACAGCACAGTTTTCTAGAACGGTCTCTCGGAGGGACCGAAACCATATGTGTGTATATAAATTGTAATTCCTCGGATGAATAAAAGTAGAGAGGGAAGAGGAGAGTAGAGAGGGGATTTCTACAATAAACCTCTGTGTGTGAACAATTGTTTCCAGTTAAATTATTTCCAAGCTTAGTTGTCATTGAATTATCTCGAACTACTAATTGTGAAGAATTGTTTAACTGTGAGGCGATTGGGTACTGATAATTCCATTCTTTTGTCTTTGAATTCCCGTAAATTGTTGGATAACCCTGTGAACTCACCCCACCCGAAGGCGAGGTCTGTGTAGAGAACCGGGGTCGTGAACACTGTTCAAATATAAAAATCCCGCTTAATAAAGAGACAAGATTGTTGTGCTTTTGGAACCTGACCTGAGGATTGGAAATGAGTTAACAAACAAAAGGATAGCAGAACCAGACTTGCACCCATGGTCAAGCCCTGTACCAAAACCACGAGCGGAATCACAAAAGCGGGTTGCCCATATCACTTACTTTTGCGAATGGGCGGTATTTCCTAGTAGCAGCGATTCCATAGGGAATCGACCGCATTAGTGATGACCCAGAAAAACCCGCATGGTTTAACTACTTGCCTTGCGTTAAAACGATGTTAAACAATAATTTCAAGAGTCGTTGATTTGGAAAAGGGCCATCGGACGGTGGTCGCACGTTGAACTTGCCCGGAGGTTAACTAAGGTGTGCGGAGGATAGCCAGGTACGATACGAGTGTTTGATTGGTTATTGATATATATAGGTGGGGCCGGAGTATAATGAAATTGTTTAATTAAATGATTAGCGGATAATTAGCATAAGTCTGGAGCGTGATTGTTGTAAGGCTGGGTGGTGAAATATAGAGCCGAAAGTTCATTACAAGTTATTTATTTAAAAATAAACGTGGAGTATAAATACAAAGTGTTGAAAGTTAAACATTGGTTATAAGGCTTGGAGATAATATAAAGTCGAGAATATAAATTAAAGTCCAACCATTGTGGATGGTATTTATTTATCAAATTCTACGAATTTGATAAATAAACCCGAAGAAAGAAGAAGTCAATGAAGACCCAGGCTGGAGGAAAAGAACGGGGTAAACCAGGGGAAAATGCTGACAGAGCGATTGTAGACACACCGACTCTCCTTAGGGGTCCAATTTCAGTTTTGTTGCGTCACACGATGATCTCTCTTCTCTGGCATTTACTTGTATTGAAGATCACTATTCTAGGAATAAGGAGTTATTTTCTCCAAAAATAACCCTAGCCAAACATTGACAATGCATCAAGGATATCTTTATATGCTTCATAAGTACATATGTTCTACTTCTAAATCATGTCTTGGAAGTGGTTGTTTTGCTGGAAATTATTCACCAGTTGGTTTCATACCAAAGTCTTTTTCTCATTTTCAGCATCCAATACATGAAAAGATAATGGTTTAAAACAACATAAATATTTGAAATTTTGCAAGAATTGTCTGGCACACTTTGAATATGAATTTTGAAGTCAAGTGCATGATGCTGTATAGGATCAAGTGTCATTTTGAATGCCAAATGTTTCACAAGAAACTTCTCAACATGCTACCCTGCAGTAAGGATTAAATGACAATATTGCATCAACTATTTCCATAATAAAAGTGCACCTCGGCCATAAGACTAAACAGCTACAAATTTTGTAGATCTAACAAGACCACACAATCAAATGTATTCCACAAGGCCAATACTGTATGAAAAATGAAAAGGAGTTTGCAACCAAAAATACCTTAGGCAACTAATTCAATTAGATGCACCAAACCATCAACAAAAAGGAAAACCAGCCTACTTGGCCCCAATATTTTCAACTGGGTCCTCTAATTCAACCAATAAAAAGGCCAAAACCATAGCATTGAGATACATTTCATTACACTGTCAATAACAATAAAATTTGACTCAACCATAACCATTTCCTTTTATTGTTGTGAAAAGCTTTATGCATTACTCTAATGTGGCTAGTCCATAGGCCAAGTAGACCACTGGGTAACAAATATGTTTCCTTTCACCTTTGAGTTTTCAAATTATGCCTACCAAATCTAAGACATTTAAGAGAGGGAACTAATACAACGTTAAAAAGAAAACCAGAGCACACATCTACAAATTACCTCCTTAGCTACTGTCACACCATCATTAACTATTTTCGGAGAACCATGCTTGCTCTCCAAGACAACATTTTCCCTTCACCCCAAGGGTGACTCCAACAAGATCAGCAAGTTTGTTCACACCGCCTGCAAGACAAATTGACAATGCTTTCAGTAAGTGTGCAATTGAATGCTAGACCATATGCCAAAACAACCCTCCATGAAAAATTAAAATAACATATTAAAATCGAATATAAGTGGACAAGGAAAGATCCACCGCAGTGAAGTTTCACGTGCAGGTGACCTTCCTTTAAACATAATTTTTTCTCTGACCTGCAATTTTTTTGTCACTGAGCCATCCTTGTTGAAGTAAAACTCCTTTTCCATAGCTCTTGTATTAACTACCTTCTCTCTGTCGCGTAATCTTAGAGTCCCTCTTCTGCTTGAGCGATTAAAGGAAATGGGTGAAAAAAATGAAAGAGAAGACAATTGTCTGCCATAATTATCAAACATTGCACCCAACTTCTTCCCCTTTCCATTGTTACCCAATGAGGTAGATGTGGCAATTGTTTTCATACTGCCCAAAGCAGAGGCCATCTTCTCTTATGTTGAATATAGAATTACAAGATCTTCATATTAGTATGAACCTTAAAAAACATGACTCCCATTGCTAAAAACCACTTTTAAGTTGTAGCAGGCAAACTAAACAACTATCGCAACTTTTGGCAACTTATGGAGCATTAAGAGAGAAACAACCAAAGAGAAATACAACCACAATCCTCATTTTAATGAGACTGGACTATATATTTGCATTAATATAATAGAAAGAAATCACGACTATATTAAGGCCAGCACAAAACAATCTTTAACCAGTGTCTCTCGCGGCCTTCAGGTTGCCATGCTAGAGGTTGCATATTTTTAATTTAAATTCTTGACCTCTCGTGCCCATCTATGAATGCATCCAATGGGATGTCTACATCAAATGCTCCTTTATATCCCCAAAAACAAATTCCCTACTACAAGAGCACCAGTATTGATGGATCACCCCACACCATCCCACCCACTAGAAACGGTGAAAAAGGAAACCCAAGAAAACTTCTGAAATATCTCAAGATGACTATATGGGTGGTTCTTATGAATCAACCAACCATTTATAACATGCTCATCAATCCAAACCATGAGTATTATGTGACAATATTCAAGCAGGCACTGAATCGGATTTCTGAAGCTATGTTAGAGAAACCCTAAACTCTCACTGAAAATAGGTGAAATGTGGCACCACTCAGAGACTGACATGTGCCAATTGGTACAAGTGGTAGACAATTGGCATGCTCAAACAACGAGGTGATGCAGGAATGACATGAGGGAGAAAATATCAGAAAAGCCCCAAATCAGGAGAACTAAAGCTCATCACCAACCTGAGATTGACAACTTTACATGATGTAACCTATGAAATCGTAAATGGAGAAATCATAGTAACAATAAAGTAACCTATGTAACAATAAATTCAGATTCATCCTAGGAGTGGTAATGGGAGAAATCATAGTGAACAACAGGAAACATGCAGAGTTGATTACAATCAAATAGATGAAAAATGGGAGAAATCATAGTGAACAACAGGAAACATGCATAGTTGCTTACAATCAAATAGATGAAAAAACACATACAAAAAACCTAGATAATAATCATGAACAAGCTTAATATTGAATTATGAACTGTAAAGGAACTTACAAAATGTGACATTACGAACCTGGTCAAGTGCACAAGCAAAAATATCCTGGACATGACCCTGGTTGACAAGTTGTATTGCTCATGATGCAAGACGATTTGTACCTGCACTGCCAAGTCAATCAAAATCCATCATTATCTATACAATAAATACAAGTAATTGATGTAGTATTTTTTACTCTAAGATGCATTCTTATGATAATGTTAGAACATATGTTGAAAATGTCAAAACATACCTGAATAAGCTCCTCTTCATTTCAAGAACAATTTATTGGAGTCGCATGAACTTGGAACAAGCCTCTCACGATCTGAAAGAGTAGCAACTAAGTCAACAGTGACTTTTTTGTTGCTACGTTGGATCGAGAGAGGTTTGCTCCAAGATTAAATCGCTCCAATAAATTATTCTCTACTAAACAGGGCCAACCACGTGAAGGTGGAAGCTCTTATGGCCCCTGCCCCCCCCCCCCCTCACATCACTCTCAATTCCCCAATACCCAATATATATTTCATTTTTTACTTTCACGAGCATAAAAAAAATATTCAATAACTAATAAAAAAACAATTCAAAAAAAAGTATGCAAGGAAACATTGCAATTAATACTTGACATAAAAATAGTATGATAAATGAGTTTTTTATATAACGCAAAAAACGTTCCAAGTATGGTAACGTTTGTCTTATAATAATACAATATTTTACATTATCGAATTTTTTTTTTCTTCTTCCTATTTTTAAAGCTCCTAATTACATCATCAATATCATCATGCTCTGCTCCTGTTTCGTGCCTTTCGACCCGCACTGCTGACCTAGTTGCGTAGTCACAATGTCTGGTCTCATCCAGTGACGGGGCATCGCCTACAAAAATAGATAATATTAAATTTTAATTGTCAGTTTTTAAATATCATTGAACTAGTTCGGTAATATTAATAAAAAAATTGTAATGAGATTATTTACCTGGTGCACCAGTTGTCGCCGCTGACCTAGTTGCGTAGTCACGATGTTTGGTCTCATCCAGTGACGGGGCATCGCCTACAAAAACAGATAATATTAAATTTTAATTGTCAGTTTTTAAATATCATTGAACTAGTTCGGTAATATTAATAAAAAAATTGCAATGATATTATTTACCTGGTGCACCAGTTGTCGCCGCTGACCTAGTTGCGTTGTCACGATGTCTGGTCTCATCCAGTGACGGGGCATCGCCTACAAAAACAGATAATATTAAATTTTAATTGTCAGTTTTTAAATATCATTGAACTAGTTCGGTAATATTAATAAAAAAAAATTCAATGAGATTATTTACCTGGTGCACCAGTTGTCGCCGTTGGGACTGTTGCCCTGTCTTCCTCTCTGGTGGTAAGATCCTCAAGGGAAACATTCTCTGTCATTTAAACAAAAATTTTTATAAGGACAACCATCAAGGTATAATTAGAAAAAATTATAAGTGGAAATTAATTACCGTCACGGCCCTCACTGATAGTAGCATTGTCGGCCTGGTCCCCTGATCTGAAATTGTGAGAACAAAGTATTTCTCATACAGAGATTGACTTTAGGGGCATTCATCGGATATTTCACCTTTAATAAAAAGGATGAATCCAGAGGCTACCTGGCCCTTCTACAGACTCTACCTAAAGAAATAAAATGTAATCACAGAGATCCGATCAATGAAAGTATTTGTTTTAACTCCATTGGATGAAGGTAGACCAAAATAGCTCTTCTTCCCTTAGGCCCTGGTGGCTCCACGACCAAAAATGCTGGTAAATTCTCTATTAGAGCACCCTGATGGCTCTTCAAACACTCCCAACAGCTCCATAATGTCGAAGAGACCCAAAATCAAAAAACAATTCGTATCAAAAGGCCTCTCCTAGCCAAAGTTATGGCTCTTTTACTCCAACTGCCAGTTGGCCTAAAAAAAACCAGTTAAATCTGGCTAACTGCCAGATAGCCCGACAAATATGGAGTCGGCACTATATTTGGGGAGTCCGCCATAATCACCGCCAGTTGTGGGAGCTAAAGATAAGGGTCATGCATCCGCACCGAACGCATTTCATTAATAGACTTCCGCACTTTGGGCGCTACACCACGTGACCACGTCCCACGTGTTTAAACGCGCACAACAATTTTCAACCGTTAAATAGACTTCCACGCCAATACATTCACAAACAATGCACATGGTCCAACGGTATAAGCGGTTCACTGCTATCCTGCCGACCCATGTTCGAATCTCACTGAGTCCATAATAATTTTTTTAAATGCGCCATTTAATTCAACCATTCCACCTTGGGGCCACGTGGTGGCCTCCGGGCTAGCCACGTGGCGCTCTGTAATTGGACACAAGCAGAATATTCCCAGAATATTCTGTGGAATATTCTTTTTTTAATAAAAATATTTTATAAAGTCAATTTTGGCATTTTTTAATTGAAATTGGCAGATCTTTAAAACTGAATATATTCTTCATACGGAAACGGATTTGAGTGTCGTTCACGGCGTTGGGATTGTATTGCCGAGCTCTTTCCATTCGATCTATTTCAGACAAATTCTGAGCACTTTCATTTTTTAGCCTTTTTCCATGGCTTGGACTTGAGCTCCTGATCACACCTCCCAAATGGGAAGCTTTTGGACCCCAAAAGCTCACTGAAATGCTGAGCTGAACTGTAGTACAACAAATGAGAGAATAACAACATCCTCTTCTCTTCAGCCTTCAAAAATTTTCTTGAATTGCCAACTGTTCACATGGAAAATTTTGCTGAATGAGCCATGTACTTGTGCCGAATCCCGACCAAGTTTTCTTGCCATACCAATCTGCCATACTGAAACCAGCAATGACACTTGCTGAACTTTGTGCCCTCTTTGCTTGCATGCCTTTCCAACTCATGGAATCTTGCACTGCTTTGCACTGACACTTCGTTCTTTGCACCAAACGACACCAAAAAACATCTTGTGCAACATACGATATCAACAACAAGTTGACAATGAAATGTGCTATACAATTGACACACAAAATCTATAACAAGTGTGCACACAATCGACACAAGTCGATAAACAACAAGATACATCTTGACAAACATATGTGTATGTATCATTTACAATGAACTATATACAGTTCGCTAATTACACATACAACCTCTATGTACATGTGCAACTTCAACTCTTCTTTTCAAATACCAACAAGTACATCATCCCAAAAACATGTGGGTGATCAAGAGCTGAACCAAAAGACATTGCTGCAACATAAGTGAGTATCATACTCATCTTTTACACCTCCATGGCAAAATTTTGCAACAACAAAGAAATTCCTTCAACTGAAACTTCTTATACATGCAATCTGGCATCAACTTTTCAACTGAAATACATGCATACCAATCTGAAATTTGCATGTACAAACTGAGTATGACTTACTGCATTAAGAATTTAATCCACTTTCTACCAAGCCACCTCCATGGTGTATTTTGCTGCAACTGCAAATCTTCATGTGAATCTTCCATTTCAACATCGATAATGGACTCCATAGATCCATTTGCACCAAAATGTTTGTCCCTTAGCTGCATACGCTTTGGACGATTTGTTGGATGCAAAGTCCAACAATGAGAGACATCATGTCCCTTCCTTTGACAAACTGAGCAACTCTTAAGCACTTTCTGAGAAAGTTCTCTTTGCTTCTTCTGCTTCCTGTGTGCTTTCTTTTTCAACCAGCATCTTGAAGCAACATGGTTAACTCCACCACAAAATGTGCAACAAAATTTTCTTTCATTTGAACAAGAAAATTGATCATTCTTTGCTGAAGCATAATCAAATTGATCATGTGAATGATTATACCTCTTTTGCTGCAATGAAGGCTTCAAAAAATGGCAAGGAATATTGCTATCATGACATTGATGTAATTGAGAACTTGGGAGAAATGTTCTCTTCAAATTTGCATCACGTTCTTGAATGCATGTGCTCAAAGCTTCGCCATTAAGCTGCTCATAGCCAAGACCCATATTCTTGGGATGCTCCACAACACAAATAGGCTCAACAATGCCTTGTGCATGCTTTCCCAAACCTTTGCCTTCTTGATTGCCCATTTTCAACATTAATTTGGACCCAATACCTCTTGTATGTTTTTCAAAAGAACCTACATACTTTTCAATGGAGGAACTTGAAGACAAGTTGGAACGATTATCCTCTTCCTCAAGAATTTTCTTGGACAAAGCTTCTTGAGCTTGAAGAAGCTGCAACTACATATCATGCAATCTTTGAAGAATGACTTCTTTCTCTTCCTGCATAGCTAGCAATTGTGCATGAAGCTTAACGCTTTCTCTTTGATCCTCAATGAGAATCTGCACCATGTCCTTCACCTTAAAAAACTCATTCTTCATGTCATCATTGAAGAATCTCGTGAAGGAGGAAACTTCACTTGTAGAAGAAGATGACATGTTTGTGGTTGATTCTAAGGCTATTGAGAATGAAATGGAAGGTTGATATAATGGCACTCTAGCCCTCCTTGGTTGAGGATTAAATTGTTCTCTAACCAATTGGCCTTCCCCTCTTTGCAATTTCAGCCTAGTAAGCATCAAATTTTGCAGAATAACACCATTTACTTGCAAAAATTTCACAAACTCTTAAGCAAAACCTCACTCTGATACCAACCTGATCTGAAATTGTGAGAACAAAGTATTTCTCATACAGAGATTGACTGTAGGGGCATTCACCTGATATTTCACCTTTACTAAAAAGGATGAATCCGGAGGCTACCTGGCCCTTCTATAGACTCTGCCTAAAGAAATAAAATGTAATCACAGATATTTGATCAATGAAAGTATTTTTTTTAACTCCATTGGATGAAGGTAGAACAAAACAACTCTTCTTCCCTTAGGCCCTGGTGGCTCCACGACCAAAAACGCTGGTAAATGCTCTATTAGAGCACCCTGATGGCCCTGCAAACACTCCCAACATCTCCAGAATGTCGAAGAGACCCAAAATAAATAAAAAATCGTATCAAAAGGCCTCTCCTATCCAAAGTTATGGCTCTTTTACTCCAACTGCCAATTAGCCTAAAAAAACTCCAGTTAAATCTGGCTAACTGCCAGATAGCCTGACAAATATGGATTCGGCACTATATTTGGGGAGTCCGCCATAATCACCGCCAGTTGTGGGAGCTAAAGATAAAGGTCATGCGTCCGCACCGAACGCATTTCATTAATAGACTTCCGCACTTTGGGTGCTACACCACGCGACCACGTCCCACGCGTTTAAACGCGCCCAACAATTTTCAACCGTTAAATAGACTTCCGCGCCAATACATTCACAAACAATGCACATGGTCCAACGGTATAAACGGTTCACTGCTATCCCGCCGACCCATGTTCGAATCTCACTGAGTCCATAATAATTTTTTTAAACACGCCATTTCATTCAACCATTCCGCCTTGGGGCCACGTGGCGGCCTCCGGGCTAGCCACGTGGCGCTCTGTAATTGGACACAAGTGGAATATTCCATAGAATATTCTATGGAATATTCCATGGAATATTCCCAGAATATTCTGTGGAATATTCTTTTTTTAATAAAAATATTTTATAAAGTCAATTTTGGCATTTTTTAATTGAAATTGGCGGATCTTTAAAACAGAATATCTTCTTCATACGGCAACGGATTTGAGTGTCGTTCACGGCGTTGGGATCGTATCGCCGAGCTCTTTCCATTCGATCTATTTCAAACCAATTCTAAGCACTTTCATTTTTTAGCCTTTTTCCATGGCTTGGACTTGAGCTCCTGATCATCCCCACTACAATGATCAGGTTGCACGTGAGGATCATCTACATCTGGCTCTAAAACTGGGTTATTTGCCTCATCGGTAATGCTGCTCCCCTGATTTAAAAAAAGTTGTTAGACATTAAATTTATGGACGAAAACAAACATATTGAAAGGTTAATGTTTTACCTTATCAGGCATTCTAGATCTTGGGACCTGCCCCAAGCTTCTGCGACGTTCAACTACGACTTGATAGCCGAAATGGAAAGCGATATTTTTATCTTCCTCTGTAGTTTTTGTTCCGAAGTCATCACCCTACATTACATATGATTGTGTATTTTTAATCATATTTGATAGGATTACAAAAACGTTGGAAGGCGATACAATTAATTATAAGATGTTTAGCTACTTAATTACAATTCTTGCAGTTAATTTCAAGTAGCCGCCCTGGCCTAGCTTGTGATGGCCCTTTTTTTCAATCCTAGCTTTGGTTGTCTTTGAGGTGTCAGGCAACCTAGCATCAAAATATTGAAGTCAGATATGACGTAGCACACTTTTATTTTAGACATAGAGAAAATTAAAGCTATTGAATTAAAGTTGTAATTTACCTTGCGGGTCCAGTTGGCATTTTTTCTTCTTTCTTTGCCCTTTTCTCTTTTCTGTCATGGATGAGTGCTCTCCACTCACTCTCTTGAGCTGCGAGAGGACGCTCATATCTAGGGTTAAATTACAATTTCGTCATATAGGTGTCCCTGGTATATTTCAAATATTTGCCGGCTACCCGAGCCACCGCTGTTCTGTCAAATGTGCCGACCCCAAAAAGAGCTTCTAGATAATCTAGAAGTTCTTTTTTCAGGTTGGAATTCTGGGAATTCCACCCTGTGCATATGGTTGGGCCAAAAATTACCAACGCATGGCTCTGCAGAAACCTGTAGAATTCATTGTTTCCTACACAGAAAAAAGAAAGAAAGATATTATCATTAATTTAAAAATAAAAATCATGATAAATATGTTTTAGATAAAGTACATGAAATAGTTAAAATATTAAAATTTACTTGGGAGTTGTACATGCTTTATAGGGACACCTTCATCGTTCACCAACAACGTGCCATTAATGGTCCCTGTGGATCTGACACGTGTAGCTCCAGGAAGCGCAATAATGTAGTTGGCCATATCAGCCTCATCATTGCCAACACGTTCAGCGGTTGGCTGGGTGTCTGCTTGGGCAGGGTGTGTTTCTTGGCTGGCACCTAAAGGAGTAGAAGGTGTACGAGAAGGTTGTTGGGCAATCTCTTACCCTTGTGTCCCACTACCACCAACACCGAGTTCAGCAAGTGCCAGAAAACGCTACATACAAAATAACTTTTTGTTAGTTTAGTCAATGTAAAAATTAAAAATCAAACTATCACAATTCATCTCATGCAGAACAAAAAAAAATATCCTTTTGACTTTTTATTATTACCTGATATCTTTCTAGCTGGCTCATAAGATGTTTTATCCTCTCTTTTGTTTCAGGTGTTTGAGGCGCATTTATCAAAGTATTAAATTCTGACCTTGCATCTCGTGCCTTTTTTGCAACAAGAACACTGGAGATAGGGATGAAGAAAGCTCTTCCTCAAAGAGGGAATCATCAGGCGTACCATGGCTAGGTGTTTACATATTTGAACAAAATTAATATTATTTCAATTATGTAAATAACTAAAATACCTGAAGATAGAGCAATGCTGGCACTTTACATGTTCTTCCGCTGGCCTCTTTCCGCGATCATCCCGTCTCGGGGTTGTTCCTGCATTTCTCTGATCAGTCTACCACATTGCAATAAAATTATAAATGTAAAAACTTGAAAACAATATCTAACTTGAAAACACAAAATGAAAATTGAAATAATTTCTAATAAGACACCGGAAGACAGAGTTAGAGTTTCAAATATGCCTTGCATTGAATTCAGTCCTGGAAACATGTCATTGCACATTAAGGCACCCAAATATTCACTCCACGAATGATATATTTAAGTAGGCTTCTCCTATTCTGGGAAAACACCATACCTATAATGCATTCACTTGCATGTATAAAGGGAAAGGAAAACAAGTTTTCATACAACGGTGACAAAGGCATCTTGGGGAAAGGTATCTTCACTTTTTATTTATGTTGTTCACCCACACCACTCTCGTGTTTTCACTAATCCTCTTTTGTCATTTTTGGATTCAAATTAAGTTAAGGCCTTAAGTATTTTTTGACCTTTCGGTGTAGTTTTTATAAGTGGCATGTATGGATTTTCCATTAATTCTGCACTTTTTCTCTTCATGCGCATGTTTCCCTGGAATTCAAATGCATAATTTAGTCCCATAAATTTAACAAGTTGTTGGATCAACTCCATTGGCAATATCATGTTTCCTATTCAATCAAAATTTATCTCAGTTAGGGTAGGTAGGAAAGTTTTCCCTTTGTATTAATAGGGCACTTCTAGCTTGCATTTTTATTATATCTTTCAAATTTAGTGTCGTTTCAATTAGGGCATGAATTTTTGCAACTTTCAAGGTGAGAATGAACAAAGACAAATTTTTTTGATGGATGACTGTATATGACTCCATGGCTAGAGGAAAAGGCACTAATCTACTTCTTCAAATATCTATAGTTCTCATTCACCTCATACGAAGATGGTCCCTGATTTTGAGCCAAATGTTGCAGCAAAAAGTTCCCCCTCTCCATAATTTGATATTCAATGGAAATTTCTTAAATTGATGATGGGGCATGATTATGGAACATTGGCACATACATATGTAATGGAATTCCAAGATCATGATATATGTTTGCATATGTTTATGGAGGTGGTGGAGCAAAAAAGAGCTCAAATAGAGCTGAAATTTTCACATAAAAAGGACTGTGGGCTTGACTAATGGTTCCATTTAAAAAATGATATCTAGACAGAGAATAAGTGTAGCATGCAAACATGCATTGAAAATCCATTTGAGTTTGAATTGTATTACTTATGATGGATTCAAATTTGGGTTTCAAAATGCCAGGTTATGGCATGATTTTTTCGAGAAACCCTTAGTTGGATTCTCATGTTGGTTTAATTTATATTTTAAGTTTGTTTTGCAGTCTTTGGGTGATAGTAACTCATGAACTAGGTTACCAATGTGTAACAATCATATTTCAAGAATAAAGTTGTGATTATTTTATATTACTATTATTATCTATTAGCTACGAGTATTGACACCTAATGCCTGGAATTTTGACATCTTGATAGCATGGATAATTTCGAAAATGTTTCTAGTAATGTTAACATAATAACTATCATTACGTGTCTTCACTTTTGTCACCATAATAGACCTGTGATATGGAATCATCACACAACTTCATATGCTATCTCCCAACAAGTTCAAACTGGTTGAACCTACCTCATAGTGTGGTTATTAAGGACAAGTTACTTGGTATATAACTCGATAGCATAGACTGCGTTGCAGTTCTAAAAAGAATCCTCAAGTGTCAAAAAAACTTCACAATATGTTCTACTATAAAGCCTTTTGGGATACCTGAAATAATATATGTATCATTGATGACTTTTAAAGTACGACAAGATCCAGAGGGAAAGGAAATCAATGGAAGAGTGATCCACCAATGAGAACCTAGAATTTAGCATCAGATGAGTTAGAGTCTAGGAAATTGAAAGCCTATAATTTTAATTAGTGATGAAGGACATCACATAGGTAATTATATTTTCATGTAGAATAATCTGTTAATTCAAATTTAAACTACACAATATGAAAGGCATACCATAAATTTTTCCACGTAAGTCCAAACAACCTATAAAAATGGAAAACCTTCTTTTTCCATGGGAAATAATTTACCTTTCCTTTTTCAAGGCAATCTAAATCACAAAAAATATGAACTATACCGCACACATTCTTGGATAATGTGAAAGTGGAAAAGGAATACCCTACACAAGTGATGCACACATGTACATTTGAACACTAATAGATTTTTGTAGTTGAAATGCAATGTTTGTTTTCATTTAAATGTAGGGTTTTTAAAGCAGGGAGAAATAATGGCTGCCAAATTAATAAGCGTTTCTTTGGGAAAAATTTAAATCTTGTATTGGGTGATGAAGATAATAGAGGGTATTTAATCTTGATTCTTGAAATCTAGAGAGAACCCTACAACCTAACACAATCCAATGGAATTGACCAAAAAAACCCAAATAGAGTCAACCCTACTATAGGAGGAAGGGCCTGCAGTAAGAACTTACCATTTTGCAAGAGTTGAGGGTGAATGCAGGGCAAATGTTGTTCTGCAAGAGCTGAGGGCGTATGCTGTTCTGCAAGAGCTCAGGGCGAATGCTGAGGGCGAATGTTGTTATGCAAGAGTTGAGGGCGAATGCTGAGGTCGAATGTTGTTCTGCAAGAGCGGAGGGCGAATGCACGCGTTATATCAGACGTTAATGTAGCACACATGTACATTTGAACACTAATAGATTTTTGTAGTTGAAATGCAATGCTTATTTTCATTTAAATGTAGGGTTTTTAAAGAAGGGAGAAATAATGGCTGCCAAATTAATAAGCGTTTCTTTGGGAAAAATTTAAATCTTGTATTGGGTGATGAAGATAATAGAGGGTATTGAATCTTGATACTTGACATCTACAGAGAACCCTACAGCCTAACACAATCCAATGGAATTGACCAAAAAAACCCAAATAGAGTCAACCCTACTATAGGAGGAAGGGCCTGCAGTAAGAACTTACCATTTTGCAAGAGCTGAGGGTGAATGTTGTTCTGCAAGAGCTGAGGGCGAATGTTGTTCTGCACAAGCTGAGGGCGAACACTGAGGGCGAATGCTGTTCTGCAAGAGTTGAGGGCGAATGCTGTTCTGCAACGACGGAGGGCAAATGCGCGCGTGATATCAGACGTTAATGTGCCTATTGCGACGGATACGAAACAATAAAATCATTTTTATGTAGCACGCATATAAGTTTCATATTTTTATTTAGCACGCATATAAGTGTCATTATACTAACGGCGGACAAAGTGTCACTACTGCGATGGCTGCCTCCAAACGTCACAATTGCGACACTTAGACGTTCTGTCGTACTTGCGACGTTTGCAGGCAGCCGTCGCAATAGCGATGCTTTGGGCCATAGTGTCGCAATTGCAACGTCTTCCTCCAAACGTCGTAATTGCGACACTTTGTCTAAGTGTCGGTATTGTGACACTTTTCTATAAACGTTGGTATAGCGACAGTTTCGAGCGGGATGGAAAAAATTTGGGGAAATTTCTGACATTTGGTCAAAAGCGTCGGAACCAAGTGTCGGAATTTCCGCCAAATGTAGTAGTGAGTGCTGCTAAGACTAGTGGTGGCGGTGCCTCCTAGGGGGCCGTGGGAGTCTCGTATGACCAGGTGGGCTTCGGTGATGTCGCGAGGTGGTGGGGGCATGGTGGGGTGTTACTAGAATGCTACGACAAAGGCTTGGTTCGAGGTGAATCCCCAGATGTTCTTGACATTCCCATATGTGAGGATGGACTTCCGGGGGGATCCAGATATGGGTCTCCCTCCTGGTTATTCTTGGGGGCCAACAGGTACATTTTTTATGTTTTCTGCATTTATTTAAGTATATATGTGCTTATGTGTTTTGCTGGTGACACTGACATAGTTTTGGTTACTCCTGCAGATATTGGTGAAGCAGGTCGACCCATGGCTCAGTTGGTCGGCCACGGTCCTCTTCGGAGACCTAGGGGCAATCTCAGAGGGAAAGGAGGATATGTTGTTGGATGACCTGGTGGTGGTGCAAGTCCTTCAGGGGAGGGCAGTAGTTTGGCTATTTCTGAGGCTCATGCTGATGTAGAGGCGGAATGGGCAGATGCGATGGAGGCTCGCATTGCGGAACTGACTGCTCGGGTATCAGTTCTAGAGGATTCCTAGGGTCGAGTGGACTGCTTGACCCAGGGGATTCCTTCTTGGGGTTCTATGGATGATCTCAAGGAGGTCTAGCTAGATACAGTGATGGCCCAGGAGAGGGACTATCATCCTATTTTACGCTATGTGGCAGTCTTGGTTGTGACAATGGCTCCAATGGTGGTACCAGGAGTATACTTGTACACGGGGTGTTGGCTCCCTGTGATTTGCAATATTGGAAAGAAAAAACACTGCAGGGGCCACATCAAAGCCACTTTGGAATCCTAGGACCTAGCCTTCCTAGATTCATAGAGGGATCTCTCCATATATGTGTTTTCAGATGATATTTCTTTATGCTTTTGTTTTATGATATTAGGCTAGTTATGAAGTTCTAAGTACTTGTTTGTTTTGGTTGAATTAATTGATAGGTTTACATATTTGTGGTGTGACTAATTGAAGGGATGTTTCAACTGAACAGATAGACTATGAGAAAACATTTACCCATTGGGCTATGGAGTCATAAAAGGATTTAATTGTTCATCAAATTTGCAAGGTTTACTAATAATATCAAATGGATCTCTTATATTAGGTTGTGATATAAAACAATAATAAGTTGTGAAGGCAGCAAAGCTATAGTTAGTTAAGAATCTTCTAGCTCTACTTAAACAATAAAATCCTTTTAAGGTAACTGTTTGAGACAAACCAAAGGACAGGGCATACCATAGACTTCTTTGGCCAGAATTTAATAATAAAACATGTAAGACAACAATCTGGCAGTCTTAAAACTACTTTCAGACAGAAGAAAACATTTAAGATAACAGTGAGAGCAGCTAAAGAGCAAACTAAAGCCTATATTCTTTAACTCAACACTCAAAATACCTTCAAAGCAACATTTTGAGGCAGACCAGAGGACAGGGCATACCATAAACTTCCCTGGTTTAGACTCTACTAAGTATACTTCAAAGAAAGGCCTAAAAAACATATTTCAAGCTACACAAAAGGACAAGGCTTACCATAGACTTCTTTGGCTTGACTCTATTAAATAATTCCTAAGGAAAAAAGCTAGATGGAACTAGAGAGCAATTAAGAATTCCCTAATCAGACCTTGCAGAAGAAACAATAAAGATAAAGAATACAGACAGAAATAGGGTGCCAAGAAAACATATCCTACTCTAAAATTTCTATTCTTTTATCAGAGAAATATGGATAGAATGGAAAACATAAAGAAAAAAATGACAAATGAGGAAAACTTCACCATTAACATATCTCAAGAATCATGTGAATGTGCTTTTAATACTGATGATCAAACCAGTTACATTACTCCATGTAAAATAACTCTCTACAACTCAGAGCTTTCTCAAATCCAACCTAGCAATCCTCAACTAGGTGAGCAGAATTCAGTCAAATAACCACCAACTAACCAATCCCTAAAAATGAAACTCATTTGTAGTATTTGTCTGCAAAAATGAGGAGGTGGTGTTAAGCCAGGGTTTGGAATGTCATTTATTACAGAGTTAATGATTTTTGACCTTTGAGACCATGCAAGGCCCAAGGAAAAAATATCTGAAGGTGTTTCTATGAAATAATAACTCTTAAATTAACTTTCTGAGTTAATTTCTGTGAAATGTTTGACTTTAAGGCTTTTCAATAACTTTGAAATAACTGCTAGTAGATGAAAAATATCTCTGACTGTGTGTAATAATTGTTTTATGCCTTATTGAAATAAATCATGCTGTAGGTGGCAGAAATATATTTTGAAGAAGTAACTGCTGCAGGTTTAGTCATTCGAATGTGTTTCTGGGCTTAATCTGCCTTTGTTTTATCATTAAAACTCTGTTTATGCCTTTAAACTCTGATTTATCCTTTATCTGTCTGTTTTACTGTCTTTTTCTTTATTCTGCATTTATCTCTGTTTACTTTATTAATCCTTTTGACTTAACTTTTTTATCTTATGTATTAACCTTTTAATCCTTCAATCTTTGATGTCTGTCTTCATTCTCTTTAAACTCTGCTTTATTTGACTAACCCTAATGATTTGTCTCTGATACATGATTAGCCTCTTTAATCTTTATTCACTTTGTCACAGTCCTTTGACTGTATTTCTTCTCACTGTGTCTCTGTCCGTGTATGTCTGCTGCGTAGGGATGCATTCTTCGGTGCTGGAGGGTTAAATAACCGTCGATGATCATGCTTCATTGATTATTAAACTTGATATAGAGCCTCTGGTCCCTTTAAATTTAAATTAAAACTCTGAATCATCACCCAGACATTTAATTGAATGTTCTTGGACCATTGAAACACATCTTATGCATCTTCTACCATTAAAACTGCACACAAAATAAATAATTAGCTTTAAAAACCTGCGGGGAGGGTTTTCTACATTTTATAGGGGTTTTCGGGCTATCGAAGGGCAGATAATGGTGTTCTGGGCTTGGTTCCATAGGCAGAATCAACAAGGAGTTCAAAACTGAAGGCGAAGGTTTTGAATTGGGGTGGGAGGAGAGAAAGTGGTTTAGGAAACCGGGAGCGGTTTTCGCACAAACAAGGAGGCGGTAATGGTTTTAAGAGGGGCCATGCGATACCATTCAGCATGTGCCACGTGGAAAGAGGAAACTGCCCATATCGCGTGGTCGGAGATTGTTTAACCTCCGCGCAATTAAATTTGTGATATGCGTGATTGACCGTTGGATCTAGGGAAAGCAGATCAACAGTGGTCGGACGATCTGGGTTTGCGAGCAGGTAGAGCGGTGGGGCCTGGGGACAGGTGGAAAAGTATGAGTGGGCATGGGTTTGATGAAAAATAGGGCCTAGAGTCTTTACAAACTGAGCAGATGTGCTCTTTTATGGGTAAAAGTAAGGTTTATGAAGGGTTTTGGATAAGGTGCAGAGGGGGCTTTAATAATTAAAAGTGGGGGCTACGTGAGAGGTGGGGTTAGGGTCATATGGTGATGGGGAAGTGAGGGTTTAAGGTGAGGGGGCTTAAAACCTTAAAGGTCAGGTTTAAAACAAAAATTCAGGTTTGTATATAAATAAAATAGATTTTTATTTAGAAAAAGGCGGGGTCCCGACAGTTTAAATATTTTAATTAAAATAATGTAAAAGATGGTCTTTTACATTATTTTGAAAAATAGAGGAAAATGATGAAGAAAAAGGGGTTTTGAAGGGTTTTGAAAGGGGAAAATGAATGAATGAGAGTTTATGAGGGGAGGGAGAGTGAAAATAAGATAAATAAGCCAGTGGTGAGTCTTTTTAGAGCAGTAAGGTAGACTGAGAAGGCATAGATGAAAAACAACGAAATAGGTTTATTTACGCTAATGAAGGCAATGAGATTTCTAAAGATAGCTGATAGGCAGATAATGCTATCTTTATATGCTTTTAGAAAATTAACAGTCACCTATTGAACTCTGTAAAATATAGGAGGATAACACGGGGAAAGCACCTACTATGAGGATGCTTCCCCTATTTTTGACGAGTTTTTGTGTATTTTTGGGCTGGCTGATGGGACAAAGACATAATTTTTTTACTCAGACATATACACCATGATATATATATATATGAGAGATATTTTTTGCGACTCTACATGTTGTGTCACCTGTTTCGGTTTATGGATGATGTTATGTTGATGGATATCTATGTTTTTGGTTTTTTATGTATGGTAGTTTATTCGATATGCACTCCAGTTTAGAATGTTGTTAGCGATGCGATTAGATGTTTGGTTTTGACTCCTTAGTACATGTGTAAATGTAATATAGTCAAATTGTCTGCTTAATCTTTTTGCATGCAAATATTTTCTAAATAGATGTGTATCTCTTGTCTCAAATGTTTGGTTTAACTACGACACTACTAACTGGGAATCAAGGTAGACATGCATATGGTGTATGCCCTGATGGAGGGCGTCGCACATAATTCCGATGAAGGTGTCATATTCTTCTTGATTATTTGTTGCTAGACCGATGCACACACCATTTGTGCAGAGTGGGAATCAGTCAGGGTGATTGATGACCCAGGCAGCTACGGCTAAACTTTGAGACCATCTTGATGCTCCATCAAAAAATCCAAAATAAGGTTCAAGTTGGTGATCCATGGCGGCACTTTGAGTGTGCTTAATAACTATTTTGGTCAAAAAAAAAATTATTGGTTGGATTAGTGTAAGTTCGCTCTAGGTAAGGGCCATCATGGCCCTCATGGGTAAAATTTCTTAAGGTAAAGGCCGTTGACGAGGTTGCTGAGGCATGTCCTATCCGGTTCTATCAAGATGGATGCCCCCTGTCGAAGGCAATGTTTGATGATGTAGGGTCCTTTCAACAAGGTTTCAAACTTTCTTGGCCCAGGGATTCTTTTGTGACATCATAGCGAAGGACTAGTTCTCCCTTGGTGAACGAGCGAGGGTTGATGTGGCGGTTGAATGACGCTTTTACCCTTTTCTTATGGGCCTTGTTGTGTTGTAGCGACTATCGTCAACAAGCTCTAGTTGTACTAGGAATTTTTCTAGAGGCTGGGTATCATCAAGGAGTTCGATAGCGGCATGAAAATTTGGTATTTTGTGGAAATCAATGCAAAAGCGTAAGGTGCCTTGAATTTTTGTGACAGGAATAAGGTGGAAATCCTGGGACGCTGGGGCGGCTGCAATTTTATTTTCGATATGCGATGATACGAATCATATATGATGAATCGTGTCATTCTCGTTCGGTGGGGGAAGAATCTGTGTGATGGGAGTTTGTGCAAGGTTGGGTTCCCTGCTAGGATGGTTAATTTCCTGTGGGTGGAAATTGTGTCTGTTGCAAAGGTGTCTGAATGTTTCCATTAACAGGCATACCTCTGGTGTGTGATTTTGGCTAGTGAAAATAGTGCATGGTATCACTGATCCAATGGATTATATTGTATGGGAATCGACACTACTCGTTTTCCCTAATGTGGATGCTTGGAAAGGATCAATTGTAGAATAGGTGGTCTTCTGCTTCCATTTCTGTGTTGTTGGCTTTGGTGTGTCTAACACTTTGGGGGAGTGTAGATTTAACACTACTCTTACCGCTCTTAGCTTGGGGTGATGTACACATTCAATCGTATGGTGAAAGTGTGAACAAATTCGGCAATAGGTACGCGTGATATTCTCTTGGTTGGAGAGAAGTTTCTGAGGGAGAGAAGAGACTATGCGGAAAATATTTGCAAGGGGCTTTAGTTCTCTGCACTGATTGACGCGGTGGTCATTTAGGTCACATAGTTCGCATGTTATCCTAGGCTTGGCCTGGGTTATGCTTGGTTGGTGTGTCATCCTAGTTTTCCCATCACGCCCATGTGGGTGTGGGGTCGATGGTCAGGGGTAATGTAATTTCTAAATCGCCTGAGGGTATCGTCCCGTTTCTTCTCTATGGTATGAATCATATCGATGGTGGGATGAATTCGCAAGAAATAGGTACATTGTTGTTCATAATTATTTCCTTGACATATTAGGCAAAATAGCCTTGATATGGGGGTTCCGTCGTGCTCAGTTTGTGGCCTGGTAGGGAACCAGCGTCATAATGCTTCTAAATAAGGGCAAGTGGCGACCGCATGATTGGGCATTTTTCATAACCTGCATGTTGGTATTCTCTGTAGAGAGCGGTTGGGGGTAACTTAATTGGTTGCTTTTCAGCTGACAAGAATAGGATGGATCTTCTTGTCACATCCTCTTGGGTTGTGGAGCTGTCCGTGGATTTTGCGTCCATTTCATTTTCTTGGGAGAGGCGGACTTTGGTTGAGCACAAACTAGCAAGGGCTAGCCATAATCGGGGGATATAGTGACAATTCTCTAGAAGGTGATTTTCGGTGCACAAAGGACATGTGGATTTTGTTGCCTACAATCCAATGTAGTAAACCCGTTCTACAGGATACCATCTATGGATGAGTTCCAGGGGTGCGCATTCTTCGAGGAAGTGACCACATTCATCACACAGTGTGCAACGTATAACAGGAGGGGGCATGACTGGGGGTCTTTCTGGTGCCCTTTGTTCTTCCTGTAGGTACAGGATGGTACGAGGTTCATTTCCAGATGCCTGAGTGGAGGGATCCTCTTGATAGGATCGCTCGATGGTGTGTAAGGCATCCCTATATCGTAGGATCTCTGGGGAATGATGGGTATAGTGCCCATAGTTGTTGCAGATAGCGCTTGCATGATTGGTACGCAATGCTTTGCCTTTACCTTTGGTGGTAGGTTCCTTTTTACGAGAACACGACATCACAATGTCTACCTAAGAGCCAAGGAGTGGTTTTAATTTGTCCAGCCTTGGGCAGATATGGGTAGGGTGACCTATTATGTCGCATATGGCGCAAATTGGTTATTCCTGTTGTATGGCGGGAGTTTCCATCTTCTTTCCGTAATATTGGGTCCTACAATTGGAATTTCCTTTGCAGGGGTGGTTGCGATCGTCTCCTGAACGGCTGGGGCTAGTTCAGGATTGATGGGGATAAACCCTGTCAAGGTGATGTGCACGACTCCCATTGGAGTGGGTGGGACTAGGTACCGAACATGTATTACAAATGATAATTTTGGTAGGACCACCGTGGCCATGACCTGTTGTGACACAAAACTAGCTGATTGGAAGATGAAAGGATTTTGGGAAGTGGCGTAGGCTAGAGACGCTATCGTGGATGATGACTCAGTGTCATTACTTCTTATGTCCGTGTCCTAACTAGCTTCGGTGCTTGATGTAGACATCATGCACACAGGAGCCCCTGTGACATCAGGTGATACCTCAGGGATAATGGGAGGATCTCCTAGTAATGATCCTGGAACGAACGACAGTTTGAACTGGCCGAGGCCATATTCTTGGTACCGTGAAAGCGCATCTAAGGATGTATCTACGTAGGGTAGAATTACATCAGTGTTTTTTAGGGGTCGCTTCTCGCTGTGCATCATTTGGTCAATAGTAATGATGTGGTCCTCGTGGGGGAACATCATAATGCGGAAGACGGAGGAGGCTATGGATGACATGGCGTACATATAACTCCGACCAAGGAGTATTTTATAATCCAAGTGAGCATCCAAGACTTCAATGTCTATGTGGACCATCTTTCTGGCTAAGCAGACCGAGACTTTTTCGTAGAGTCCGACGGGGGTCGAAGGACGACCATCGTATGCTCTAAGCGTGATGACTGAGGGTTTTAGTTCAGGAGATCCTAACTTCTGCCAAAGATTTTTTGACATGATGCACGTGGATGCACCCTTGTCAATGACACATCGGTGAATTGTGATATTCTGGACCGACACTAGTATCTGGAAGGTGACCATGGAAGGAAGCCTGGGGGTGGCTTTCTCTAAGTCAAAAGCCATTAGGCGCATATTGGCAAGGTCGATAGCGCCTAACACAGAAAGTAAGGCTTTCCATTGTTTTGGGCATGACTGTAATCATCCATGATACTATAATTATGGGCTGCTTTAGAGTAGATTCCTGCTCACCTATTGGGTCCCTTCGCCATATTTTTCAATGGTTTGATAGACATCTTTGAAATGGTCAAAGGTGCAGTCGGTGCACTGGTACTTGCCCTTGACGTATTGGTCTCTAGTTGGGTGTCGTAATTTCAATTCCATGTTTGGAAAAAAATCTCCTCGCCAATCATGTAGATTTTGTTGCTGCTTTTCCTAGAGTTGTATGGATTTTTTTGTTGAGTGCTTATCGTCCCTTGATGGGGGAAAGGTTCCTGCATCACAGCTATTTGTCGGGAATATCCTCCTTGTCCTAGGTTACTCTGTAGCTTCTTCAGCTCATGGAGATCGAGAGAGTGGTGAGTATAATGTCCGTACTCACCATATATCAAACAAGAATGGTTTGTTTGAAGAGGTGGCCTTTTTCTCTGTCGTTGGGCATTGCTTGGCTCCTAGCTCTGATTCCGGTTGGAGTTGCCTCCAGCTTGGATCGCGGCAGGCATTGCTGGTTGTTGCCCCCTTATCCATGATTCCCTTTTGGCTTGTTTTTTACTTTTTTCTTCACCACATTAGGAGGGTAGATCTCCTAGTTATATTAGTGAGGTTGGTTTTGGGAAGGCTGCACAAAGTTCACCTATGCATTGATCTGCATAGGCGGGTCTTGCGTTGGGGATTGAGCATAACACGGTCCCTGGTTAGCACCTGGCTGCTGGAGGTGAGATCTTCTGTCAGTTTTTCTCTCTGCGTACTGGGTCCCTTGAGTCGGAGGATAGGGTCCTCCCTGGTGATACACTGGCGTCCTATTGGTCAAATTTTGCTAAGGCATATGATGACTTTGAAAACTGGGTTGAGGTACGTTCTGGGTAGAACCATATGTGTAATCGAGGTTTTGACTATTGCTACCTAGGTAACCTTGGGTCAATGACCCAATTAGTCCGTCTGCAGAGTTCGACGCACTTGGAAATTCTTGATAATTTTGCAGGCGCAGGGTGTTCAGCAATATATTGTAAATAAGCTTAAGCTCAAGCTCAAGCTGTTGGCATTTTCTGATGGTATCCTCTTCGAATATGGGCCTTTTTTGCGCCACATCCTTTGAAATCTCTGTCGTGAGATTTTTCAGGAACAAATCTAAGAGAATCGGATCGTCTAGTTTTTCTTTACATAAACTATGACGCCGCCTCCACTTGTGGAGATGGTCCAAGATATGGACAATAGGGGTTTGTCTAAAATGTGTCAGTAATTCCATTCCGGAATCATGGTCAATGGGTAACTGAAAATATGTTAGGAACGCAGTAGCAAGGGTGCTAAAGGTTTCATATGTAGCATAGGGCTGCTCCACATACCACTTTGTGGCTACTCATGTAAGAGTGCATTGAAATAGTCTCAATCGAATAGTGTCGTCAATGATATTGTTCGATGAACACCACAGGTGGAAGGTCATGACATGATTATCTGGGTCTTTCGCTTGCTTTCCTTCGAATTATGGAATATACGAAGGGAGCTTCGTGGGCATGGGAGGCCATGTAGGGTTGTGTGCAGTGGGTTTATTCATCATCTTGGTTAAATCAGGTAGATTCAATGAAGCTAAGAAGGGTGATTGTGAGGTTGACCTCATTGAAACTTGTGAAAACATAAAATTATGGTTAGGAAGAGGGTTTTTTTGTTACGTACCCTGCTATGTATTTGACTGGCTTCTCGAATGGGTAGCACTCCTCTACCCTCTAGGGGTTGTGGGAGGAGTGGTGTGTGGTGTGGCACTGGGAGACCGACCAGGGTTCCCAACTACGGATGTCCAATAAAGGATGAACCAATAATGGTGGTAGTGTTCTGTCTTTGATGCCTAAATGGAAAAAGACCTAGAAACCCCTCCGATAATGGGGGGAGGTCAAAAAGATGCCTAGATCGACGAGGTCCCATTGGGTCCATTCTGGTGTTGACTAGGTCTAGTTTTGGAAAAAATTTGAGAGGATAGAGTCTATGACCAAAGAAAAATTCTAGTCACATACATAAAACAAAGCGAAAATAAAATAAATTTTCCCTTTAAATTAATTTTATGTGGTCAAGCAATAAAAAAGTGGTTTTTGTTTGTTTACATATGAAACTCAAATCCTAGAAGACCTATTCATTGTCACACACTCAAATTTAACTAGGCCTTGAGAAGATATCTTGCGAGTGCTGGTACAACGTCCCGTAAGAGCTGGCGACGCCCCCAGTCAGCCGAAGAAAATACACCAAGATAAGGGTAGAGGGTCTGGTGCTTGCCTGCACCATCACCTATAGGGAAATGATGCCCTAGATTTGGACACTAAGTACCACCATCCCACATGAGTGTTCAAGTTTTGGGCTTCTTAGTAATTCAGCTAACAGTACCGAGTATCAGCCAAGTCAAGTAGCCCTAACTGATACCTACCCGCACTACGCCTAAACCTGAAACGGGTCTCTGCCGCGCTTGGGTTTTATTTTTTGTGGGATGATAGGTGGATTGAAGCTTCCTAAAAATTCAACTTCTATGTTTCAAGATGAAGAATGATCAAGGAAGCTTATTGGATGCCTACCCCCTTGATCCTAACTTAAACTATAAAATCTTTTGTGGCCCCTGTGGGGAGAATTTAGTGAGTTTGGTTAAGTTAGTTTTATGTGTCTTTGCTTGCTTAGTGGGCGGATGTGTGTGAGAAAAAAGTGGACAAGCACATACTTTGAACATGTGGATATGCAATGATCCTTTTCAAAATCCCCTATTAAACTATGTTGTATTGTTCCTTACTAAAAAAGAAAAACATGTGCGGATATGGGCCACTTTCTATTTTTCCTAGTTAATCTATGTGATCAACTAAAGGGGGACAGTGAGTTGTGAATAGAGAGTGTTCATATGCTTGCCTAGGATCACCAAAGGGTGCAAAGGCAGCAGAGATTACTTTCTCTTCTATCGACACTTCAATCCTAGTCCCGAAATCCTAGTGAAAAAATTGAATTAAACTAATAACTTTTACACTAGAAAAAAGCAACTAACTAAGCATGCATGGAATTGGGCCACTTACTTTGGCTAGTTATCTAGGTGTGTTGGTTACCTAAATTTGCAAAACATAATTTTTTTTTGGAATGCAAGTTAATTTCCCCTCCCCTACTTAAATTATGTGTGAACTTTACAAAAATCAACTTGAAATAAAACTGACACTAAGCCTACAAAAATCAACTAAGAGTGAGCTTTAACAAGCCACAGGGTCCCTCACCCAGTGCTGGCAGATTGTTTATGGGTTTCCAAGCACTTTAAAAGTAGGAAAAGATAGAAATGTGGGAGAAATTTCTCATTCTATCTTTTGCGCGCAAAAGGCTGCAACAGGCGTGATGTCTGCGCGCAGGTGAGCTCTGAATGCGCGCCCTGGGCGCGTCTGTTTGAGGGAAAAGAGTGAAAATTCTTGCAAAATTAATTTTTTGGAGTTTTTTTGCTTCATTCTGTCATGCAGGATGAACTAGGGATTGTAAGAGAAAAAAGGAGGAAATTCAGCTCCACTCCACAACACAGACAAGGGTCTCTACAAAAAGGCACAACCACATTAACTTGGTAATAAATGTTAGTGGAGTCGCCAATCTTGTGTTAGTGTGTTTGGTGCATGCATGTACGAAATCACACCAACTTAAGGGGTGTGGTTTACCCTCTTAAATTATTGGTCACAGGCAGAAAAAGAAGTGGAGTCAAGCAAGTTAGTGGAACAAGCTAGAATCATAAACATCCTAGATAGAGAAATAGCATGCATATATAAACTAAAACTAAAACAAATAAACAAAAGCTTTGAATAGAGTAAAACAACTGCAATAATCCAAATGGTGGCTCTTTCGACCCCTCGTATTGAGTTCTGGTATAAAATAAGGATGAAAATTTAACCCTCTTGCCAAAGGGCCCCTAGAACATGGGTTCTAAGTCCCGATGCAAGGATGTTTTTACCTCCAAGCTTGCCTCGGTGCAAAGTATCCCTCTCTCTACTATGGTGGAATAAACTTGTTGGATGGCCAATAATTGAGTCCCCTCTATCTTCAGCTCCAGATCACACACTGCTGGTATTTCTTGGGAAATTCAATCCAACAGAACAATGTGTTCTCTCCATAGGTTCTGGTCACATGGTCTAGTGAGAGTCGTGGTCAAGGGTCGATTGAGAAAAAATTTCAAGGGAAAAATTCTAGTGGAGTATGTCTCAGGTACTTGGATATTTGGGTATCCAAAATTTTATCAAACACGGGGATTCGACAAACATATATCATGATATTTGAATATACACAATGCCCAAAATATTTTGACACATGTAGAGTTTTATAGGTCGAATATCATGAATATCTGGGAATCTAAAAATTTAAATCAATGGTGCTAAAAAAATAACCTATATCTAGATGCCAGGTGGCTAGAACATGTGGAGGAAAAGTAGATCCCAACATTATAAACCCTTGTCTAAGAAGGAAGTGAAGGGTGATGATGTGGCATGTTGATGTGTCATTTCTAATGTGGAAATGTATATAATTTAAGATGATGTGGCATGCCAACATGGCATCATGGCATGGCACAATATACAAAGAAGCTAATGTGGTGGTCAATGTGGTTGTCGACAATGTGGATGACATGGACACTAGGGGTTTCTAGATCTATAATTTTGGAAAAAATGGCATTCTTAGGCTCTTTTGGATATATGAAGATCCATATTTTGGACTTTTTCAAATGAGGATGATGAAGTGAATACAATAGTGTTAAGGTGGAGGGTCACATTGTGGTCAATGTCGTAGATTATATGGGTCTTTGTACATGCATTATCTGATAATACAAAGATTCAATTACTTAATAGAAATTCATTTTTAGAAAGTATCTAGATAAGTGGATTATGGGTATTAAGAAATATGGATATTAAGATCTAGTACTTATATTTAAATGAATTTATGAATTCTCTTGGATAAGCATTTCCCAACTATCTAAGAATTTGGATATCTGGATCTAGCTTTTCCATTTAAGTGATTTAATGGGATCCTTCAAATATCCAGAAGTTTGAACATCTATAGATTTGAATCTTTTTATAAAAAGGATTTATTGAAATCTCTATATTCAAATGCGACTTGGTAGGCTAAAATTTCTAGCTGCAGGTGTGGCACTATGCAATGGTGATGCAAGAGTGGAGGATTACCAAATTTCAACCACACATTAAAAATTTGATGTGGCACAATATGGTGGTGAAATGTGTCACCAAATTGTGACATCTATTCTATGTGTCAATAGTATGATTGCTCACGTGGCATTATGAAGGGTAAAATTTTTGAGAGACATACCTTCGTGTCTAAATCTCAAAAATTGATGAATTTATATTATTAGAAAGCTCTTGATGAGAAAAAGATAATGGTGACCTCAAAAAATAGGTTTGAGATGGTTAATAGAAGAGAAATGTTGGATACCCCACCTCCATAAAGTCACCTTGGGGTTTGATGAAGTACATCACATACCCTCAAAAATACTTGAGGGGACTGGGTGTGCTACAACTTGATTGAAAAGATTTCCCTTTAAAATGGCATTGTGGGCTTTGTTGATTCAAGCTTATAAAAATCACTTAGGAACGAGCTCTTTTAACATAATGTTAGTGTTGCTTGAATTTACCTTTTCCCTAAATCTCTTTGTGATTTCATAGTTAGATCATCATCACTTATGCACGAAATTGTTGCTCAACATGATTGCCCATTTTTTGTGGCAAGTTTAATGCTAATCTATACATGACGGGCATGCACTTGGTTATTTCAACCATACATGCTTTGTTCCCCACTCCAACATATCATTGTATATATATTGAATGTTGGATTTCAATTAAAGGGTGAGAAGAAGGGTTTATGTGTGTTGCTAGCTTTGGTATAAGCTCATATTGACTAAAATATCAAGCTTATGAATCATAATTTTTAGCATACTAAAAAAGGGAGTTACAATGATAGTGGATTAACAATGAATTAATATGGGTATGTTGGCCAGATAAATCGATCTTGCGGACAAGATCGATCTCCCTAGTGTCAGAAGAAAATCTAGCAACAAACGAACAACTAAGTTTGTCTTTCTCTAAATATATTCGTTTTACAAGTAAATGCTATGAAGGTGTCGATCCTACCTTAGATCCAAATTCTTATTTGTAGTCGTAAAGCTTCCGTCGCATAAAAAATCCTTCCGTCGCAACAAGAATCCTTTTGTCGCAAGAAAGTGTCGTCTTTTCGTCGCAACAAAGTGTCGTCTTTTGTCGACCTGCAATCACAAACAAGAAAATATTAATGGAACCTGTATAACAAATAATCATAAAACATACCTATCATAGTGATCACAGAATCTATGAAATAAATTATCAAACGACAGCTTATTGAAATAAATAATCGAACGACAATTTATTGAGAAAAACAAAACTTGATTGTATTAATCTTAAAATATATAGAAGAACCTTACAACCTTAGCTTTGATGTTTGAAAGGCCTTCCCGGGGTCCAAATCAGGAGTCTCCTCTACTCTGATAAGTCTTGCACTCTTCCTCCAGGAGCACAAAGAGGTATGTGATCTTTCCTCTCAAAATCTCAGCAGAAAGAAGACTAAATCTCAACAGCACTTCAACTCAATCACACATAAAGCTTGAACTCTAATCCTCAATCTCCAAAATCTAACCATTTGAGGCTACCCAATGCCTCCTTTTATAGATCAGATGAGGAGGTTAGGATTCCACCTTTGAAGGGATAGAATCCTCCTTCAAAGGGATAGACTCCTCACATCAAGGGATTAGTTCCTTAAGGTGAGGGATACATGCACCTTATCAAAGCGTACTCATCCCCAAAACTTCTCATCTAGAACCTTCTAGAATTGACCTCAAATCAGTTTTTTGACTTTAATTTCTCTCCTTTTTTACTTTGAGGAGGGTACGCAGGCATTGCAAAGGAAAACTACGTTCTAGAACGTAGGTAAGCAGTGTCTTACCTGCGTACCCAAGCTAGGAACGCAGGCAGGCTTCATGTTACTTGCGTACCCAAAGTTTTAGAGATTTTTAGGGTTTTTCTTCCTATTTCAGGGCTTGACATGAGGAGTAAAGGTTGTAAGACTTGCAGAGGAGGCATGTATGAGTGTTAAAGAGCTCATATAGTCAGCAGAATGTCAAGGTGACAATTTTTAGTGTAACATATTGCCCCCTAAAGTGTGAAGTCTAGAATAGATGAAGATGAAGTCTGTCATATATGAAGAGTGAAGTACTTTATCATTTCAAGGATCATCCTGTGGACACCCCAGTCAGAACTTGTAAAAACATTCAATGAAAAATATATATATGTAAACATATCATCGTTGAGGTAGGCATTCCCATACTCAGATCAAAACTAACTAGAAAAATGATTTAAATTGTTCTGATATAGGAATTATTTTCAATACATCAATAGTATAGACATATGTAGACACAGTATGGACGCAGCCATCTATTTATGAATAATATACTGTATAAATGAATAACAAAAATTCCTCACAGCCTGGATGGTGGAAACAAGATCCAGGGTCTTGATTTCCGCTTCTCAAACCAGTACGATTCTATCCATGTGAATGAATGTGTCGAAGTCGAACATGGTAGAAACCACTTGATTACCCGTCAATGATGTAAACTGTTAACAAGTGTGAGAGTAACCACCAGTAATGTCAATGGCTCTCAAAGTACCCAGTACAATCCATGAAATGTGAATGAATGAGCTGAAGTCGAACATGTCACGAAATCATTCGATTGAAGGTCAATGATGCAACATGTCATCAAAGGTGAGAAACCTGCCATTGAGGCATGCAGATTTCAAGGTATTGACGATTTCTAGATCAACTTCCTAGATAATGAGTTGTCGTCGATAGAAAGTGATCTGTCGTAGGCAAGCCCACAACACGAAATCATAGATCAAGTTTTGAAGAAATATATTTGCAAGGACTGTTTGGTCAATTTAGTGTGTCCTAAATTGCTACATTGATTTGTAAATCTGGGATTCGTAAGCTGACGAAGTGTGGCGCACTATATGTGCAAGATAACCTATCTCTTACTTTTTGTCGTTTTTGGGTTTTTTATTTATCTTGGTTGGTTTCCTAATGTGAGATGGAAATTCTAAAAGACAAGTATGGATATAAATTTTCAAGGAAATGATGTCCTTTATAATGATTTCCCAAACTTCAGACTTCAAAATGGTTTTAAAACATGCAATGACAAAATTAATTCCTAAAAGAAAATGAAAATGTGCCACTATACTAGTCAAACAAACAGTGAACTGTTGATCATGAAACCCATTACCCTTGCTGCTGTCTAAATACAAAAGAAACTGTGCTCAAAGAAATACAAGAATTGCAAGAAAAGTAAAGCTAAAATCAAATTACATCAACTCATATTCTGACCCCTCACCATTAGTCTCGCTATGGCTTTCAGATGTAATCATAAACAACTTGAGCAATCTGATATCTAATTTGCAGAAAAATAAACTAATATCAAATTACACACCCATACTTCAATCCCTCACCATTAGTCTCGCTATGGCTTTCGGAGGTAACTGATAATGACATGAGCAATTTAATATCTAACTTGCAGAAAATAAACTAACATCAAACTACACACTCATACTTCAATCCCTCACCATTAGTCTCGCTATGGTTTTCGGATGTAACTGATAATGACATGAGTAATTTAATATCTAATCTAACTAGTAAAGAAAATGTACAAAACTGAAATAAATAAAACAGTGCTGGAATTAAAAGCTAAGAAAAATAAATCAGCAGAAGGAAAATAATGTTTCCATGTCATTAGTCATTGTAAAATTATGTGCAAATGCCCGGGCTGCCTACTGTAATCTGGAACAAAGACACTGATCAGTTAACAACAGCATAAAGCATGAAAAATTATGGACATAAATAAAACATTAATACCATAAGAGATGTAATATATACACGTGAATAACTATGGTATAATGAACGTAAGGAAATAAAGCATGAAACTATATAGCAATAAATAAAACCTCGGCGTGTGCAGGGGCCCTCTGCACAATCCTCGGGCAACAACTATCAACCACGAATTATGCTTATGAACAGAGTCTTCTCATGTACTCAAAACGCAATCATAACAAGGAAATAATGTCACGGCACAGTGGCCTTTCTTTTCAGCAAAATTACATTACAGAAGCTACCTACTATGCGTATGAGAACGCATTATTTATAGCAGAGGATGACATAACTACTTTCCTACAATCTACGCTGATAAAAGACACGTGAACAACCACGTCCAGAAATCTAGCATTATGGCTGCCATGAAGATTAAATCTATGGAGGGTGGCTTTTGGATTCAGCTTATGGAGCAGTTCACAGGTGTTTATATTTCCCCTGAGATTTAGGAATGGCCACGCAAGTCTTCACGTGGTGAAAAACATAGTTCTGTCACCGTAGGACTCTTAGGTTGACCACCGCTTGACTACCTTTGACCACGGCCTTCTTTGGTGAATTCGACTGAGCCAATAGGACTCGGTCCATATCCATGTCATTTCCAACTTGACCATGTGGCTTGATTTTCCTGAAGACACCTGCAATATAGACTTTAACAAAATGGCTGCAGAAAGTTGAAGCAGCTGTGGAAAGTGACAAGATTCCGCAGCTCAATGAGAAAAAATCTAATTCAAACAGCAGACACAAAACATAGTTAAAAACCACTTTAAATGCTCTTTTATGATTAATATGCAATGATTTTAATGACTTAGGAGGTCCAGGTAAATGGAAAAATTCTAGAAAGGTGTATAGGAAATATGCAAGTTTGGGGCTCACAATCTGCGCTGATAAAAGACACGTGAACAACCACGTCCAGAAATCTAGCATTATGGCTGCCGTGAAGATTAAATCTATGGAGGGTGGCTGTTGGATTCGGCTTATGGAGCAGTTCACAGGTGTTGATATGTCCCCTGAGACTTAGGAACAGCCACGCAAGTCTTCACGTGGTGAAAAACAGAGTTCTGTCACCGTAGGACTCTTAGGTTGACCACTGCTTGACTACCTTTGACCACGGCCTTCTTTGGTGAATTCGACTGAGCCAATAGGACTCGGTCCATATCCATGTCATTTCCAACTTTCCCATGTGGCTTGATTTTCCTGAAGACACCTGCAATATAGACTTTAACAAAATGGCTGCGGAAAGTTGAAGCAGCTGCGGAAAGTGACAAGATTCCGCAGCTCAATGAGCAAAAATCTAATTCAAACAGCAGACAAAAAACATAGTTAAAAACCACTTTAAATGCTCTTTTATGATTAATATGCAATGATGTTGATGACTTAGGAGGTCCAGGTAAATGGAAAAAGTCTAGAAAGGTGTATAGGAAAGATGCAAGTTTGGGACTCAACAAGGACTGACTCAGGGATGGTCAAAATGGATGACAGATATTTCGCAGATGAATGGTTTGTTTGAACTGTCCTCTTGAACACATAACGACACTTCAGATGGTTTGGTGACAATTGACCCAAAGCTAATACCCAGAAACCAACTAAAGACTTTCAATATGGTTTGATTAACTGTTAGACAAAGGATTTCCCAACCCAGGTGAACAAAAGTGTCATGTTCAAGAGTGGTTAACGGCTTTCCGAATAATTGAAATGTAACAAACAGGTTCGTTTTCCTCTCTTTTCCCCCACCATTTCTGGAAAGTACCTCTTTATTTTTTACAACTTTGAGGAGGATAACATTTGCTTGTTTATAAGCTCATCCTTCAGATGAATCCAACTTAGTTTAAGATTCAAACCCTAAGAAGGAGTGGTTCGTTCCTGCTTAAAATTGAACAGGTCCTTTACTGTTAAATTTTAACGAGTCCAGTATAGGAGAAACTCGGTGTTTTTCAATTTTAGGGAGTCAGAATAAAAAACTTAAGAAAACTCCATGGGTGTATTTTTTCGTAAATTTAGTCTCTCGAGCCCGAAAAAGGATAAAATAATGCGAGAGAGAACTCTATTGACCATAATTAGTCAATGTATACCTTTTTCGTAAATAGTCCATTTCAGTCTGTAAAAGGGGTAAACTTATACTGAAAGGACGATCATTCATTTACTTTAACGAGTTTGAATAATCAAGTGTTCGGTAATCTTTTCATGTTTAGAGAGTCTGAAAAGGGCTTAAAATAGGACTCTAGAGTTTCACTTTTTCGTAAGTTTTAATGAGTTCGAAAAAGGGATAAAAATATACTCATGGTTTTCACTCTTTTGTAAGTTTTAACGAGTTCGAAAAAGGGATAAAAATATACTCCTGTGGACGACTTTCAATTTAATTAACGAGTAGGAAAAGACGGAAATAACTCGGCATTTTCATGTGTTTTACGAGAATGAAATATAGCAAAATAATCTCTGGATTTTCATGAGTTTAACGATTCTTGACAATAATAACCGAAATTGACTCAAGATAGGTTTCATTTTTACAAAAGCTTGAAACAGAGAAAAACTATGCTTCAGAGTGGTTTCATTTTTACACAAGCTTGAGACAGAGAGAAAATTGTGCTTGATACCCCCTAAGCGTAACTGCTAAAGCGCATGCCCCCCCCAGCTTCATTTCATTCAACTACGTACACTGCTGGTAATTAATAGTTGGATGGAATGAAGGTTCATTTATGAGATCATATGAAAGACCTGACCTAAGACTGTAAGAAAATTATGCAAAAAACTGAAATAAATAACCTAAATATATGACTTGTCATTTACGAGATCTAGTCAAAGACTCGACTCAATTAGGGGAGGATTTGTTTCATTTTTTAATGAGCTTGACACAGGAAAAGAACTATGCTCATGGAAACGTGTTTCATTTTTTAATGAGGTTGACACAGTAAAAGGAACTTTCCTCACCTACATGTTTCATTTGTCAACGAGGTTGACACAGTAACAGGAACTGTCCTCAAATCTACTCTCTATAATCTACCTATATAACCTACTGATTCATTTTTTAATGAGGTTGACACAAGAAAAGAACTATCCTCATGGCCCACTAATTCATTTTTTAACGAGGTTGACACAGCAAAAGGAACTTTCCTCTTGACCCACTGATTCATTTTTAACGAGGTTGACATAGTAAAAGAAACTTTCCTCATACTTGATTCATTTTTTACGAGGTTGACTCAGTAACAGGAACCATCCTCAGATCTACTTATTTCTAATCTATTAATCTACTCTCTACAATCTACCTACTGATTCATTTTTTAATGAGGTTGACACAGTAAAAGAAACTATCCTCACACTCACTGATTCATTTTTTAACGAGGTTGACACAGTAAAAGGAACTATCCTCGGACTCACTGATTCATTTTTTAACGAGGTTGACACAGTAAAAGGAACTCTCCTCAGCACAACATGTTTCATTTTTTAACGAGGTTGACACAGTAACAGGAACTCTCCTCATACTCGCTGATTCATTTTTTAATGAGGTTGACACAGTAAAAGGAATTATCCTTGGATTCACTGATTCATTTTTTAACTAGGTTGACACAGGAAAAGAACTATCCTCGGCAAAAAATGTTTCATTTTTTAACGAGGTTGACACAGTAACAGGAACTCTCCTCATACTCACTGATTCATTTTTTAACGAGGTTGACACAGTAAAAGAAACTATCCTCGTTAACTTGATCATGGCTTCCAACTGGAAGAAACACATGTCAATGGACACACCTTGATCATGGCTTCCAAGAGATCTTCATCAAAAGGAAGAATAGTTCTCTGGAAGGAACACAAGTCAAGGGACTCAAAAGGGATAATAACATCGCGTTCAAATAATCCCATAGAGTTTTCCATGTCAATTACTAGATCTAAGTCAAAGGAAGATGAGCAAACATTGAGAAGCTCACTTACATCGGTAACTGAAAACATGGGACTAGTTGCCACATAATTAACCCGTGGCAGAGTAGATACCACTTGCATATGAGGAACATTCAGGGATGTCGGATTATTGGTAGTCGAATCAAGACTAGGGAACGAAAGCTTGTCTACAGTCACAATATTTCCATTGTGAGGGAAATACATCACGTGAAAGAGTGTCAATACAACAGCTTTCATTGCATAGACATAGTCTCGCCCAAGGAGTAAATTGAAATCCAAGGGGCCTCGAACTACCATAAGATCAATACAGACAGTTGTACCTTCCAAAGTAATAGAAAACTTAGGAAGGATCCCTAAAGGTTCACTAATGGTTCTGTTAAAAGCTTTCAGATTCTGCGTAATAGGCACAAGCTGAGGGGAACCCAAAGCTTTCCAAGCAGTTGAGGATAAAATACTAACAGAAGCACCTTCATCTACCTGTGTGTGGTGTATGTCCCTACCACCTAACTTCACAATGATTTGGAAAGGGATGGAGGAAGGAAGACGAGGTTCTGTCAGTCTATTCCAATCAAATGAAAAGACCTCAGTAGTTGGAGGGGGTTCTGTAGAAACAGGTGAAATGCCCCCCGGCGTAGAAGAATCTGATGTAACAATAAGAACCTGAGCAGTATGAAGTTCACTCTCTACAGGGAGAATGGGATCAACTGAATGTGAAATCAAATCGACCACTTGATCAACTAATGGATCAGCAACCTGAGTGATATGAGTTTCACTCTCCAATGGAAGAGTGGGATCGATCGTACTTGAAATTAGATCAATCACTCCGTCAGTTGACGGTAGGTTGGGAGAAAGTTTACGGTAACCAATTGGAAATTATTGCTGTGGAACAGTAAGGTTTTCCAATAATTTTGAGGCTTCATCCATGTGAGGGAAAATGTGAGTTTGATGACTCCCTTTGCATAACTTACAAGGAAACCTAGCTTTACCCTTTTTCCCAGGAACCTGACTATCACTGGTTGATGGATCAACGGAAAATTGATGAGATTTTTCTAACCATACTTCTAAGACCTTTAGAATACCAGGACAATTGATAAGGAAGTGGTCACCCTTACAAATCCTGCAAGAGTATTTGGGTTTACGATGCATGTTGGAGGTTTCCTCAACACTACTAACATTTACAGCCATGGTTGATTGGCTGACTTCTTTCTTATTTTTCTTCTTCTTCTTCCTCTTCTTCTTCTTCCCTTTCTTCTTCTTCTTAGTCACCTAGTTACTAGCATCAAGGCTTTTACCAAGAAAAGAGGAAGAAAGGGAGGAATACGTATTGGGTGAAGAAGGTAAAGGGTCAACAGAAGGTTGGTGATGTTGAGATGGTGAACTCTGTTGAGGTGAAGCATCCGGTTGAGGTGGAACAATTGGAGTATTTGGGGCCAACGAAGTTGAAAATAACCATATCAGTAAACCTATTGTAAATCCAGGTAATGACAAAGTAGCCATATAAGGAGGACCAACATTTCCAAAGCAAGGAAAAGTACTAGGATTCTCGTTAAGAGGAGTTCCTTGGTTGGTAAATTCCGGAACAGTTTCCATTATATTCAACTTCAGTGAATTTTATTAACAATTTAAAACTAAAATTAACAATTCACAATTCACACCTAACAATTAAAATTCACAATTCACACCTATGGTCTCTAAAAGTAAAAACAAAAAAATTAACACACGCTATCAAAGCTAGGAGTCAAACCACACACAAACAGTAACTTCTCGTACTAAAAACACTAGTTGGTGATGAAATCCAACTTATTAGAAATTTAATACAGAAAGGGCGGTTGGAACAGTTACCTCGACAACCTGCTTAATGAAACAGACTAGAACAAGTTTCTTCACAAAACCATCTTGAGTGAAGAGAACCCCCCAGATATTCCAAGTGAGTCTAGTCGACGTCTGCTCCAGGTATAGTGAGATATTTCCTTCACCGTCACCTTAGGAAATAATCTTAAGCTTATGGACTCTAAGGTTACCAACAATAACAAATACAATTGGGGGAATAGTCTATGATCCGATTCCATGCGCAAGGGCAGAGTAACAGAGCTCAATCCCCTTGAAGGCTCCTCGACATGGTCAATCCAAGGTTTACCAACAAGTGACCCCAGGCTCCTCGAAAATGGTTAATCTGAGGTTTACCGTTTGTAATGCGCACAAAATCTTCTATCTTCCCCATTGAAACATAATTTATTGTTTCGAAGGTTTGGATATGATCTCGTGATTGACTTATTTAAGAGAAGCTTCCCAGATTGTACCAATTACAATTGGATTTATTTCCTACCGCAAGATTTATCTACTTTTTTATTTTTGTTGCTTTGGAAAGTTAACTACAACCTATTCCAAAGCACTAATCCTGAGCTAGATTGGTGGAAAGATCCCTAGAAATGTAAAAATTACTAGATGAATTTTAATTAAGCGATGTGTTATTTAGGCTGTTATTACTCAAAAGGGTAAATGGATATGAAACCAATGGTGTTATGACCCGACCCAAAACTGAATGCAATCGAATATGATAATGTAATATTTTCAATTCGATGAATCCTAACTAAAGTAAGGAGAGAGTTTCCATTCACTTCCAACAATGCAAAAAATTTATCACTAAGAGAAAACATAACAAATTCTCTAATGCACTAATTTCATCAAGAAAAACTAATGCAAATCAATTCCAAAACAATTTTTTATTTTTGTGTTTTTAAAACAAGCATAAAAACATCTAAATTTAAATCAAAGAAAACTGATCTAAATCTACGATTGATTTTTCAGAATGTAAACTATGCAGTTGTAATCTATGCACAATTCACTCATATTCTGAAAATGAGAATTCTAATTATGCAAATGTGATCTATGCAAGAGAATTCTCAAACACAAGATGATTCTAATGTAATCTAAGAACCAATCAAGTGCAAGTCAAGAAAATCGGGTGAGAGTTCCAAAGATCAAAAAACACTCAAAGGTGATTAACACTCATACACAATTGTGAAAAGACTGAGACAAACCTCCAAGTAATGACCAAAGGAAATCAAATTAATAATTTCTCAAAAAAGAGACTCAAAACACCCAATTAACAGAGATTGATGAGATGAAAAATTGCTGAAAGAAACTCATAAACAAGAGATTTTCGACAGAAAACATACAGATTTGGGTAGATACTAAGAATCCTAAATCAAATCTAAACTAAATTGAAAGAAGAAATCTAAGTTTTTCAAGACTTTTAACAGGGTCTGCAACAATGTGCGGTCGCCAGAAAATTTTAAGAAAAACAAAATAGACTTCAAAAATTTTCAAAGAAAAGTAAATCTAAGTTACCCAAGCCCGTACAAATCAATCAAAAATTAGAAAAAAAACATTTTCTCAAACCAAAACAAAGGAAAATCAAATTCTTTCCCTAGTGGATTCGCCAATTTGTTGGCCGGATAAATCGATCTTGCAGACAAGATTGATCTCCCTAGTGTCAGAAGACAATCTAGCAACAAACAAACAACTAAGTTTGTCTTTCTCTAAATATATTTGTTTTACAAGTAATTTCTATGAAGGTGTCGATCCTACCTTAGATCAAAATGCTTATTTGTAGTCGTAAAGCTTTCATCACATCAATAATCCTTCTATCGCAACAACAATCCTTCTGTCGTAAGAACGTGTTGTCTTTTCGTCGCAACAAAGTGTCGTCTTTTGTCGACCTGCAATCACAAACAAGAAAATATTAATAGCACCTGTATAACAAATAATCGTAAAAAATACCTATCATAGTGATCAAGGAATCTATGAAATAAATGATTAAACGACAGCTTATTGAAATAAACAATCGAACAACAATTTATTGAGAAAAACAAAACTTGATTGTATTAATCTTAAAATATATAGAATAACCTTACAACCTTAGCCTTGATGTTTGAAAGGCCTTCTCGGGGTCCGAAGCAGGAGTCTCCTCTACTCTGATAAGTCTTGCACTCTTCCTCCAGGAGCACAAAGAGGTATGTGATCTTTCCTCTCAAAAGATCAGCAGAAAGAAGACTAAATCTCAACAGCACTTCAACTCAATCACACATAAAGCTTGAACTCTAATCCTAAATCTCCAAAATCTAACCATTTGAGGCTACCCAATGCCTCCTTTTATAGAGCAGATGAGGAGGTTAGGATTCCACCTTTGAAGGGATAGAATCCTCCTTCAAAGGGATGGACTCCTCACATCAAGGGATTAGTTCCTTAAGGTGAGGGATACATGCACCTTATCAAAGCATACTCATCCCCAAAAATTCTAATCTAAAACCTTCTAGAATTGACCTCAAATCAGTTTTTTGACTTTACTTTCTCGCCTTTTTTACTTTGAGGAGGGTACGCAGGCATTGCAAAGGAAAACTATGTTCTAGAACGCAGGTAAGCAGTGTCTTACCTACGTACCCAAGCTAGGAATGGAGGTAGCCTTCAAGTTACCTGCGTACCCAAAGTTTTAGAGATTTTTAGGGTTTTTCTTCTTGTTTCAGGGCTTGACATGAGGAGTAAAGGTTGTAATACTTGCAGAGGAGGCATGTATGAGTGTTAAAGAGCTCATACAGTCAACAGAATGTCAAGGTGACAATTTTTAGTGTAACAGGGTACTATCGCTTCCTAAATCCATTTTGCAAGTTTCTTGAATTCACCACCAAGGATCATGCAATAGCAACATAATAAACTCTTAGTTAATAATATTCAGAGCATTGGTGCTATCCTCCATGACCACCAACTTGAATTCGAATAATCAAACATGTGACCATATGCAGTTTCTTAAAATTAATTTTAAATATTTTTTTCTCTAATAATTATAGCAAAGAGATATGGGGAATTTGTCCACATCCACTTAACGTGAAATTTTCTTACACATTTTTAATGGATTTTTTTATATATTGTATTTAAATTTATTTGATGTAGTATTTAGTGGATATCTAAGCATGAAATCCTAATCCAATTCGATTGAATTATATCTCTTGTGATATAAAGAGTATTAGTGCTTTTAGGGTTTAAGCATTAAGCTTCTTGTTGTCTCCCTTTATGTACATGTGTATGTATTTTATATGAGCACTCATTTAATTTCGACTTTGGAGACAATTTTCTCAATTGTACATTTGTACATTTTTTGGCAAGAATTGAGGTGAGTTTGGATCAATAAATTGAAATGCTTATTTTCTTTTAATATTTGTGATTTCTTGATAGGGTTTTTGTTGAAAGAACCCTATAAGATCTAAATTAGTGGAGATGGCGAGGTAGAACGTTGTGTAGTTTTAGGACATTTAAATTAGTAGTAGCATTTCCATCAATCTCTAGTTTTTTAGTTTCCACTAGCATCATCACCAACATTAGCATACAAATATTATTATTATTTATCAATAACAAAATCTACATCATATAAGCCACTGCGATTAGTAATTAATATTCTCATATGCATATGATTGACTTATAAGCCTCAATTCCATTTGAATCATAATTATTAGACATAATTTCATTCATTTCCTAACATTCCATAGAAGAAATAAGCCCCAACTTCAATGGTTTATCTACATACTTATCTAGGCCACAACCACCAATAACACCAACAACTAGAATTGAATCGTCTAACAATGGAATTGAATAATCATGAGGGATGAAGTGGTAATTGACTAATTATACCAAATCCATATTTAAGTAGGATATGGATTATCATCGATTAAATTTGAAGTTTTTTTCTTTCATGTGATGTAAATGAATATTTAGAGCATAAATTTTTGGCTGCAAGATTATGAATAATGCTTCCCATGAAAAAAATGTCAAGGAATCTATAAAAAATAAATTATGAAAATTTTTTGTTGACCAATGATCCATAAAAATTCTAAAATAAACCCTTAAATAGCAAAGATAGCCAAATATTCACCATGAACAATAGAAGATTACGGGGAGAAAAATGCTTAAGGAAAGGTAACCACGTCAAATGCATATTATGGAAGGAATACTCTACAATTCATGCTTTGCTACAATATAATAAAATTCAACACACCTTCAATACTAGATACTCATGTGTACTTATACTTTCTCATGAGTATTCCTAGGGGTATTATGCCAATTACCTCATATTATTATATTATTTCATTTTAATTACATAGTGCGCCTATTCCATTATTATGACCATATTACATTCATTTTCCTCTTGAGTATCTCCCCAAGTAACCCATATTATCCTTCCTATGTAAATTGAATTCTATCTCGTATTGGATTTTATGCACAAGAACAATATCTATTGCGTAAAAAGTACTACACTAGAAATTGCATAACAAGAAATAAGAAAGAATGAAATTATGAATTATTTGTAGTGACCTTTCACATTCCATGTGGGACCCTTCGCTTCCACACATATTAAATTTTCTCATTACATTCCACAAATAATGTGGCAAGGTACATTGACACATATGACTTTGTGATAACATTAGGACATGCCATGACTTGGTATTGATGATATGAAACTTTGTGATGATGTGTTAATATCAAGATACTCTCTTTGTTTCTTCCTTCACAATATTCATGATGTATCTTTTCTTATTATTCATATTCACCCTCCAAAGGGTCTTAGGTGAGTGTTAGAACCTTCCAAGTTAGCATGAGTTGCCATTATTTTGTCTTGGTCAAATATTCCTTCATATCCTTCATGATGGTTCTTCCTTTTTCTCCTTATTTTCAAGTTTTCTCTTGTAGCCTCTCCTTGATGACCTCCCTTGTATCTGAATGATACATCTTGCATGTGTTTCATAGTTGTCCTCCCAAAGCTTAGATGATATGGATTCTTCCTTGTGATTTTGACCTTCAATTTTCCATCATGATCTAGTGTCCCTTGATCTTCTTGCTTGACAGTTCCTTCATGGTTCCAAGTTTAAAAGTTTCTTCCTTCATGAAATTTTGGGTATCATCCTCTAGCATCATCTTTTCATGTCAAGATACAAGTACCTGAAAATAGGATTCACTCATGACAAGATGACATTAGTCTAAAAATATCCTAGTCCATTTTGTTTCATGCTACATGTCGATTGAGCCGAGAAAAAGTGGAGGATTGAGGAAGAGGCTTAGGAATTGTGCACTACGTAGGAGCAAGAGGCAGTGGTGAGGGTCTAGTGATTGTGACTATGCAATGCATAGTAACTGAGGGACACAGACGCAGAACCACGAAGTTGAGGGAATCAATGAGGTAAGGGAGAAGGCTTTCTCACTGTGATTGTGTAGTGTACAGGTCTGAAAGGCAAGAGGCAAATTACTACACAGTTGAGAAACTCAGTGAGATAGTGAGAAAGGATTTCTCACTGTGATTGTGCAATGCGCATTGGTTGAGGGACTGCAAGATAGAACTGCACAGTTGAGGGATATAGTGATGCAATGAGGCAGGCTTTCTCACTGTGATTGTGCAATGTGGATTTCAGGGAACATTGAAATAGGTGATTTCACACGTCACAGAGTCAATTAGGCTTGATTGTTGACTAAGACTGTGCAATGCATAGTGGAAGACTCACTAGGAGAGAGAATTGCTGATTTTTTAGGGATAAGAGGCAGAGACTATGCACTATGATTGTACACTACACGGTCCTTGGAGGCAATGATTGTGAAGTGCACAGTTCTAGTTTGAAAGGGTGCTTAACTATGAGATAATACTATGCAATGTGAAGTTCCAAGGGCCAAAAATATTGGTTGAAGATTGAGCAAGTTGAAAAAACAATGAAAGCCTAAAAAATGGCTAAGTGTGGGATCCATGAGATAAGAGAGCACAAGCAAGCCCTGAAATGATGATATTACAAATAGATAACATTAAAACATGCCATATAACTCAAAATCCACATGCATACCTTGAAGCGACAAAAATGCAACACTTATTTCTAAGTGCGACTGTTGAAATGTCACTTTGTGACACTTAGAATACAAGTTACAACAGGAGTGTCGACTACGACCAGAGAATGTGTTAAGATATGGGAGAGTGTATAGCACATATTCTTATTATATATATGATCAACTAATGTAAGAGAGTGCACTAGAGTTGCCTCTAGTAGTGTGCTAAGGTACAACATATGTAGGAGTACAAACAATTGGAAGCGACACTTGCGATAGTAAGTAAAAGTGAAAACGATACTTGTAAAATCTAAAGTAAGTGAAAGTGACACATGCTAGAGTGAAGAGAAAACAAAAGTGACACTTGTGAAATCAAAAGTAAACAAAAATGACAACTGCGATAGTGAAAGCGATGCTTGTGAAAGCAAAAGGTGCGCAAAAGAAATAGTTGAAAATATTCACTAGAATGATGATGTAGTTGCAACTACTTGAGAGAGAATTTTTTTCTCATAGGATTACATGTTCACCGTTAATTAAGATTGTGCACTGACTGTAAATAATAATTACACATTCACTGTCTTTATGAACTGCGTAGTCACTGTCAGCCCGATTTGCGCAATGACTATCATCAAGAGTTGTGTGATTACTATAAGTGGAAACTGTATAGTCATTGTATATAAGGGTTTTACAGGCACTACCCTCAGAGATTTTGTAGTGATTACTCTCAAGGATTACAAAATTATTTTCTTTAAGGGTGAACATTGTCTGTTTAGCTTGCGAGATGAGGGTGCACTTGAGAATTCATCAAAAGGATGAGCATGTGTAAGAAAGTGAGTTTAACAATTCTAATCTCGAAAAACATCAACAAACCATGAAGTTATCATGAACATTGTGTGATGATAGATCATGGGATCATAAGTAGGCTCCAAAATCCAAGTGTAGGCAAAATTTTGGAGGGTGTTTTTCGCACTGACAACACTTGGAGACACACTGGAAGAACTCCAACTTCTCTATTTAATTCTAGATTTATGCATAGAGTCTAGTATTTTAGGAAGTATTGTTTGACCATGTGGAATTCATTAGCTCCTCATTTTTCCCAGTTATATCACAATTGTTTTGATCTGGGAGGAGTGTAATATTAGTTGGGAATTTGAAAATATTAGAGTTTTGATTTCATCCCTAGTGTTAATCTACTGCAAGTAGGCCTGTTCAGTACCCCGACAGAGTCACTATAGGAACACAAGCATTGCTTTGTTTCCAACGAGCTTGTTCATTACCTCGACAAAGTTACTTGTTTCACCTCCTTGAATAGGAATTCTTTCTCTTATTTCACCCTTTATTTTATTTTCATTATGCTCATTGGAATTTTATCAGTGTTTATATCGCCAGAGAAGAAGAGGGGTCCCAACTTATTGAGATCAAGAGATGTTGTTCTTTCAGAGACAATCATATACCTATGTAATTAATATTCTTGCCATAGTTTTCCCATTTCCCTTCTCTACTTGATTACATTGGCATGAAAAACACCATTCAATTATAACACTTAGTAAAGGAATGAAGATCCTAAAAATTATATGGGAATCATGGTTCTACTTATCACTTTTCAGTTGAATGAATTATATTTTCAGTTGAGACATCATTGAACTTAGATATATGTTGGCCAAAACAAAGAAGAGGAATATAGAGTAGCCAAGAGTTGCTCGTCATCAAAATTTCCTTTTCAAAACTTTGACACGTCGTCTTTTGAGCCAAACGAGAGAATTTTTCATGCCTAGTATTATTGAAAAGAACAAAAAAGGAAATACATGAAAAGGAAATAGGGACAAAATTAAAAGAATAAGAAAATACAATACTAAAACAAAAAGCAACATGATAGAGGGGAATAAAAAGACAAATAAAATGCACACACTAGATCTAGGGAAAAATGGAAGGTGAATGCAATGCAAAATAAAAATAAAATGCAACCAGAACTTCTCCTAATATAACCAGATAGAAGCTTAGGGCTAAGTATAATTAAATTTCCAATGTAGCCAAATAAGCTGACCTCGACCCGCAAATAGAAAGATACGAGCAATTAAAAACAATATAAAGTAATGTGCCAAAATAAAATTATGATCGTGAATAAGTTGAACAAGAGACAAAAGGTCTTTACTAAAGGAAGAAATATGTGCCATAAAAAATAACCTTAACCAACCTACAACCTTACCTTTTAGATTAGAACAACATTCATAGAAACCTTGAAAACTTCTTGTCAATGTACCTTCTTTTGCGTTTTCATTCTTAGTAAACAACATGAAAGATCAAAACTTATTATTATCGAAAAAGCTTGCTAAGTGGTATGTTTCCAGCCAATCATAGATCCAATCACGGAATTCAAAGAATCCATCTAATCATAGATAAAATCATGGAATTCAAAGCAATCATTTCGAAAACCATGAAACTCTTAGGAGAATGAACTTTCAATTAGTGCATTGAAATCATGGGGAGGATCTTGCAATGAAAAGATAAACTAATCTCATTCAGAAACCGTGTCAAGATAGTGAGGAACTAACATAACCATTTGCAAAGGTTGAAGTGCCTCAATTGTTTGAAAAGTATCTGAACAATGAAATGATAAATCATAAATATAAATGGATTCAACAAGACCAATTGATGTAAAACAACTATCATCAGATATACTAGTGGGAAAATGATTCAAGTGATAGTTTTTAAGACCAATGTTATGACCATATTAATGAATTGACATATAAGATTCCTGATTCTCCATTGATTCCCTCTGTATCCTATTTATACTATACCAACAATATGGATAACAATTATTGGCATCATAAATTAAGGAAACCAATTAGGATACCAAGCTGATGAAAAATTAGAAGTATATGTCAAATAAAAACTAGAATCCATATTAGCATGAGGGTTTTGATCTGCCAAATGATTCAAGAATTGCATGACACTCAAAAGGATTGATTGGGCCAAAACAATAATGATTCATTTCGTGACATTCACAATAAATAATAGGAGTTGATTTTCCATGGCAGAGTTTGATAGGGAAATATATTTTTGGGAATGATGATCTCTATCTCAATTATTAGGATGACATATTTCAAATCTATGTACATGTTTCAAGGGTATGTGCTCTGTTAGGGCTTCTTATTTTTCCCAAGGTTTAGAAAGGAAACCAAAGAGGTAACCACAGACCAAATTTTGACTTGGTATCTATTCCTACCATATTAGAGAGGGCTCTCTCAAAATGTCTCACAGCCAATGGCAATGACTGGATAGTATTAGTGATCAGGAGCTCAGGACCAAGTGTCGTAAAATGGTCAAAAATGAAGGTGCTCAGAACTGGTTTGAACCTAAATGACTGGATAGAGCTCGTCTTCCTGATTCCAACGCCACGAACGGCACTCAAATCCGACTCCGTATGAGGAAGATATTTAGTTTTAAAGATCCGCCAATTTCAATTAAAAATGCCAAATTTGACTTTGGAAAAAAATTATTTTTATTAAAAAAAGAATATTCCACAGAATATTCTGGGAATATTCTGTAGAATATTTCGCTTGTGGCCAATAGCAGAGCGCCACGTGGCCAGCCCGGAGGCCGCCACGTGGCCCCAAGGTGGGATAGAAATGGCAGGTTAAAACTTTGTTTGGCTCCGGCGGGATTTGAAACCGAGACTTCATTGCTACTACCACAACACTTTGCCAATACACCATGGGCTTACGACTTGACATGTGTTCAACCCAAATGCTAAATAACACATGCTTTAATGTGGCAACGTTCAAACAGTTAACGGTTAGCGCTTATTGCGCATGTGAACGCGAAGTTTGTTAACTGCAACATTTAATGCTGCCGCCAATTTAGCGCCCGTTCCCCCAAATTAGGCGGATGTGCCAGTTTAGTTCAGTTAACTGGTAGTGTCTCCACATTTAGTGGAGCTTGTTTAGGCCAGAGTGGCAGTTAGTAAATATGCCATATCTTTCACATGGGAGATCCTTTTGGAGTGAATTTTTTTTTGATTTTGGGTCTCTTCAACCTTCTGAAGCCATGGGCATAGGTTTCACAGCCATCTGAGGTCGTTTGAAGGTGATTTTGCTTCGTGGAAGTTCCAGGAGCCATTAAGGCCAAATCAGTTTGGGAGCTGCATTGGGAATTGTGCAGCCAGTGAATGTGGAACGAAGGTCATTCCTGAAGTTTTTCAGAATTCTAAATCCATTTCTACAGCTTTTTTTTCCTTTTGAGGCATTCTTCTCACTGTTTAGCTTCAGGGAAGCTTTCAGGGCCACCAGGGCCATTTCAGTGCTGGAGCTGTTTAGGGGCTATGTTCATCCATTTTTGGTGATTAAAAAGCCTATTTCTGCTATTTTTGACTTTCTTAGTCTAATGGAAGAGGTTTCAGAACCAATTGAGGTCATCTTCACCTCGAAATTCTCCATGCAAGTCTAAAGGGCCACTAGGGCCAATTGGGGAAAGTACTGTATAAGGTACAATTTCACTGTTTAGTGTTTGGGAAATAGCATGTTTAGCTAATTCCTATCTTATGATTCTGTATTTACAGTCAGATCTGTCTTTCGAGACACTCATATTCTTGTATTAGCCTTTGTAGCATTTTTAATACAAGAGGACAAGCCTAGTTTGAGAGGCTTGGTCCAGCAGATGTAGCCCAGAGGGGGGGTGAACTGCTTTATCATTTTGATGTCTTTATTTGCTGAAGATGATATGCTAAAAAAAACTGATATAAAGTGTTAAACAACAAATATACATAACTTGCATACACACAATCACCTAACTCAACTGCAGAAAGTTATTTGTCTTATTCCGCAAGACATCAAACTTCAAGTATGTGTATGTCAAAGACTTCTAAGTGTTTACTTCATTATTTCTTTAGGCAGAGCCTGTAGAGGGCCAGGTAGCCTCTGGAATTCATCCTCTCTTTAGAGGTGACATGTCCGGTGAATGCCCCTACAGTCTATCTCTGTATAAGAAATAAGAATTTTTCACATTTTCAGAGGTCACTTGGAGTGTATAGCTTACATTTGAAATTATGGGAAATGGATACCTTGTACCCTTAAACAAGTACATTCCATTTTCAGATCAATTAGGGTTTTAGGCTAGTTGTTAGCTCAGTAGGGTTTTTTTATTTAGGGTTTTAGGCTAGTTATTAGCTTAGTAGGGTTTCTTATTTAGGTTTTTTTGGATAAGAAGCACCAGATTAGGAACTAGGACAAGTTTTCCAAAGGATCAATTGCAGTGATAAAATGAGGCAAGATAGATTTAAATAGTGACACAAATTGAATTTTTCATTGTAGTGTGGTGAGGAATAAATCATGTGGAAGGATTAAAATGAGCATACATGTATGAATTCATTTATTTAGAAGATAAAACACTTATATGAAAATCTCAGATAAAACATAGCATATGAGGCAATGTATCTTGTTTAAAACTTATGAGATTAACATAAGAAGAACATACATGGCTGCTATAAAAACTTAATAACTAGATGCATAAGGAAAAATGGCGAAAAATAATGTCACTAACCACATCACAATAATGCCATAAAAATAGCTACACCTCCCTGTATATTATTTCTGCAAAGAGTCAAGTACACCAGTTTCAAAAAAGTGTGAACTTCAAGTATCCAATCCTCTCTTTGACTTGATTATGAGTACATATAGAAAAAAAAAATATGACACCTCTAAGGGATCAAATCCTGATCCATAGCAACTAATTAATGAACCTAATGACTCATTTCCTAATCGTAGGGAACTTAGAAACAACTTCCCCTTTTTTAGCTAACTAATTGAGCTTATCTCTCAAGGCATTAATCACAATATTCTTTACAATGATAATCATTAATAAGCCTATTAATCATCAGATAACTCATGAGTCAGCTATTACATCGACCAAGTTTTACCTTTGACCTCAATGTGCAGTGAAAAACCTTCAAACACAGAAACACAACAAGCTTTCCAAAAAATGAATTAAATGTTTTTAACATAAATGCAACAACTTGGGCTTGATTTCCGTATGACTTAGAAGAGGTTCTGAGTGATGCTGAAGATTGGTAAAGAAATTTGAGGATGTCTACTATACCCTAGAACCTTTAAGTCATCCAAACTCATCATTTTATCCCCCTCAAAATTGATTTTAAGATCAAGTGTCCAGAAACGCAATGAATTTCTGAAAAGGTGGAAGGAAGGTGTAAAAAAGGCATTTTTTGATCATTTTCGTCAAAATTATGACTTTACAAGCATCTAAAAGTGTTTTTATGACATCCTTAAGTTATTATCTATCTAACCATGCTTGAATTTTTGGATTTGGACCCTTTGAGAAAAAGCACAACAATTAGTTGTTGTGTTTCTGTAGGATGGTTTTTCTCCTGTGTGCACAAAAATTTAAAAATTTTGTCTCTCTCCTTTGATTTTTGTTTTTCCATCATACCACTAGTGATGCATCAACAAATAAGTCTATGCTTTTCTTCATTTTGAGTTTCCTTTGAGTTCTTTCGAGTTTCTTCTTCATGTTTTTCACCCTAACCTTGAAAATCACTTTCTTAGCATAATATTGCCTTGCCATATTTATTTGCATGGTGGTATCCTTATTTGCTTTTGCTAGTAGCCTCTCCAAGTGTACATTCACTCTGTCAAGCCAATAATCCATGTTTTTCTCAATCTCAGCACTTATGGAGTCAAATATAGTATCTTTATCTTGAGCAATAACTATGGTGTCTTGAGCTTGAGGAGGAGATGGATCTTCTAGATTATGTTCATTCCTAACCATTTCTCTTGTGTTAGGCATCCTAGGTTGTGTTTGAATGTTATTATATTCTAGCTTCTCAACATCAATAATGGCCCTCCCTTTATCCTTTTCTATCAAAACACATATTTTACTTGCTTATGGAGGGTCCTCTTGTGGTTTGCTTTGCTGGATTAGAGCCTATCTCAACTATCTATTCTCTTGATGTAATAAAGCCACCATGAAATTGGATTTGGATAGGTAATTCTTCATCTCTCTAATATTTTCCTCATTCTCCTTGATGATATATTATATTTCCTTATCTCCATGTTGTTCTCCTAGGTTAGCCATCTCAACTTTTGTAGGTACCTATTCTTCATTAAGTAATGGTGAATCATGTATGCTCAGAGGTGGTTCCTCTCTCATGGTTTACAACTGAACTTCCTCTTCACTAAAAACCTCCTTAGGTATCCCTTTTGCCCAAGATCTATTTTTAGGCTTAGACCTAGGCATCTCCTCTTCTGCTTCAGGAACTGTTAAACACCATGTTGAAGCACACACATGGTGTATGAGGAAGAATGCACACACACAAGAGAACTCAACACACAATGAAAGATGAGCGTGAGGCTTTCTTATTTTCCATTATACAAAGATGTACATTTATAGTACAATGGTGTGACTCTTGGTTTCATATTCCAAGGTCACTTGGACTCCATTGTGACTTTTCGCATTCCACACCTACCCATGTAGGATTAGGTGTTCCAACATCCCCCTTAATCCGAAGGGGTATGTGTGAGTCCAAGAAAAGAGTTGTAATACAAATCTGCAAAGTATACATGGCAGCACTTGGGCTGAATCAACTCTCCGAAATGTTGGAAAAAAGAGGTGGTTTTAGGATGACCACAAACACTGGAACGCAAAACTTGTTGCAGTTCCCGGAACTCTTCCAAAACTGGCAAGAAGCTGAAGGCTTCTGCTAGAGGAATTGTCCCTCATAAAAAAGGGAGACCTTTGACCTAAAAGAAGGGAGGTCTACTACCTGTGGTGGTTTTAGGTTGTCCACCAACCAAAGATGATGGTTTTAGGTTATCCACCAACCAAAGATGATGGTTTTAGGTTATCCACCAACCGAAAATGATGGTTTTAGGCTATCCACCAACCAAAGATGATGGTTTTAGGTTATCCACCAACCGAAAATGATGGTTTTAGGTTATCCACCAACCAAAGATGATGGTTTTAGGTTATCCACCAACCGAAGGTATGCTCATGGGCATCCGTATCTCTGGCTACATCTCTAAATCTGGAATGACGAATTGTGGCTCAGGCTCGCTTGAACTGCTGGCTACAACTCTGAACATGGAATGAGAGATTGTGGCTCAGGCTTGCTTGATCTGTCGTCGAAGCTTGTACATGACCACCATTTTCCCCCCTGTCAGGGACAAGGTGAGATGATGGCGAAAACTCAATTGCAAGTTTGTTCAATATGCGTGAACAAGTTCTAACATGTGTCGTAAACATCTTCTTGGCTGCTGATGCCCATTGCCAAGAAGCGATCCATCCAAGATGAATCTTGGTTCTTGCAGGAGGCTTGTTTCTGAAGCATCTGTCTGAAGAATGGGTGTGCTGACCACAGTGCTTGCATGGATGAAGATCAAAACAGTGATCTTTCATATGGCCAACTCGATCACAGTGTTGGCATTTCTCAGTCTGTTGTGGAAGTGGAACAGGATCTGGAACAGCTGCAGGTGAACTGTCATACATGAATCCGGCACTCTGAAATATGATGGGCTTGGTGTAGTCTCGAATATGAAAGGACACATCCTTGTCATATCCAAGACCAGTTCTGTGCTTGTTGTGGACAAGCTCTTCCCAAGGTCTGATGATGGGCTTGAGAAGTGCAGGTTGAACTGCTGCATCTGCATGTAAATCTGCTCTAGTACAAGGAACTGAATGTGGATCAACTGCAACTTTGCTGACTTGCTGCTGATGGGAGTCTTTCTCAATTTTCTGAATAGAAACAGGTTCAGAATGGTGACTCTTCTGCTGAAGTTCTTCTTGCTGAAGCTGAGATTCCAACCGCAAAAACTCAATCTTCTCTTGTGCATCTAGCAAACAACTCTGAATGTTACATAGAGCATCCTTGCTCATTTTTATCATATCATGAACATTTGAATGAATGAGGTCATTCAACAACACTAATGCCTCATTGATTTTGGCCATTTTCAACAATTTAGGCTCAAAAATGAAAGGGTGTCGGCTTCAACCGAAAATGCACCCGTTTACAATGTGATTCAACAACAAATACAAATGACTCAAGAAATTCTCAAAGTACAAAGTGTGCTCCTCAAATGATGGAGGGAAATCAACAATCCAACAACTCAAATACTGATTGCAACTTTGAATGAAGCAATATCTACTCACAATACAATGTCACCTCAATACAATATCTCTGCAAAAATGTGCAGCAAAAACATGCAAGAGGCCTTTGAGGCAGCTGAAATTTCTTCTTCAAATAATTGTTTCAAACTTGTCTTCTCATGTAAAATTCTTCAAAAAATCACCCTCATATATGCCACAAATCATAAAATGTAAATCTGCAAATTTCTTTATGTATGGTCCATGTGCTCCATATGTCAATTTTCTCTTTTTCTGCTGTTCAAATCTTCTCTCTGCTCTTCCTCTCTCTCTGCTCCTTTTTTTTTTTTTTTTAAATTTAAAATAATTAAATTAAAAAAAAAATGGGAAATTATGGGAAATTTAAAAAATGGAGAAGGGAGATATTATTAAAAGGGAGGGAAAATTATTATATTAAATAAATTTAAAAAGGAGGGAAGGGAATTGTAATGAAATGGGAGGGGAGGTATTATATTAGGGAAGGGAAATTTATTGAAAGGAGGCAGTATTAAAAAACGAGAGGGAATCGAATTTAAAAAGAAGAGCGGTATTGTATTGGGCGGTATTGTAAAGGTAGTAGGATATGTAAAAGGATCGAATTTAAATGAGAGGGGGAATGTAAAAGTTTTAAATTTTAAAAAACGAAATTAAAAGCCCGTGGAAAGGGAGGGCGTTTGGAGCGTGGGAGTGGACTGTTGGTTAATCGCATGGGGAGAGAGTGTAGGAGCATTTTGTGGATGGTGGTAGGGGCGACAGGTGGGGAGGGCGAGCGTATGCAGCCAGGGGAAAGTGGAGTTTGAGGTAGGATGCAGGCGTTATGGAGAGGGAGTGTAACGCATGTGCGTTGGGCAGAAGGCGTATGAGGGAGTTGGGAGACTTAGCGCAGGTCGAAGAGTAAGGTAGAGAGTGGCAGGCTGTTTCTATGCGATGAAGTCCGCGTGTGAGAAGCGTTGGACGGCGTGAAACAAGGCTGGTGCAGAGTCGAGTTGGAGCATGCCGCGTAGGAGGAGAGGGATGCAGCGTTAGGCCGAGAGGGATGGCGGAGCGCTGGAGCTGTGCAGCGTGGTAAACAGCGTGAGGGCGTAAGGCGGATGGAACGGAGTAATGAGTGTAGGTGGGGCGATGTGCAACGAGAAGCGTGCAGTGCGTAGGACGGGGGAATCGTTGTGGAGTGTGGCGCTGAGGCCACGTTCGGAGCCGAATGGAGAGTAGATCGCAGAATCCGTAAAGGGAAGAGTCGTGGAGCTTGCGTAAGGGAGCGTGAGGTATGGTGAGAGGTGGATGTGTGGAGTGGCGGTTGGACTGCTGAATAGTGGGTGTGGTAGGTATAGTTTTAGAGGGATTCGAAGTTATAAAAAAGGGAGGTTTGGAATGTGAGATGAGCCGCGTGTGAGATTGCAAGGGTTTGGAACGTGAGGCCGGAGGGATAAGGGAATCGTATGGTGTAAGGATAGCGTTGAAGAATAGGGAGCGTTGTGGGATGAGAGGGCCGAGAGGCCGATTTGCAGGAATTTTTATTTTTATTTTATACAGCAGATAGCAGAATAAAGAGAGAGCAGACTATTCTTTCTTCCAGCAGCATATATTGAATAAATGCAAACTCAGAAATCTTTCAGTAATCCAGCAGCAGGAATCTTTGAATGAAAAACTCAGAAATTCTTTTTCATTAAAACCAGAAACCTCTTCAGAAATCAACTTTAAACAATTTTCAGCAGCTCTTTCAAAATGATGCAGATTTTAATGCAGAAATTGCAGGAAAACATTAGAATGAAAACCTTCAGATGGGTAGTGCTGCCTTCTCTTCAAAACCAATGTCGGAATGCTGCCAATTTCTGAACGCTGGGATTCTGAACGCTGCTCCTCTTCAGAACACTTCTGAATGGTGGCAAAAACACTGCTGCAGAAACTCTGAGCACTGCAAAAATGTCAAGAATTTTTGCAGATATGCAAGGCCATAAACACAAATGGCTCACTCAATTTGGAGCAGGGCCAGAAATCGCCCGCTCTGATACCATGTTAAACACCATGTTAAAGTACACACATGGTGTATGAGGAAGAATGCACACACACAAGAGAACTCAACACACAATGAAAGATGAGCGTGAGGCTTTCTTATTTTCCATTATACAAAGATGTACATTTATAGTACAATGGTGTGACTCTTGGTTTCATATCCCAAGGTCACTTGGACTCCATTGTGACTTTTCGCATTCCACACCTACCCATGGAGGATTAGGTGTTCCAACAGGAACAAAGACCAACTTCTTACCTTTCTTGTCTGCTCTTGGAATCTCTATTCTAGGTTGAGTTTTTTTCACTAATGGCACACTTGATGTTTCATCTCCCTATGGTCTGGATGATGATGAAGGAGATCTTTGACTCTTTGACTAGTTGGAGACAGGTAAGAGAGTAGATGCATCCAAGAAAGCTTCCCATGACATGTTGATTTTTGTCAGCGGGTGGAGGACTATTACCTTGACTAAAGCATGATGAAAGAGGCTTGCTTGATTATCTCTTATTTTAGATTGGACCTTCTCTGCCATCTTCACCAAACTTCTAAACAGATAATTAGGTAGGTTTAGGGGATTTTCAGAAGTGAAATGCATCAATAATCTAATATGAAACTGGTATAGCCTGCTAAACCTTCCCTCACAAGTGAAATACTTCATAATAATCTTCATCAAAAGGTTGTACTTGTCCAACAATTTCCTTCTAGGAAAAACATGAGTAGGAGACTCCTTATATTGTGGTTTCAAGAACATCTTGTAGTGCTCTAGGTCTAAATCCATCCCCTTGAACCAAATTTCACCTTGATTAGGGATGGTAGTTTTTGAAGATATGACCTCTTCTGACACTAGAAAATTGATCCTTGTTATCTCTACCCAATCCTTCTTGAAATTCATGGCAAAGAGGCTTGTTAAATCATGATGATAACCTACCTCTTGACTTTTAGAAAAAACCCAAGGAAATGTACCTGCTCAAATGATCTTTTGATAAATTCTGATGCATTGACCTCTTGCATATGAGTTGGCTCATATCTTGAGATATCTCCTCCCTTATACCTCCTCCTTTCACTGGTCTTCACCATGTTTTTTTTTTAACCTTTGATAGGAAACCCTAATTTCAAACAAGAGAGGGAAAGGGACTTTGAGCTAAAAAACAAGGCTAAAAAAGCAACAATTTGAGGGAGAGGAATGGAGGCGATGGGGGGTAGGAAAAATTTTGAAAAAATTACGAGAGATAGGGATAGGTTTTAGGGACACAGTGAAAGTGAAAATTTTCAAAATGAGTGAGAAATGAGGGGATAAAAATGGAAAACACAGACTTGTGCCAGAAGCGCAGCAACAAGTTGGGTTTTATAAGGGAAATGATGAAATTAAGGAATTTTAGTGAGGGGAACGGTGGTAAATGTTTAATGAGAATGGTGAAGGATGTATGGACCCAAAAACAAGAATTTTTCCTCTCAAAAGAGGAAAAACACCATTGGGATAGAAAACACAGCAAACACTAGGGATAGATTTTGATCAAATTTCTGAAGAAAAAGGCTGCATATAGGGTTTTCAAGGTTGGAATTACTTGTTTAAATAACGATTGAAGAACTGAGATGATGACAAGACCCTTTCTTTCTCCCTCTGGCCTCCAAATCAAAAGCGAAACAACATCCTCCAGAAACGTATCAAACTGATGAGGGATGACAGTGATTGTGAAATTCAAAATTTTAATGGATATGTCAGCTCTTCAAAGTGATGGAGGGGAGCTCTTGAAACTTTTGAAATGAAGTTTAAAACAATTTGGTTCTACTTTATAACTTAAAAACTCTATTTTGGCTTGTTAGTAGAGTGACATCGTGTACTTTAACCAAATGACTTTATGATGTGATTTATTCCTTAAGTGCTAAATCTCATGACATTTTACTAGTTTTAGATGATGATGACATGACTCCAAATGGAAATATGATGGCACTCCTGACACCCTCATGATAAACCTTATGACACCATGAATCTTTCTTTTTCAGATTATAAATAATGACACTTAATGAAGGAAAAATGACCTATGGTGACTAAATGACTCATGAAACTGATTATGATTTGACCTTGATGATCATGACATGAGAGTAGAAATCATAGTTAGAAAATGACTTGACCACTTGAAAACCAAGATAGGTGCCAAGTTTTATTTGAAAATATAAAAATTTGAACATAAGACTCTAACTATAGTGAAAAGAGTCAATTTTGATCACGGTGACTATTGGACACTAACATACTCAAATATTGAATTTGATACAATGGTTTGCATAAAGAAGAAGTAGCCATACAAGAATATTTTATTTGATCAGAAACTATATCTTGAGAATTAAAATAATCAACTTGAAAATGATGAAAATCCTTCAAAAAAGAGCTTACATCCGATGAAACAATGCTGAGAATAAAATTATGTGAGAGAATTATAATCTGACCTAGTTAGGAGATTCTATTAGGATTTCGAGAACCTGACATACCATCAACCGAAGTTGAAGCGACTAAACTTCTTGATAAGACTCTAAACTTTAAAATATTTAATTATTGAATTTTGAAATCATGGTGAGATCAACATTTGTATGAATACAATTATCATTAATTATTTCAGCAGGAACATTATGAACCACATGACATTTGTTGGAATTAGTCTCATCGGATGTGTTAACATCACCAAATAGATTACCAAAATTTTATGAGAGATGTTAAAAATTACCACATTGTCTTCTTCATCATGGGAAAAATTATCACCTTGAGTGGATTTCAATTTCAATTCATTATAGTGCAGATTAGAAGAACAAGATATATCAATTGATTCACTACACACATATCCACATAAGAGATGGTGAGTTGAGGAATAAATTCATGTGATGAAATCTTATATGATTATATCAAATTCCATATCAAATCTTAACAAATCCAAGTCTTCTTGTGACACCAATAGATCATCCACTGTACTTGGACACTCATCACCATGTATATTAGCGATATCATTGTTATACAGATGGTGGCTTCCTAAGGTTTTAGTTTGATTAATCATCTTGATTTCATTTTATTGAATGATGAGATTAATAGATTCTAAATCAACCAAGAAAGAAGGAACATCCTCTTGACATTAAGGATTTTGAAAGAGAGAAGAGAGTTAAAAAGTATCTTCAACTTTATACTCCTCTACTTGCAAAATGTAACAACCTTGTATCTGAAGAACTATCTGGTGGAGCAGATTGATCAAGCGGAACAAGGTACAAAGGGTCATGACATGTAAATGATAGTGGATTACATGTCTCCGTTGAAGAAACAATACTTTAAATTGAAAAAAATTCATGATTAGGATTATGTGTGTTGACATGATCTTGAAAAATCAAGGGATGAAACTCCACCTCCATCTTCATTGATTTATTAGAACATTCAAAGTATTCCTAAATGAAGTCTTGACCATGGGAAGTAAAATAATGTGGAAGAGGAGGATAAATAATTTGGTTTTAAGATTTCCCAACTTCAACAATAACACCAAAGACAAGCTTGTTAGGAAATGTGTTGACGGGAAAATTTGTCCGGCCAATAGTAGGGGATCTCTGTGGTAGAAAGTCCCAATTAGACCTTAAACCGTTTGGAGTAGGGATCCCGTCCGGGGTGTGGGTCCGGCTACCACTTAAGACGCCTTCCCTTCCGGTCTCAAAAGAACCTGATTGAATCTGCGGGCACACACTTATTCATAGGATACAAAATACATGATTGATGCATTGAACATGTCCACAACACTATGCGTAGCAAGAGAATGAATAAAACATATACGCCCGAAGATATGCAGTTAACGGCACGTCTTTGGGGTTATGCTTGCAAGGTATCTGACCACAGAAGAAATAGTTCTTAATGGAAAGATCCTCTTTACTTCCTGAAAGATAAAACGAAATGCTAATAGACAAAGGTATTAACATCCATTTAGAAAGCGATAAAACTGAACAACATTAACACAAGCATAGATAAACATGATGCATAAATGATGTTATTGGAAATGCAGTTTCATTAATCATAGGAGGTTCTGAAACTATTCAAGAAATACACACAGTGTTGTCACAACAAAACACATCATCCGGCAAATGGGTTTTAACAAGTATTCGTATTCATATGCCTAAGAATATGATCTTTCAATACAATGCAATGTAGGTCTTGAGTCTCCAAAAAGAAAAATCCCTTTACACTTTCCCCGTAGGAAGTTTTATAGCACAAAACTTGCCCTTTGGGCTTCCCGACTTTTCGCCTGCCTGCCTGTTGAGTTGCCTCGCGACCTTGAAGAGGTTGCGACCTGCGACCTGTTTGGTATGTGCGACTTGCGACCTGGATAGACAGTGCGACGTGCGACTTGCCCGGGCGGTGCGACCTGCGACCTACCCCTAACTGCTGCTCATGACTTGCTGCTACCGGGCTGCGGAGATGGACGTGCAATGTGGAGGTCGGGGGCGTCAACCTGCTGTTCCTTGAGAAAATCTTGCCATGTCTAGTACTCCGCCGCTATGGGGGAAACAAGAGGGACCTCCTCTTTCAACCGATGCATGCATTCCAAAGCATTTGGCACTAGGGTTTCCCTTTTCAGTGAGATCTGGTTGGAAAGAGAGGCAAGATTGGTATAAATCCGAACCGGAGTGGCAATAAACTGACCCAGATGTTCTTGAGATGCTGCGGGCTCGGGAGCAGCAGTGGCTTGCTTGATAGTCTGCAGAAATGACTGGATCTCCTGATTCACTTGTTCCCGGGCTTTCTCTTCTTCCAATGCCCCAAGTGACGGAATGTGGTGCAAAGTGTGCATCGAGTCGATGCCGCTGATTAGGTGGTTGTATGAAGACATTACTTTTTCCAGGTCCTTAGATAGTTTGTCCTTAGACTGCATTTCCATACGGAGCTGAACCTTGGCATCCTGTGTATGCATCCAATCCCTCCTGGGAAAATTCTCAGGTGCCTGAGGGTATTGTACTGTCCAGCCCATTATTCTGTCTAAGGCCTGTGAGGCCTCCCTGAGTTTCTCGTGCTTTTTCTTGGTTTCTGCTCGTGCTCTTACCAGTGGGGCGACTGTTTGTTTGATGGTGAACATTTCTCCATATACCTGCCTCATGGTTGCTTCTAACACTTCACATTCTTTAGAAATGGCCAGTGGGTCTTCATTTACCGGTGGAGTCTGGTTTCGGAGTTGTTGAACTTCTGCTCTCAACTATGATTTCTCTTGTTCTGCTCTTTTCTCACGCTGCTCAGCTGCTTGCAGTCTATTTTCCAAAGAGATATTTCTCTGCTCATTCTGGTTACGTTCTCTTCCGTGGCTGCGGCAAAAGCAGTGCTCGCCGATGCTATCATTACCGGATTAGTCCTGGTATCAAGGACTATGTCTTTACCTGTTGCCACTGTGGATTTGGCGGATGGGCTTTGCGCTAGAGCTCTTCTTTTCTCTTGCCTGATCTTGAAAGAGAATTGATCGAATGTAAGTCTAGTGAGTTCAAATACTTCCTCTTCTTGCCCCTGGGGAGAACTAACATCGGAGAGCTTGGTACTGCCCAGAGGTATTTCGAAGGGGATCATCTCGATGTCTTCTATCATTTCATCCTCCTTTTCTTCTCTATTTTTTTCTTCTTCTTCCTTTCGTCGGCGTTCAGTTTCTGCTGCTGCTTCTATTTCGGCCTTCCTCTGGCGTTCAGCTGCAACAGCCTGTTCGGCCTTCTTTTGGCGCTCAGCTTCTGCTTTGTCCAGATCTGCCTTGAGTGCCCGTTCTGTTGCGGCCTGTGCCTCCTTTTCCTCTTTTTCTTTCCTGGCCTGCTTGGCCTGCTTCTTCTTCTGTGTTGTCGTTGCACTCTTCTGGCGTTCTTCCTCATCCTCCTTTTTCTTCTTTTCCCTTTCTTGCTGGGATTTTTCTTCTGCTTCTTTCTATTGGATAGATGTAGTAAGCCCTGTGCCGGTCCGAGACTTCTTGGGTAAAGAGGAAGAGGCACCTATCAACTGACGACTTCTGTCTTCCAGGATCTGGTCATCCGGATCCTCTTGGCCCAAGTCTACCTCCAGAGCAAATTGTCTCTCAGCGTTATACCAGTTCCTTCTTTCGTCTTCTGATGGGTGCTCAATATGCTGATAGTTCCACTTGAATTTAGCTTTCGTGCAGTGTGCAGGAACTATTCTCTCCGGGTCATATGTTCGGTGTTCTAGCGCCCCAAGTTGATAGCTTTTCATCGCTTCTCCCTCCACTGCTACCTCTTTGAAGTCCTTAACTGTATACGCGCCGATGGTGAGGGGTAGCGAGGGCCACATCTTCTTTTTTCCTTTAGACAGGACGCTGGAGAAGCCTTGAGACATTGGGAAGCATACCTCCTGAATGAGCATTTTTTCTGTAACAAAGCGAGGCATAGCATGTGGTGCCCTGAAAGATCCAAAGACTCGGATGAAAGTATATCCGGCGAAAGGGAACCAATGTGCCACTTGGACTAGAGTCTCTCTGGCTCGCCAAGACATGCAGGGGGCGTCTTGGCCAAATAGTCTTCTATATAGAGTGGGGATAAATACTTGGGAGATCTGCTCTATATCCTGTTTATACCTGGACTCCCAAAGCACCTTGATTTGCAGATGAATTGCACGAGTCTGCGCGGAATCCCAGTTGTGTGCCCATTCCTCAAAGTGTAATCTTGCACAGACAGCATCCAGTAGGTAAGAGGCCATGTAAAATTCGGAAGGCATTCCATCATCTGGGGCCAATGCCGCGGATAAGTTTTTCTGCATCGAAGTCATCATTATGCCGGCCCAGTTGAAACGGGTGCCATATGTCGTTACACGCTCCATGATAGTAGCCCAACTTCCGCTGAAAGTGGTGCAATCAGAGCGCCCGTAAAGTCTGCAAAGCATGGCGGCAACTAATTTATAAACCTTTCTCAGGCTAGCCACCGGATATTCTTGGTCTTTCTTGACTTTAAATTTCTCGGGCTCCTCCCACCATTGTCTAATAGTATCAACTATAGGAACTGCGTGAGCAATAGCCCATTCTGGTGTGAAGTACTCTTCTGGGCAAGGCAACGAGTAATAAAGGTGGGCATCTGAGCCTACGAGCGTAGCAAACGCCTGGCGTTCGCTATCTCGGATCACGAACTTCTTAGGATCTGTTTTCTGTATGATCCAGTCTATAACCTATGGGCATGGAAATATGGCCGGATGCGCCCCTGTGAGATGCAGTTTGGACCTTTTGACTTGTAAGTATATTTCCCGGTCTGGGAGATCTTCTGGGAATTCCTCTTCCGGTATGGCGAACTCATGATACACTTGGTACCATCGCATGCTATCTTCTTTTGCAAATGTACATAGTGTATCCCTATATATCGGGGGTGGAGATATCATGTCCAGCTCCTCAACTTCTTCTACCACTTGCTTGTCCTTCCTCTGGGACAGCGGGGGTGCCATGTTGCTGGAATCTGATAGAACAGGTATACACTCTGTGTCTTCTTCAAGTTCACCCGGGAAAATCGCGCCAATCGACCTGTCAGAGCCGTTTTTTCCTATTCGCCGATTGTGAAAAATGTGACCTGGCGACCTCCCTTATATAAAAGGTCGCACGTGCTGGCAATAAATGCGGGGTCGCCAGATCGCAAGTTTCGTGATTTAGGGGATCTGTGACCTAGCGACCTTGCGACCTGGGGTCGCGGGGTCGCAAGGTCGCAAAGTCGCAGTTTTGATTAAAATTTAAAATTTGTGACCTTGCGACCTTTGCGACCTGGCGACTTGGGGTCGCGGGGTCGCAAGGTCGCAGGGTCGTATTTTTCTTTAAAAGTTGGGCTTCGCGACTCAGCGACCTTGCGACCTTGCGACCTGGGGTCGCAAGGTCGCAGGGTCGCAATTTTCTAAAAAAATGAACTCTGCGACTTTGCGACTTAACTTTATTGATTCTCACTTGGTTTTTTTCCAGTTTCAAGGGGCTCCAAAAATTTTAAATGGTGGTCTTTTTGGAGGGTGTTGTAGGGGCTACAACACAATGAGAAGGGACAAAAGGAACAATAGATTCCTCCTCTAAAATTAGCATATCTGGCAAGTACCCCAATTAATTTTTAAAACAAGCTTGAAGGGGATAGCATATTCTTGCAATGTAAGTTTTTTCTTCGAACAAATCCATCCTAGTACATTTTATGAGCCCTATGAAGGAGGAACTCGGATAGGTCATGGTGACGATTTCCAATGTCATCAGGGTTTAACGAGTCTGAAAAAAAGAGAACTCGACATCTTTTCATGTTTAGAGAGTTTTAAAAGAAGCGGAAAAGAAAACTCCAGCAGGTTTCTTTTCATAAATATTCCCTCAGATCTGAAAAGTTAGAAAAAAATGTCTAAGAGAACCTCTTAGTCGCGATAGACTAAGGTATACATTTTTCGTAAATAATCTTCCCAGCCCGAAAAATGGGTAAACGTATACTGGGTAGATATCGTTTTGCAGCCATTTAACGAGTTCAAAATGACAAGAGTCTCAGAAATCTTATCAATTTTAGAGAGTCAAAAAATAGCTAAAAAATGACTCCAAGAGTGAATTTTTCATGTTTTTACCGATTCTGAAAAAGTATAAAATACAACTCGTTACTTCATCGCTATCGTATTAAAAACCTGTCACTGCACAAGAGATGCACGTAAAATCCATTTCTCAAAATAACATAGCGAAATAATAAAAAAATATGTCTTAAAACCTAATTAGGGTTCCGAAAATTTATAAAATGACAAAAATGGTAAAAAATAATTACTTTTCACTTTTACCTCTTGTGGAGAAATAGTTACTCTTTTTACAATGTGATTTTGTGGCGACAATAGCGGGAAATCCGGCAGTCCAATCTTGAATTCGTTAGTTCCAGGTAAGAGCCAACATCCTTCCCTGCCTTTTAATTCCTCTTTCATTACCTGCAACCCCAAATTTGAATTTATGTGGGGGAATTTGTAAAAAGTAGGGCACGGCGGTTGCCGCGAGTATTGGGCACGGACTCGCGCCAATCGCTCAATTTTTTGAACTGCAGCTCGCTAACCACATAAACCTTTTTAGACTCATAATGCAAGCCAGTAGGCCCAATTTCCACAAATCAAAGCTTTTAATTTAGCTAATCATGTCCATATGAACATTTTTCCAGGTGTGAAGGGGTAAAATGGTGATCGAATGGAAAGAACGGGAACACAGTGAATAAGACGAACTTGCCATGGATAACGAAAGATGCATGGAAGCTCTTAGAGGCTATGGAATGAAAAAATTCTTCATGACACCGTGCCTCAGAGCTCAACCGGAGCTGCTAAAATACTTGATCAGTATCTGGGATGAGGATCAAGAAAAATTCATTCTTTGGGACCAAGAACTCGAGATTGATGTCTCAGACATTTATTTCATAACAGGACTATCGTGGAGGGGAGCAACACCAGTCCTGACTAGCACCCAACCCACCATGGAGAACATGAGCATGGTGATCGACAGGGTATTTCATAGGGCATGGAAAGGATCAGGAAGAGGTAAAGTGGATATCCAGACTATCCCGGACTTGGCACTAAAGGTAGTGCTACACACCATCACACGAGTTGCGGGATTGCAAGCACTACATGAAGCAACAATGACACAACTACTTCTTAATGTAGATTGTTTGACACCGACCCTCTACAACTGGGCAAAGGATGTGAAAATAAACATGAAGCATCAAATGAAAAAGTGCAAAAAAACCAAATTGAATCAGTTTAGCTACGGTTCTATTCTGGTATCGTTCTTCCTGGAACAACTACCAATTTTCCAGCATCAGGAGGTGATAGTTATGACACCACCAGCACAGGAACCATGGATGGCCCGATGGGCAGATCTGATGCTAAGGTTAGGGGGCTGTCAATAGATGTCCTAGAGACCAGAGTTCTTTGATTGGCTTTGCCTACAACTGATTGTTGTGGAGGACTGGCCCTACTCTGGCACATATTTCACTGGTGATTCAGACCTCCCACTCCCAGAAGGAGAGGATTGGGATGAAGCACTTGGTAAGACTCATTTTTTATTTTCATGAGTATTATGAATTTTTTTTGTATGCATGTTCTGACATTAAATCCATATGTTTACAGATGTTTGCCCAGAGAGACCTGCTGGTATGTATCTGATAGCGAGGTGAATCCCTCATGACTTTGATATTGCCCCTCATGGTGAAGGAGGTGAGGAGGAGGAAATTGTACGCAACTTAGAGGGAATCTCACGCGGGGTCCCGAACTATGCACGATTCGATGATGTTCCTCGTGCATACCAGAGACACACTGTAGGGGTGTCAAACCGAGTTCACCGCTTGCTGAGGTGACTTGTACGGTCAGTGACATGCTATCATGAGCATCATGCCAAGTAGACACCTAGGTTTTATTTTTGCATGTTTTTTAGAGACATGATGTCTCAAGATGTAACAGAAACACACATATTTTTGAACTTATGATGCACACTGATGCAAACATCCGATATATGTATATACATCTGTTTTCCTATATGGATCTTTTTCATATGATGATGATTTTTTACAAATTACGCAAATATCTATCTAATACAATGTTAGCCACTATATCAATTAATGCATTCATTCGCCTAGGAATATGTTGATATGTAATGTAATCAAAATGTATTTCCAGCAAACGAACACATAAATACAACCTTAAAATGTGAGGGTTTCTAACTGAATAATGTCCATTAAGTCGAAGAGCGACAAGGTGCGAGTCCATATTTACAACCAATGCACGTATGCCGAGGGTAATTGCCTCGGTTAATAGTTTAATGACATTACTATACTCAGCGACATTGTTTGTATTTTGTCCTATACAGATACCTTACAGATCTATCAATTCACCAACAAGATCATAAATCACCTAGGCTGTCGAAGACAAGTTCCGGGTACTGCAAGAAGCACCATTTGCGAAACCAACATAAGGGGTAATAGACATCTACACAACAAGAAATGACCCAATAAGCAGGAAAACGCTCATTAAGAACACCAAGCCAAAATGTACAAAAATGAAAAGAACACCTATGTACACAAAACATGCACGAATGACTCATGCATAATATTTCTTGAGATACAACCCATTTCTGGGTTGATCCAGAGGATGACCTTTGTAATCAATGAGCTCATAGGCCCCATTCCGCAAAACACATTTAACAATGTAGGGCCCATGCCACATGGGTTTAAATTTTTCTTCCCCCAAATTATCGTGAGCTTGGTCGTATAGGAGGATGAGGTCTCCTTCTACGAAGGAGCGAGGGGAAACCGACTGGTCAAAATGAGATTTGACTCGCTTCTTCTGTGCCTAAATAACCAAAGCAGCAGAGCGGTGAGTTTCATCCAGCCTTTCTAAGTAGAGAATACTCTCTTCTTCTGGAAAAGTGTTTGGCAACATTTCAAAAACCAAATTAAGCAAAGGTATCTCATATTCAATCAAAAGGGTAGCTTCTAGACTGTAAAAAAGCTTAAATGGAGTGAATTTGGTCGCATTCTTAACTGAGGTTCGGTATGCCCAAAGAGCCGAAAATAACATGAGATGCAAGTTTGATTTGTGCATCCCAATCATACGTTGAAGCATGGTGACAATATCTTTTTTCACAGCTTCAACCTAGCCATTGGCCTAAGGATAGTATGACGTTGAGCTGTCGTGACGCAGACCCAACTTGGAAGTCAACTCTGCCACCATATAATTTCGAAAATGGGAACCATGATCGGTAACGATGGCTTGAGGGACACCAAACCTAGAAATGATGTGATTGAATATGAACTGAGTTGTTGTCTTACCGTCAGCCGCCAGTGTAGGCATTTCTTCAGCTCATTTGGTGAAGTAGTCAATGACTACGATGATATAAGCATGCCCCTTGGCTGAGTGAGGGTTACACGTCATAAAATATTGCTGCACTTCACAAAGGGACCAATGGTAATGACAGGGTGGAGATGTGCAGGTGGCGCGTGCATCTTGCGCTGATAGATCTGGAAATCATGAAATTTACGGATAGCAACAATGCAGTCCTTGAAGATGGTGGGCCAAAAATACCCAGCACGAAGAATATTTTGTGCAGTGGCACAACCAGACATGTGACCGCCATAGGCACCACTGTGACAATCATTCAGGGATTTCTTAGCCTCCTAGAGAGTCAAACATCGGCGGAGAATGGAATCAACTCCAATGCGGTAGCGTGTATCTCCGACTATACGATAAGGTTGCGATTGATGGCAGATGCGTCGGCGAGCATCCTTCGTCAACTCGGATCTGAAATTAGAAGTTTGAAGATATATAATGATATCACCGTACCAAGGATCGAGGATGCTAATCAGAAAAAATGTATCGTCCGAAATGCATTCCTCAGAACTAGATGGAGCGGAGTCAGAGGGGAGGGAGCAGATTAGATTGACAAAGACTAATGATTTCTTCGACTTGGCAGTAGTAAATTCCAAATCTAAATCTTGGAGGATAATGATCCACTTCGATTACTTTCCCCCCAACAATTTTCGAGACAATATATAGGTCATATGGTTTGCAGTAAAAAATCACAGTCACTGTACGCAGTAGAATTTAATGACGAAAATGTTGAATTTCTTGAACCGCAGCTAACGCTAACTTCTCGACATGTGCATAGCACATTTCAGGATCGAGAAGGTTACGAGATAGATAATAGATAACATGCTCGTCAGCATCATCATTTTCTTGCACCAAAACCATGGAAATCGTGCTGAAAGCGATGGCTAAATAAAGGGAAAAATCGCAATGATAGTTAGGAGGACGCAACAAAGGAGCGTTGACAAGCAATGTATTTAGTGCATTGAAAGACTTCTAGGCGATCTCATCCCAAAGGAACAGGACACCCTGCTTTATTAATCATGTGAATCCTTTAGCCACTTCAGCATAGTTAGGGATAAAACGACGTAAAAAGTTAGCTTTTCCCTGTAGACTCTGTAGCTGATGTAATGAGGATGGAGAGGGGAGATTAATGATAGCCTTAACTTTGAGCGGATCAAGGCGAATCTCGTCTTTGGACACGATAAACCCCAAGAGTATACCGGAATCGATGCAGAAGACGCACTTGTGCGGATTTAGCCGGATGTTGTAGCGTCGACAATAAAGAAATATATGACGAAGATGGTCAGGATGGTCCTTAGGCTTAGATGAATGAGCTAGAATTTCATCCAAATAAGGTTGAGTGATGTCCTTAATATCGTGAAAAGAATATGAAATCATGCGCTGAAATGTGGCGCCAACATTTTTCAAGCCAAAAGGGAGCTTTTTGTACGTGAAGGTACCCCGAGGATAGATTAAGTTAGTCTTGTGTTGATCATTTGGGAGGATTTTAATTGGTTGTAGCCAGAAAAACCGTCCATGAGGGAAAAAATCTCACTCCCGGTACAGTCATCAGTTATTTGATCGATAAAGGGAGTAGGATAATTATCCTTAGGATAGGCCCGGTTTATGTCACAATAATCAACACAGACCTGAATGGTACCCTGTTTCTTATTTACAGGGATGATGTTAGACACCCATTTTTTCAAGGGAATCAGATAGGTAAAACCAGCTTTGAGAAGTTTCTCTATTTCACCCTTAATGGCGGAAACCTTTCTAGGGTGCACAGGACGAAGACGCTGGCGAACAGGCTTCGCACCAAGATAGGTAGGAATCTCGTGCATCACTATACTAGGGTCAATGCCGGGCATCTCTTCATAAGACCATGCAAAGACGTCACAGAACTCGCGAAAAAGGCTAGTATAAACCGGAACTTCCTCTAAAGAATAGGTGACCCTGATATGGATGTTCTCGAAAATTATTGGTTTCACAAAAATGTTGATAGGCATCGTTTGTGTGATATTACTCAAGTTACCCTCCGTAAAAAATTCATGTGTCAGAATAGGCGTTTGAAGTGGAGGAGAAGGAACCTGAGATGCAAACCTCTCAAGACACGTATACATGGCCCTGAGACCAGGCATAAACGAGGAATGATGATGACTATCATCCCATGGAGGATCCTCGAGAGACATAGTTTTCACGATGGCTTCATTAGAGGGAAATATCTCTTTCAAGTGGTTAGGCGAATCCGAATCGCCAAGCCAAGGGGATTGAGAATAAGTTTCAAGAGACATGCCCAAAGGAGTATGATCAAGAGGCAGAGGCTTTGAAGCTCAAATAAGTTCACAATAGTCAATCTCGATCGGACTTAACGTCATCGAATCTCCAAAATAATCGATCTTCTCAGGCGAAGGGATGATCCACGGGTCGTCAGATCGAGAGATCATATTAATCTAAATAGTGTTGGGTGGAGGAAGAGTTAAAATTCCCATGAGGGAAGGATATTTGAAGAGACCCGGGCCTATGCTCTCGTAGGGAATAGGAAATTTATCCACATATGGAACGTTTTTCTTGGAAGAAGAAGTGAAGAAAGACAACTAATCAACAGTAACAATATTTCCTTCGTGCGGGAATTTCAAAACATGAAAGAGAGTGGACAGAACACACAACATGGTGTGAGTTCAACTGCAACTGAGGAGAAGATTGTAATTGAGCTTGGCATCAACTACTTCAACCTCGACATTAACTGTCTTCCCTTCTAGAGTAATCGGTAAACTAGCGAGAACACCAAGAGGTTTAGATTCCCATCCATCAAACGCTTCAAGATCATTTGGCGATGAATTTAAAGTTGAAGAACCAATGGCTTTCCAGCAAGCAGATGACATGATGCACATAGATGCACCCTCGTCCACAACTGCGCAATGGATATTCAGTCCATTAATACCAACTTGTATGATGAGTGCAATTTGGTGTGGGAGACGTGGGATGAAATTCTCCAAGTCGAAAGTGAGAAGGCTAGAATCAGCAGGATCAACCCCGCCAATCGCAGATAACAAAGCCTTCCATTGAGACAGACAACTCTAAAGTACTTCTAATGTGTACATTGCAGATGGCACCTAAGCCAAATCCTTAACAATACTATGAGCAACACGGGCATTGGGATTGTAAGAAGAATTGTGGAGTACACCTTTAGAAGGTGATCGTATAGGGGGCTCAATACTGGTCCTTTCAATTTGAAGAGGGCCAGAAGTAGGCGGAGGAGGAGGACCATTAGCAATCTCTTTCCCCGCTGCCTGACGTGATTCGATATAATATTTCAACCGGTTAGCGATAGAAATGGATGCAGAACCGTTCATCATGAACACCTGAAGGCCAATGGGGTAGAGGACTAAGGTTGCTCTCCCATCTAGGTCTGTTGTGATGTAAATGATTCTTTGAAAACATTTTTAGTTCCCTGGGTGCCTTTGAGCAATCTGCTCACCTCGGTCCGTCAAGGACAGTTCTTGATGTAGTGATCTTCATCACAAATCAAGCAAGGGTACTTCGTCTTATGCTGTGAACCATCATCAGCACGAGGCTTTTGATAATCCTGTTTTGAGGTATTGGCTTTGGCTTTACCTTTATCCTTGTTTTTCCCTTTGGAAGTTTTATCCGCTGGATTGGCCTAAACGGCATTGACTTCTGTGGTCTTACGAGAATTCTGGGTGGGCTTAGAAGTAGTATCATTGGAAGGATTAGATTTTTGCTTCCCAGGGTTCGAAGGAGAAAACTTCCGAGAAGTCTGAGACACGAAATTGATGATACCGTCAACGGATGGCGTCATCGGTGCTTTAGAAGTTCTAGGTTGCAAAGCATAAGGAAATATGTCATACAATGTGTCGGACTGGGAGTACACAATATCAAGGTACTGGGCACGAGAAATGGCTTGTTCTTTGGTTACACATGCCCCCATAGCTATGTCTTTAGTGATTTGATTGACAAATGAGGTGGTGAACCAATAAGTTAGAAGTTGATCAGGAATATCAAACTTGATCAATCGACGACGACGCCTCCATTCATAAATATGATCTGAGTTATGAGTAGCTCGGTCCTATTTCAAGGATGTGAGGAGGTGTGTCCTAGTCTAATACCAAATCGGTAACTGAAAATGGGTAAGAAACACCATGGCTAAAGAGTTGAAATCTTGAAAAATGCCACGAGATAATTCAATGTACCACTTTGCAATGACACCTGTAAGAGTCTGTTGGAAAAGATGGAGTGGGATGGAATCTTCAACCCAAGATTTAGAGGAACACCACAAGTGGTAGGTCATAACATGCACTTGGGGGTCTTCTCCGAACTTGCCCTTAAACTTAAGGACAAACACCAGGAATCTTGGTTGGAACTGGAGGCCAGTATTGGTTATGAAGAATTGGATCGTTCGCTAACTTTGACACATCAAGCAGTTCCAACGTAGTGAGAAATGGTAATTGAGGATTAAAATGCATCGGAGGCCTTTGATAAGGACCCGTGTTAACATTCCACCCATGCTGGGAGAAATTCTACCCCCATACGTTTTGTCCCAGAGGATTCTGACCATAGGGGTTATAAGCCTGATAGTTCTGCCCATACTGGGGTCAAGGACCAGGATACTAATTTTGAGCATACAATTGAGGTCCTTATTGTGCAACGTATGGATTCTATTTCATAATGTAAGCATTGCCTTGAGGTGGATTATATACCATCTGGGATTTATTTTGAGGGTAATAAGTGAAACCTTGGGGTGCACTATATACCGCCTAATATTGACCTTGATGAGGGTAAGTAGTGCCTTGAGGTTGAGCAGGCTTAGCAGGTTGAACAGGTTGAACCGACTGCTGGGTTTTTTGAACAGGTTGAACCGGATGCTATATGGGTTGAACCGGTTGTTGAGGTTGAACCAGTTGTTGGGCTGGTTGAACCAGCTGTTGAACAGGCTGAACTAGCTGCTGAGGTTGGGCAGGCTATCCCTGTGGAGAAGTTTGGCCTAGATACTGAGGACCATTGGGTTTCCATTATGGAAGAGGTTGGCCTGATGGTTGCGATGGACCAGGTTGCCCCTGATAACAAGGTTGACCTGGAGCAGGACCATAAGGTTTTCCTTGCTGCACAAATTTTTGGCCTTGCGGAACGTAAGGCTGTTGTTGTTGCACAAAATTTTGTCCCTGTGGTGGATACATTTTCCCCCCAGGAAAATAAGATGCTCCTGGTTGATATTGAGGTTGACCGAAAGGACCATAGGGTTGATGGACTGAAGGTTGACCTTGTGAGGGTTGTCCTTGCGGACCATAGGGTCGTCCCTGTAAGGGTTGTCCTTGTAGACCTGAGGGTTGTCCCTGTATCACACACCCTTGATGAGGAACAGTCTGATAGGGATTAGCTGAAGGGAGATAAACAACCTGATTTGGATCGATAAGGGGAAAATATACAGGATTACCGTAGACATCATAGTGATGCGGAGGATTGATAGGAGCTTGCGACTGTTGACAACCCATAGAGTTCTACTGCTGAACAGCCAACAGATACTCTTCGAAATTAAGGCCACTAGGAATCTTAGGGGTGTTCGTAGCCACACTAGAAGCAGGCGTGGCCTCCGCAGCACGAGGTTGTGATTTACCTAGGCCGAGATTGATAGGCCACGTAGGATTAAGAAATATAGACCTGCGAGTGTGAAAATATCTTGACGACTGATGTGTAACAACTGATGTAGACGAAGCCACACAAACGGTAGGTTGGACCCGGACAGACGTAACAATCATTGACGTGCTAGGTTTCAAAGGTGAAAGTGCTAATGAAGGGAGGACCAAACTCCTTAGAGGAGTTGCTTTACTGTATTGTGCTATGGACTTAACACTAGAAATAATCTGACTCAAAGTTCGATAACCGAGTGGAAGTGACACCGATTGAGGAGAAGATTGACTAGAAACACGCGGGAGATCTTCCAGGAAAATTTGATATTCCCCTGTAGAAATAGGCTTTCCTTCACTGCCAACAGGACTCAAATAATTCATGTCTGACAAAACCGAAATATCGTAAAAAAGACAACGAGGATTTGGAGGTATAGCAGCAAATATAAATGGTGAAACTGAAGTAAGAGGAGGGAATTCTTCCTCGCTCCCAAAACCAGACCAAGCACCCTGAGGAGGCCAATTGAATTCAATTGACTCTTCAGGAGGAGATCGAGTAGCAAGAGGCAAGACAGTAGGGAGAATAGGCTGCGAAAACTTGGCAGACCTAGTGTGCTGAGGGGTTTCAAAAGAAACGTCAGGGAAAGAACTACCACTTGGAGGCAATGAAGAAGGAGACGAAACTGGTGGTTCCACCACTGTGACAATACTTCAACACGGGAAGGAAAACGAGATATCCAATTCAAGGCTTGAAAACCAAAGTCTAAGGAAGTACAAAAACAATCCAAGTAAAAAAATCTTAATGGGCATGTGATCGTGGGTAATTAATTTTACGACATTGAAACCAGAGTTTGTTGTTTCATGTTTTAAGAGTCAAGAAACAGACAAAATATGACTCTAGTCACTTTCAATTTTAAATGAGCGTGAAAGGAAAAGTTCTCGATGATATCTTCTCTTTTTAAGGAGTCACGAAAATATCGAAATGACTACTCAAGTAATCTAAGCAAGAGGGTGTACCAAGTTTCCGTGAACTGAAATATACACCTTGGTGATCAAATGAAAAAGAAATGACCAAGGACTTAACGTACGTGCAGGTAGTCTCTCTGAATGTTGTGTTCGGTGTATCACGGTTACAGGGCAGTGGACTTGACTTCCTATGGATAAAGGATTTGAACCTATGAGGGTCTCCCTTTATATACGCGACGGTACGGGGAGCACAAGTCCATACTAGCGCTGTCTAAAGCCAGATGGCGAACGATAGCTACTAGGTTTAACGATGTCAGAGCACGTCACTAGCCTAGACCTCTAAAAATGTTTGCGTTAGGTTCCAATGCTTCATTATATTGATTCAATTTATTTTATAGTTGATCTTGAATTACTTTTTGAGTTTCAAGGCCCTGCCGAATTTTGATCTCAAATTTCCTAAATGCAAGCTATATGCACAAGAACACCATTTTCCTTTCGATGAATGCTAACTAAGAGAAGGATAGAGATATTTTAGAAAGTAGAAAACAATGAAATCATACGAAGAAATCCACTAATGCATCTAATACAGTCAAACGAGAAACAAAAAACTCTTTCCTAGATCATCAAGCACTAGTTATGCAAAATAACTTCTCATTTCTGATGCAAACGAAAGAATGCAATTTTTTTTTTTCAATTAAATGAAGCACACAATGCACTAATTACATTAAAAAACAAAGCGAACACTAGTTTTGAGTATTGCGAATGTAGAGATATAAACTGAATGATTCAATCAAAGGCAATACAAACATAAAAACGCACTCAAACTAATCATACACTCTTACAAACAAAGAGAAAGCTTTCAAAATGACCCAAATGAGAAATGTGATCTATGCTCGAAGATGATGATATGGAGAGTCAAACGGAAACAGGAGTGATCATTCAACAAACCAAACACAAAGGATCAATAAATACTAACACAATCGATCAGGGAATTGAACTGAAAAAAATAAATAAAAAGACTCAAACTTCAACCAGAAGGATCAGTGAGCGAAAGACACCTAGAAACCCTAGGGCTATGAACTACACTGATGAGAGAAAATGAAAACAACTAAGAATAGCAAGCCTACAGTAGTAAAAAAAAACCCAAAATACCAATTACAAATCAAAGAAACAATCCAGAGTCAAGCACAATTGACCAAAGACTCAGCAAACAGGTCAAACCAAATCCTACAGGATTCGAAGCAATTGTGAGGCAGTAATCCGTGCCAAACAGGGGTTGGCGCTATTGCAACAAAAGAAACAAGCATCATTTGGCTCGAATGTTCAAAGAAAACCCGCGCCAAGTTGAATAACTATGGGAAGAGGAGAAAACCAGTGAGCATAGGTCAATCTTGACACTCTGAAGCTGAACAGGAGTATTTCAGACAATCAAGAAAGCCAAAAAGACATACAAGCAAGCAAACGACCGAAGTCGACTCAACAAGGAAAATTCCTAATGAGCAACGAGACGACAAAATCACACTGATCCCCAACGGTGTGGCCAATTTGTTGAGTAGATAAATCCTCTCTGCAGACAGAGACGATCCCTCTAGCCCTAGAGTGGGTCTAGCAGCAAAGGGACAAGCTAAAGTGTAGGTTCCTAATTAACGAATGAAAAGGAAAAGGTATATTGACCTACCTGGAGTCCAACATTGTTGTCGCAGCTGTAGTGGTGGCGGCTTGTTGATCTTTGTCTCGACAGGTGACGGTCCTTCTGCAATGATGCTCGGATACCTGGACAAAGATCAGCAAACAAGGGTAGAATAAAAAGCAATGATCTCATTCATAACTACTAACCAGTCAAGGAAGGTTAAGCATATTGGATCAAATAAACCATGTTAACACAAGATGGGAACCAGACAATAGTCATGTATATGTATAAGTAGAAGAAAGAGTTACAACTGGAGCCTTGACGTTGCAGCCTCCTTCAATGGGGTTCAGCTGAAGCACGTCTCGAATGATCGTCGGGAATTAGGATGAGGCGAGGATGCAAGCATAAGCTCTCTCTCAACAAAATGTCTCTTTCTCTACTCTATCTCTCTAGCAAAATGTTCAAGAATTCTTTTCAGCAATTCAGCTATGATTGTTTAGCTAGTGTATCCATGAGAGATATCTTTATTTATAGAGGTAGAGGAGGAGGTTGGGAACCCTACAATGGTGGAAGGGAGGCCTTATCCTTTGGGATTTTTCCCCAAAAGGTGGAAACAAGAGGCCAAAGGAGGGATTCCGTGGTTATTCAGTCGAAACACTCCATCTGACTCACCCACAAAGTTGTTAGGATAGAAACTTCACCTCCATATTTAAAAAACATTCCATAAATAGCTTGGCACAGGTAGATAACCAGGACAGAGCGCCAACTGGTGCAGGGCCCAGCGTTAATCTTCCTCATTGGCACGAGGGCATAAAGGTCTACTAGCGCCAAGGAAAAAACATGTGTTTCTGATGTTCTGCTCAGGGAATTGTCAACAGAAGGAACGTTTTCCTCATGGCAAGGGATGCAATGATGGTCTTTGCAAGGCATGACACTTTTTATTAGTCACAGAAATGATCCTCCAATGTGCGGGATGGCGATTGCAGGGACGACGACAAAATTTTGTGTAACACTCATGATAAATAAATTCGGGAGAGCATAATCATCCAATAATTCAGATTCATATTGTTTCACAAATATTTGAACCAAACGTTGAAACTTTTCCTTGAAGATATCCCAATCCACATCGTCTTCAAGAAACTCATAACACAGGTGAAGAAATCTATTGGAAAAATCCTCTATTGATTCATCATATTTAATTCTAAGTTGATTAATTTTTTTATGAACATATCGGTAATCATACTTGTCAAAGGCTTGGTGAAGCTCCTTGAAGAGTTGTTCAAATGAATGAATGGAAGAAAATATGACACCACATCTTAAATCACGCTTCAAGAGTAAGGGTGAATAATATACAAGCAACATCTTCACATTTGATTTCATAAGATTCACAAAACTTGAGAAAATGATATGTATGACACCACATCTTAAATCACGCTTCAAGAGTAAGGGTGAATAATATACAAGCAACATCTTCACATTTGATTTCATAAGATTCACAAAACTTGAGAAAATGATATGTATGAGAAAATGAGATGTATGTTCGGCTATAGATATTTCACCCTCGCCATCAAACCTTAATTGAGACAATTTGTAAAAAAAATTTGTTGGGATTGAAATTTTAAGATTGCATCTATTAGAAAAACATCCAGAGAGTATGATTTGGGAATGAGCCATTTAATATAAGATATTCAAAGCATTTTCAATGGGCTCAAATTGTCATATGTCCCTCATTCTATCGCCAATTGTTTACAGTGTTGAAAGTCTGCCAACAAGGGGGTCACCCCGATATGAAGTCCCAATTAGACCTCACACCATCTAGAGTAGGATCCCCAACCAAAAATATGACTGATTTCCATTCCTCTTAGGAATTTTCCTTGGCTGAAATTATCAACATAAGATATTATACAAACAATCCTTGAAACAAGAAAGTTGACACTATGAGGCATACAATTGCAATGTATATAAGGTGATTTCATGGCTAGGAAAAAGAGAGTGAGCCTCTAGAAGAAAATTAATAGTATTATTCTAAAAGAGACACACGAGAACATAAGAGGATCATTAGTTAACTTGCAAAGTAGTTCACAAGACAACAACAACCATAAAAGCAAGTAACAATGCACATTCAAAAAGATACATACCAAAGCCAACGAAATAGTTTATTTTCATTAGTGTTTGTTAACGTAAACATACATTGTAAACAATGAAATAATAATATCACAATCATTCACGACATATGCATGAAAGTGTTCCAGCTCTGAGAGCTTCATATATTAAGTTAAAGTCCCAAGATACACAATTATAATGTTGCCACACTAGTCCCAATAGTGGAACACAGGCACTACTTGCTCCTCCAAAGAAAGATCTTCTCTCCTATGCCAAGGTAGAAGTTAAGATGAAGAGTTCAAGTCTAAAAATTCCCCTTTATTGAGTTATGAGGGTGTATTTATAACAAAGGATGTGACTCTCCACCTCCCATGTGACTCTTGGCCTCTCTCGTGACTCTTGAGCTTCTATTATGACTTTGAATTCCTATATGACCTTTGATCTTCTACATTACTTTAGAACTTTATAGTGACCTTTGACATTTCATGTGGAACCCTTGGGCTTCCACACATGTTACATTTTATCATCACAATCCAAAAGTGATGCGACAAGATACATTGACACATATGACTTTGTGATGACACTTGGACAAGCCATGACTTGGCATTGATGATATAGAACTTTGTGACAATGTGTCAATGTCAAGATTCTCTCTTTTCTGCTTCACAATATTCATGATGTATCTTTGTTTATTCTTCACCTTCACCCTCCAAAGGGTCTTAGGTGAGTGTTAGAACCTTCCAATTGAGCATGAGTTTCCATCCTTTTGTCTTAGTCAAATATTCCTTCATATACTTCATGATGGTTCTTCCTTTTGTTCCTTATTTTTGAGTGTTCTCTTGTAGCCTATCCTTGTTGACCTCCCTTATATCTTCATGATAAGTCTTGCATGTGTCTCATCTTCGTCTTCCCAGAGCTTAGATGATATGGGGTCTTCCTTGTGATTTTTTCCTTTAATCTTCTATGGTGATCTAGTGTCCCTTCATATTCTTGAATGATAATCCCTTCATGGTTCAAACTTCACAAGTGTCTTCCTTCGTGATATTTTAGGCATCCTCCTTGAGCATCATCCTATCATATCAAGATACTAGTACTTGCATATAGGATTCGCTCATTACAAGAGAATATCAATCCAAAAACATCCTAGTGTATTATGTTTCATGTTGCATGTTGATTGAGTTGTGGGATAGAGTGTAGGATTGAGGAGGAAGCTCAAGAATTGTGCATTACTTAGGAGAAAGAGGAAGTGGTGAAGGTATATTAATTGTGACTATGCAATTCATAATATCCGAGGGACAGGGTAGTATAATTGCGCAGTTGAGGGAATCAGTGAGGCTAGGGAGAAGGCTTACTCACTTTGATTATGCAGTGCACAGTTCTAGAAGAAAAGAGACAAAGGGATGTGTACTTTAGCAACTCAATGAGACAATATGAAAGGATTGCTCACTGTGATTTCACAATGTGTACTGGTTGAGGGATCATAAGAAAAAAATGTGTAGTTGAGGGAGACAATGATGCAATGAGCCATGCTTTCTCACTGTGATTTCGTAACGCATAGTTCAAGAAAGACTGAGTTAGGTGATTACATAGTTGCGTAGGTCAAGGAGACAGTGAGGCTTGACTGTTGAATGAGACTGTGTAGTGCTTAATGGAAGACTCACTAGGAGAGAGAATTGTGAAGTTTTGAGGGACAAGAGGCATAGAATATGCATTGTGATTGTGCAATGCGCAATCCTTGGAGGCAGTGACTACATAGTGCATAGTTTTTGGAGGCAAGGGTGTTTCACTGTGAGATAAGATTGCGCAATGCGAAGTTCCAAGGGGTAGAAAGATTGATCAAAGATTTAGAAATTTATAAAGACAGTGAAAGCTCCAAAAATGGTGAAGTGTGGGATCAGTGAGACAAGAGAGAATAAAAAACCCTGAAATGATGATCTCACTCCCATATAACATCAACACACTCCACAAAACTCAAAATCCACATGCATACCTTGAAGCGACAACAAAGCGACACTTATTTCTAAGTGTGAAAAGTTTTGGGAGAGTGTCTAGTGCATATTATTATGATATATATGATCAACTAGTGTAGGAGAATGCGCTAGAGTTGCCTCTAATAGTGCACTGGTGCAACACATGTAGGAGTACAAACAATTGGAAGTGACACATTCAACAATAGGGAAAAGTGAAAATGAAACTTGAAAAAGCTAAAGAAAGTGAAAGCCACACATGCTAGATTGAAGAGAACAAAAGCGACACTTGTGAAAGAAAAAGAAAACAAAAATGATAGTCGTGAAAGTGAAAGTGACACTTGTGAAAGAAAAAGATGCACAAAAGAAGCAATTGAAACAAATCACTGGAATGATGATGCAACTGTAACTACAAGCAAGAGAATGATTGTGTCACAAGATTTCATGCTCACTGTCAAGTAATATTACGCACTAACTGTCAACTGTTACAGGACAAATGACCTCCTCATTAGCTCAGAGGAGAAGGTAACATGGAAGGAATAAAATGACCTAGACAATACCCATTTTTACCAAGGCAACGCACCCCAAAAACAACTAGGAAGAGTTATAGCGCACCCTAGCCATGCAAAGGGAGCGTTAAAGCCTAGGGTAACACTCTGTCTTGCCCAAGGGGCAGTTTTATCCATGTTTGAATGTGAAAATTGCAGAAAAATGACTGGAATTTCCAGGCTTTCCTCAGAAAGAGTCAGTTCAAAAATAGAAACTAATGGCACAAACCTTTTATTAGACATTGCCAAACACAACTGAACACCTATGGAAGGCAAAAGAAAAGAAAAGTGAGGACACATCTAGATCTTTCCCGATTTGAACTGGTTGAAAGAGTTGGCAAGGTTTTTCCTCTCCTTTTCCTATAAATTGGAGGTGTGGGCTCTTGGTCTAAGGTTAAAGGTTTGATTATATGTGGAGAAGAATTTCATTGTTGTAGTGTGAGGCTTGAAGATCAACGAGGTTAATTGAGGACTTTATGCCTTGAGCATCATCACACTCGGAGATAGAAAAAAAAATAGAGAGGAATTGGAAGGCTGAGGAGGGCTTGGTGCAACTGACAGTTGTAATCCTCCTTTTTATAAATCAATAGAACTGTATTCGTTTTGTCCATTCAATTCATCAGTGTCACATTTTTTGTTCATTTTTCTATGTAGCATGATATGAATGGCTTATATCTTCATATTTTAATGGGAGTTATATATTATTTTAATTGTTAGAAAGCTATATTGTTGTGAATATTACACGGGTGCTTTGATTAGTTGCAAGATCTAGATTTGGAGCCGGTGAGGAAGGAATCCTACCCCACCACTTAGCGCTCTCCATAGGATCTGCCATCCATAAAGAGGTAATCATTCCAAATCTTTCTTTATTAATTATATATTAGTATGAACATGTATGCAGTACCTTTGGAACTTTACATCTAATCTTACAGTCTGCCTCGGGTACCTAAAAGCCATGAGAGGGATACCCAATAACCACCACCCAAGCATATTACCCTATAATAGAAATGGAAACTCCGCTGGGGAGTAAACCCCAAGTTTCTGGATTGTTCCTATGAATTTACCTATTTCCCTCTGTTCACATATCCTTATGATCAGTTTATATGCCCAATAATCATCTCAGCAGCTCACAGAGTCCAGAATAGACCCTGCCTAGCCATCTGTACAACTTTACCTTAAGTAACGCTCCCTCTGAGAGTGTTTCAGTGCGTTATAACACTCCTTATGCTCAGATACATCACATTAGTCTCATCATTAACGCTCTGTAGCCTCTTCTTTCCAGTGTTACCTAGCCAAAATATGTTGTTTACACCCATGTTCTGTTTCCCTTTGGCTGTGGAGTTATTGGCTACCATATTAGCTTCTTTCACTAGATCCTTGTGCTTGATTACCAGTTAGAATTTTTTTTAGTTCTTGTTTAAAAAATTTAATGTTAGTAGCATCTACTTTTTGAAGAAGATTTTTTTTTTTTAGTTTTCTAAACTTAGCTAAATTCATTTTGAAAATTTTGGTTAAAAAGTTGTTAGAGAAGATAGATAAATTTCTGAATCTTTAAGGTTGAACTATGTTATTTGAATGTTTGGTGCATGGATGTTGGAAAAATCTCTCCCTGTAGAATAAACTCTTCATTGAATTGAATATTTAGAGCATGTTTCTGCATGGTTTTTGAGTCAGAGTCTCATCACATTTCATACGTCCACTCCCCCTCCGCAAGACTAATAATCAAGAACACTATGAATCAAGCGATAATAAAATTAATCATATAAATTTTTCTGAGCTCACACCAACAGTAGTTCAGGCTAGGATCTTGGGGTAGGAAAAGTGATAAAATCACCCAAGATCTCAAAACTTGAAACTAGAGTCATTAAAATTGAAATCCTACTGCACTCATATTGTCGGGACCACTCCACTACCACCGGAGTTAAGCGCGAGACAACACCAGGGTGCATGATAAGGTAGCCCACCTTCGAGTGCATTTAGTGGGGATGCTATATATTGGGGTTCCCTTTGGGGATGTCGAAACTAGATCGGGGATCTAGGTGTTCTGCCCATATAGCGTGTTGTCTATGACCGTGACCCCCCTAATAATGTCTATGATTTGAGGTATCTTTAGTTGCCATAATTTTTATGGACTTACACAAGGTGATTGGGGCGGGCTACCATAGTACCTAAAATAGATGGACCTACTCTGTCTTCAGTCTTTGGGAGGGTACTCATCTTCACGAGAGTGCTTACACCTATTTTCTGAGGTTCGGACGAAGATCTAGAGTAACCGTAACTGTATTTTTGACCAACCCTCTCTCTATGCTATTGTGATACTAGGTTTCATCTCCAGCAAACGATAGTACTCAGACGGGGCCATACCTGTTGTGGCTGCTTGTTGATTGATTTTAGAAGTCCTTTTTCCTTTTTTTCTTTTTTAGGTGTGTGGTTACTATCACTGAGACTTTATTAATACATCACAAATAATTAAAATTTGATAAAAGTAAACAGGTCACCATGGCGTCCTTCGACCCTTGTCGTCTTTCTTGACGACGGCGAGGTTTCCCTCCATTAACACTTGGGGAGGAGTCGAGTCTCGGTGAGCCAGTGCCTTCTCTGGAAGAGAAGTCTCCAGTGACAGCCCCTGACTTTCATACAGCTTCATATCATACGGAGTTTCCATAGGATCCTTTTACGAAAGGAGTCTTACCTCCTTACAATCCTCCTCTCACTGAACTGTTGGGGCCATTGTTATTTCAGGTTACACCAGGCCAAGATATGTCTTTGGTTGCACCAACATCTGTTTCAAAACTGGTGCCCATGGGGTCGATTCCGTTGGTAATCAACTCTAGTCCACCAACATCTTCCTTGTCGGTTGTCAGTTCTACACCAACGATTGGCAACCCCAGTAGCCAGGCTATACCCGGTTCCATCAATTTGGTCACCACAACTGTTAGAGGACCTCTGAAATCTTCAGGATCTTCTCCTATTGTGACTACGTCAGGACCCACGGTTCCCACTCCCGCTAGCAGGGCTACTTCAGTTCCTTTTAGCAACTCTTTCGGTTGGAACTCTTTGCTGAGTTCAAACCCCTTGGCTACCATGCCAGGGGGCAGTGTCACAAATACATATATGCCAGGGGGAACTTTGGTACCCCTACAGTCATTAGGATAAACAGGACAGCCTATTGTTAATGATGTTCCTTTGAGTGGTCAAACTTCCGATGTAGGGTCTATGCTGATGCTTAACTATGTGAATAGAAGTATGCCTTTGGCTAACTCTATCGCGTCCATATGGGTGAACCAACCCCAAAGTCAATTTGGGCAAGGGGGTAACTTTTACACTAGGGGAAACTAACAATTCGCCCCCTAGTACAACATACCCTATGAACAGCAACCATACACCCGTACACCCCTACTCACAGGAAACTTTTATCAACAAAGTCCTATTTATCCCATTGGTAACACATTGATAGGCACACCCTACGGTTTGAATGGTCAACCAATACTTCCTTGGTTAAATTTGGGGGTAAACACGCAATTTCCATTCTTGGCAACTCTAGACATCCCTGAACTCTACAAACTGACCAATGATCCCATCAACCACAACCCACTCTGGCCTCCAGTACCGCACAAGATTCCGTTTGACATCCCTAAATTCGACGGGAAACAAGGGGACGATCCAGCTACACACGTCACCACCTTTCATCTATGGTCTGTTTATAACTCCATGGTGGATGATAGTATCTAACTTAGAATTTTCCCCTGCACTCTCACAGGAAATGCGGCCAAATGGTAAATTGAGTTACCACGTGGGGCCGTCAACACTTTTGGCGCCTTAGCTACGAAATTTCTTAAGAACTTCCAACTACCTATTCGCTACGAAACTGGCACAGAATTCTTAACCTCTCTATGCCAAAACACCGCCACCCACATATGGGATCACATTCATGAATGTATACATAGGCAGAGGCTCGTCAAAGCGCCAATCCCGGATCATCTCTTATCCAACTGGTTTTGTAAGTCACTCTTACCACCCCTAGCTAAGGAAATTTTCTTGTCTGGTGCGGTCACAAAAGACCAATCCATCCATCGTGCGTAGCATTTAGATCTGATCTATTCACAATCTGGCATGTTGTATGACTTACTCCCCCATGCCCCTAGCGATCTGAATCCTCCCACTACTCAATTACCCAAAGCACACACCGACGAAATCGTTGGTGCAACCTCCGGCGTAGCCATAAAACAGCTTAGCGGGCAAACCTCCCAGCCATCTTTGGCTGCCACCGCCCCTAACCAATCGACTACTCTTCCTACCACTGAGGTAAACTTTGTGTAGTATACAGAAAAACCTAGTGGCAAGAACAAGAAGAAAAAGAAAAATACCTCTCCTTCTGAAGAGCATTCTGGTACTCAGAATAATCACAATAAGAAAACGCTGCTAAAAACAGCAAAGGAAAGGAGAAACCCATGAGATTTCCTTGCAGAATTTGTGTGGAGGACCACTTGACATACAAATTTCCTTGTGCTGCAGGAATGCACAAATTTTATCACAAACAAGGACTCTGGGAGGGCACCTTTCGTCCTTCACAATCCCTTCCCTAATCCACAACAACAACAACAACACATGGTTGAAAACCTCCCACAACCCCCGCAAAGGGGCAATGGTGGTACTCATCCTTCCGGTGAAGGATCATCCGCCATTTATGGCGTAGAAAGTGTTGAACTCCAAACTTGAGCTAAACTCTATGGAAATCCAGTCATTGAGGCTCAAGAACTTGGTACAAGTTCGAATCCACCGTCGCCCAATGATTTTCCTATCGAAAGGCCTGCTGTTGACCTTGCAATTCACCCCCCCAAAGGGACACTTTAACGCATGACTCATAACACCTCTACACGTGTTGCCAAAAACTACAATATTGTAGAAGATTTGGCGCAAGCACTATCAGCCATGTTTACACTCGAAGTATTGCAAACCTGCCCAGTGCAAAGGAAAGCTCTGTTTTTGGCCATTGGTGGAATCAAACCCCAGGATTCTACGCTAGCCATCTTCAACATGGAGAAATATAAACCTCGCCTCTCACACAAAATTTCTTTCCAGGTACAAGTTGTGTTGAAAGGGAGAGAAATCCATCGCACAATCATAGACGAAGGTGCTTCGACCTGCGTTATGTCCACTACGTGTTGTCACTTTGGGTTCTCCCACTTTGTCACTGTCGTTGAACTCCCTTAAAACTTTAGATGGCCACACTTTCCTCCCAAAAGGCTACCTTGCTAGCTTTCCCATTTCACTTAGTGGGAAAAAAATAACGGTGGACATAGAAGTTGTAGATCATCACCTCGACTATAATCTGTTGCTGGGTCGTAGTTGGTCTTACGCAATGACTACCATTGTTTCTTCGGTTTTTCAACTCATCCTCTTTCCATTGGATGGGAAAATAGTCACAGTGGATCAGTTATCCTTTTTCACCCTTGATTATTCCGTGTTACCAAGTAACATTGTACCCATAGTAGGAGGTGTTCTTGACTCGTACGTCAGCGTCGGTACCGGTCTTCTAAAGGCATCTTCCCTGATGGGTTGTTTTCCTCTCCCGCCGCCTGAGGTTCCACACACAATTGCAATGATATCCACCATTATCGATGGCTCTATCAATCCATAGATCCTACTGGTGCCTTCAAAAATTGATTCCTACGGAGATCCGATGCCGCTATCACCGGCAAAGTTGGCTTATCAAGCCATCCAAACCACATCTGAACCCTCCACTGCTTTGGTTTCAACCAATGGTACCACCCTCTCGCCCATCACAGTTCCTCTAAGGATCTCCTTGATGAATTATTTCCTATGGATGAAGCTATTCGAGAGATCATGTCTCTAGAAGAAGGACCTTGGGGAGAGTTCTATCATCGCGCTTCGATGTTCGATTTAGACGCGATCACTACTCAAATCCCATATTTTGACCCACCTAAGATCGTTCCCTCCGCTTACACGATTGTTCAAACTATCGATACGAAAGGGAACATGGGTGATCCAGGTGGATGTTGGTGGTCACCTACCTATTCCACTTGGGACTCCACCATTGTCTCTTTCAGTTTTTCAGTTTCAGTACAACTTACTATTTTTAGCATTTTTTCGGGTCCTGAACTTCCGGAGCTGTTTTGAGGCCCTAAACGACGTTTTTGGGGAAAACAGAGAGCAACATGGGTCCATGGATTGATGTTGCTCATTAAAAATTTGTAGTCCTCGGATAGATCCTTCTAACGAGGTATGGTACGTGTCAAACGGAGATTGTATGCCAAAGTTATGCCCCTGGGAAGTTGAAACACCAATTTATCCAAACGAGGCCCATAGTTTTGGCGCTTCATCTCCTAGGGTTAGGGTTTTGGCTCTTTAGGATTTCCCATTGTTTCTAAATAATAAATAGGCCCTCAAGCCTCATTGTAACTCAGTTCAGAGGCCTGTAGCCTCCACATCTCTTCTCAGAGATAGCTACCAGCGCCCTAGCTAGTTTTATTTCCATTCTGTCTATAAGCAAATTTCAGTTCTTTGATATTAATGAAATGAAGTGTTATTTCCGCTGCATCTCTGTATTTATGGTTATGTGTTTATTCTGTTGCGTTCCTACATAAATCTATATCAGTGGTATTAGAGCGGTCTGCTTTGTCTCGATCCTTCTTTGCATGTCCCCAACGAGGTCGGGGTATAAGGAGTTAGGGCTCGATCTGGTGGAACCTTTGCAAGATCAGCCTCTAAAACCCCGACGGATGCCCATGGGGGACGAAAAGAAAAATGAGGGAGTAGGAGATCCTATGAAAATATTGCTCGAGGAGGCCCTCGAAAAAGGAACGCGATGATGGATAACTTTGCCCAGATCCTTCAATGGCTGCCCACCGGTGGCACATCTGCATCTAGCAGCCACTCTGGAGGTGCGACTCCTTTTAAGTTACAAGTAAATTTTTACATTCCCATATTTGAGGGTCAAATAGATGCAGATGTTGTAGATAGATGGTTAACTCTATTAGAAGGATATTTCTCGGTTCATGACTTTTCTGACAAGGAGAAGATTATTTTTGCACTCCTCAAAGCTGCCCCCCATGTCAAGGACTGGTGGGAAACCCACTGTGAGAAAAAGGATGATACAGAACCCTCTCTGTTATCGACCGTACCCACTTGGAATTCTTTCAGAGACACCATCAAGGAAAAATACTATCCCATGGGGAGCTATCAGGACAAGTACATACAATGGACCATGCTGCGACAACAAAGGGATCAAGATGTGCATAAGCTGCTGAATCTGTTCCATACCCTACGCACCAAGTTGGGTATCAAAGATTCAGAGACACATCTGGTGCTAAAGTATCGCAGTTATCTGCACAGATACATTTAGGAGGAAATGGATTTCCTCGACATCTCCTCGCTTGGTACGACATACCGGTATGCTGCCAAGATTGAGCAGAAATTCAAACAGAAGAAGCAAGACTTTGGATCTGCAAATCAAAAGCACGGGAAAGGCGCTCCCAAACCACAGAACAAAGGACAGATCCAAGGCATGGCGACTCAAGACAACCTGTTGAAGCCACAAGCAAAGAATAACACCGTAAAGCCAAAGAAGGACACGGGAAAGTGGTGTGAGCTCCATAAGATCTCCACTCACAACACAAGTGAGTGTCGGGCCAAGCAGTCGCTGGTGGCCGAGATGCGGGCTTCTGAGTCAGATGCATGCTCTGACTCTGAATCAGAACCTGACAAGGGGAATGACAAAGGGAAACAGATTATTGATGCAGAGCCCAATGCCACTGTTGCCACTATGAAGATCCAGAAGGAGGAACCAGAAGATCCAGAGGAGGAGGAACGTCTCTTCCACTCCCAAATGTGGGTAAAGGGCTCTCCGGTACAGTTCATTGTTGACAATGGGAGCCAAAATAACCTCATTTCAGCAAACGTCGTGAAGCATTTGGGCTTGCCGACCATAGCTCACCCACATCCATACACCATCGGGTGGCTTCACCAAGGATGAGATCTTCGCGTCAGCCAGCAGTGCCACCTTCCCTATAGCATCAAGCCCTTCACGGATGAGGTATTATGTGACGTTGCTCCTATCGATGTTTTGGATGTATTATTAGGACAAACATACTTGTGGAAGCGTCATGCTATGTATGAGTCTTGGCCTCGCAATGTTATTGTTACTTTGGGAAATAAGTTGTACAGGATAACAAAGGTACCACCTCCTGCCGCTATCTCTTTGGTTACTGCAAAACAATGCAGTAAGCTCATTTCCCAAACCAGGAAATTTGTTTTCCTGATGATCCGCCCACAAGGCAATAAGAAGATTGTGGCCACGACCTCCAGACAAGGCTCCTCTGCACGACAACAACAAATGGATAAGGTTGTGGAGGAGTACGGGGACATCTTCACCTCACCCACAGGGGTTCCTCTGCACTGTCAGGTCAAGCACCTGATTGATCTGACCCCAGGTGCGCCGCTACCCAATGGACCGATATATCGGCGCTCTGTTCTGGAGAATGATGAAATCAAGAGGCAGATTCAGGAGCTGTTGTAGAAAGGTCACATCAGACCAAGTTCATCGCCCTGTGGGAGCCCGATTGTGTTGGTACAGAAGAAGGATGGGACGTGGAGACTCTGTATTGACTATCGGGCGCTGAACAAGATCACTGTCCGGAATAGGTACCCAATCCCACGAATTGATGACCTTCTGGACCAACTCCAAGGTGAAAAATATTTCAGTAAGATCGACCTGAAGTCTGGGTATCACCAGGTACCAATTGAACCCTCTGATGTGTGGAAGACTGCCTTCAAAGCTAAGGAAGGCCTTTTTGAATGGCTGGTCATGCCTTTCGGGTTGACGAATGCTCCTGCAACCTTCATGAGGATGATGGGCGACATCTTGCGGCCATTCACCAACTCATTCGTAGTGGTGTACTTGGATGACATTCTGATCTTCAGCAAGACTTGGGAAGAGCACCTTCATCACATCCGACAAGTCCTCCAAACACTGCGGCAACACAAGTTGTGTGCCAATTTGGAGAAGTGCAAGTTTGGCATGACCCGGGTTCAATATCTGGGATACATTATTGATGAAAGGGGGTGCATGTGGATCCAGCCAAGATCCAAGTCATTCGGGATTGGCCAGCCCCGACTACTATAACAGAGCTTCGCAGCTTTCTGGGTCTTGCTAATTTCTACCGTAGATTCTTGTTGGGATTCTCTCATATCACTTGGCCCTTGAGTCAAGTCACCAAAGGAGGAGCGAGAGCAAAATTCTTTTGGTCGGAACCTCAACAGAAGGCATTCAAAGAATTGAAAAATCGCCTTTGTTCTGCCCCAGTGCTCACCTTACCAGACTTGCAGCAGCCATTTGAGATCGAGACAGATGCCTCTGACTATGCTATTGGGGCAGTTCTTACTCAACAGGGACATCCAGTGGCATATCACAGTGAGACATTGTCTGAGAGAGTTCGCAAGTATCCCACCTATGACAAAGAAATGTATTCCATTGTGCAAGCCTGTCGACAATGGAAGCATTACATTTTGGGGAAGGAAACAATCATCCACACAGACCACCGGCCCCTGTAGTTCATACAGACACAAGGGAAGTTGCAGAATGATCGCCATCATAAGTGGTCCACATATCTGCAACAGTTTCATTTGAACATCAAGTACAAGAAGGGTAGCACCAATCATGTTGCAGACTGCCTCAGCTGACCACCGATCGTGGCACTCACCACTGTGCTCAACTCTTGTGGGCACGAGACTTCTGATTGGCTACTTCTCTATGAGAGTGACCCAGAATTCGGCCACACTTACAAGGCACTCTTGGGGGGTACGCAAGTTCCAAATTTTCACCTCCAAGATGCACTTTTATGTCACATGGGACACCTTTTTGTTCCTTCAAGCGAGCGTGCCAAGATGATATGGGAAGCACACTACAGTCGAGTCGTTGGGAATTTCGGGGTCGAGAAAACAGTAGCAATTTTGCAGAAGTATTTCTATTGGCCGAACCTTCGAAAGGATGTCGAGATGCACATCAGATCCTGCACTACTTGTGCCATTGCCAAACCGACCATCAAGAAGCAAGGCCTATATACTCCTCTACCTACCCCTAGTCGACCTTGGGAATCCATCTCCATGGATTACATGTCGGGCCTGCCTTCTACTAAGAAGGGAAATGACTGTGTTTTTGTGGTTGTCGACAGATTCTTGAAGATGGCCATTATGGCGGCCTGCAAGAAGAATATCACAGCAGAAGCCACTGCTAAACTCTTCTTTGAACGAGTGTGGGTGCAATTTGGGATCCCACAGTCTATCATATCAGATCGGGATAGCAGGTTCCTTAGCACATTTTGTTCCAGCCTCTAGTCAATGTTGGATACCAAGCTCACCAAGTCCACAGCTTTCCATCCCCAAACAGATGGCCAGACAGAGGTCGTCAACAGAATGATTGTACACATTCTGCGCATGTACAATTCAAAGCATCCACACACATAGGACGAGAGCCTACCCTATGTACAACATAGTTATAATCAGGCTCTCCACAATTCAATCAGCCATGGCCCCTTTTAGGTGGGCTTGGTATTCCAACCACTATGTCCCATTGACGTAGCCATTCCATTTGCAGCTGCTCAGGCTGATTCAGCTCATGTCCAGTTTAAAGTTGAAAAAGCAAGTAGCTTCATCGAGCACATTCAACACATCCGCCAACAGTTTCATGATATATTGGACAGAGCCAATGCCAAGTACAAGCAACGCCATGATCAACACCGGGTGCCACACAACTTCCAGGTGGGCGACAAAGTATGGCTACATTTGCAAAAGGAGCGCCTCACTGGACCCCACCGCAAGCTTCGCCCGCTCCGATACAGGACATACACCATCACCAAGGTTGTAGGGAACAATTCCTTTGAGCTCAGTATTCCACCATTCCTTGGTATACACCCAGTCTTCAATGTGGATTGCCTTCGTCCTTACTTCCCACTTCTACTGGACACCTCGGACATTGCATAACAACTCACACCAATAGAGTTAAACCCGAACTGCATGGAACAGGCCACCACAGATTATATCATGGACATGCAAATTAAGAACACTTGCCAACAGAAGATCCAACTGTATCGGGTTGTCAAAGCTGGCCAATTCCTACACCAAGGAAAGTGGTTCACCAGGGACCAAGTTCAGCAAAAATTTCCTCATCTCATGGAGGAACTTAATGCAATGGAGACCATTGCTTCCTAATGGGGGAGGAATGATCTAGGTGGATATTGGTGGTCACCTGCCTATTCCACTTGGGGCTCCACCATTGTCTCTTTCATTTTTTTTCGTTTTGGCACAACTTACTATTTTTAGTAGTTTTTCGGGTCCTGGACTTCCGGAGCTGTTTTGAGGCCCTAAATGATGTTTTTTGGGAAAACGGAGAGCAACATGGGTCCATGGACTGATGTTTCTCATTCAAAATTTGTAGTCCTCAGATAGATATTTCTAACGAGGTATGGTACGCGTCAAACGGAGATCGTATGCCAAAGTTATGCCCCTAGGAAGTTGAAACACCAATTTACCCAAATGGGGCCCATAGTTTTGGTGCTTTAGGGTTAGGGTTTTGGTTGTTTAGGATTTCCCATTGTTTCTAAATAATAAATAGGCCCTCTAGCCTCATTTTAACTCAGTTCATAGGCCTGTAGCTGCCACATCTCTTCTCAGAGATAGCTACCAGTGCCCTAGCTAGTTTTATTTCCATTCTGTTTGTAAGCAAATTTCAGTTCTTTGATATTAATGAAATGAAGTGTTATTTCCGCTGCATCTCTATATTTATGGTTATGTGTTTATTCTGTTGCATTCCTGCATAAATCCAGATCAATGGGAAATATTTCCAAGACTATGCTCATAGATATCTCGGTCAAAACGGGTATCGTGGAGAATATTCCAATTGGAGCCGATAAAAATCTCGAGGAAATTGCATGCTTCACATCCCTTTTTAAGGAATTCCATGATGTTTCACTTGGTATTATGAGAAAATTCCTAGAATAGATCATTCTATTGATAAGAAAGAGATGAAGAAATTCCGAGCATCCTTTTTATGGTATTTTTCTTGCTCATTAAACTGAAAAACCTCGAGTTATCTTCTTCAAGCTCGTTAAACTTACACAAAGAAGCACTGAGCATTATTTTTATGGTATTTTTCTCGCTTGTGAAACCGAAAAACCTCGAGTTCTCTTCTTAGGGCTCGTTAAACTTACACGAAGAAGCAACGAGCTTTCTTTTTAGGGACTTTTTCTTGCTCGTAAAAATGAAAAAATCTCGAGTTTCCTTCATCGGGCTCGTTAAACTACTACGACGAAGAAATATGAGTCGTTCTTTTCTTTTTCTAGCTCATTAAAAAACTGAAAAAGTAACAGATTTTTTCTCCATTGGACTCGTTACAAATTCACAGAGAGCATCGAGTTTTTCTTTGTCGAACTCGTTAAAATTTCACGAAGAACATTGAGTTTACTCTGTCTCCTCGTACTCATAATAAAATGAGGCAGATGTCCATTGAACATAGGTTTCTCACTTTATCTGGATTCAATGGACTAACTCACAAAAAATGAACTGTTTGAGCTTATATTCTCCCTTTGTTGTGCCCGGTTATCAAACATGATAAAGGTACCCCCTGGAGTTGTCTTTTACAATGTTTTTCAGACTCTCTAAATATGAAAAGATCACCGAGTTTACCCGTCTGGACTCGTTAAAATTAATCATACGGGAGAAAATTTGGACAAAGTGGATACTTATTCTGTTATATTTTAAAGGTTGATTTGGCAGCATAAAATCTTGAACATGGCACTTCCTAGAAAACTCACTTGAAATTAGTCAAACCTTACCATCTATGAGTTTAGCCTTCATATGCCAATGTTCCTGAATTGGTGAATCCTGACACTCTTTAGTGTTCATTAAGCCTAAAGCTGCCTGGTACTACAGTGCCTTCTATTGTTCAAGACGATCCCGCTATCTACTGCTCCTTGTATCAGCCAAGCCATCATATACCATAAATTATTTGTCGTTAGTTATTCCCATTTGCTCTTGATTTTTCCAAAAACATAATCATATTTTCCCGTTTCGTGTCGATTGATGTAGGACGCCTCAGTTCCTACCTTTTGATAGATCTCTTCCTATCAATTTCAACATCTTATCTAGGAAGTTGACCCATAAACACATTAGTACCTGGGTACTTGCAGACATCACTGGCAAGTCACCTTGTGTTTGTTTGGGGGTTCTCATTATTAGCTCTTGATCAAATTATTCTATGAGTGTTCGACATCAACTCCTTTTATTCACACTTGCTAGATTGTACTGTGCATTTTGGGGACCATCATCCTTATTGGTGACCACCCTCGCATCTGTTAAAATTTTTCGTTATTTACTAGTAATCAGACGATTTCCCATGTGTTCGACTACAACTCCTTCATTCACATGTGCGAAAATATGCAGTTTAGTGAAGCGGCAACCAAGACCTTGGGTTGAGGCTTACATCATTTCAGTTGTGTTTCCTCTCCCAAGCTGCAATATTGTTTTCAGAGACAGCTTATTAGTTTGATCTTTCCATGAAAGAATCTTCCACATTGTGCTTATTGGTGGACACACTGTTCATATCTATATTTTAGAGAAATCATTTTGATATAGCTACTGAGCATGGGAATGCCCGACTCAAGAAAAATACTATATTTTCTAACATATGTTGTTGTTTCAGGTTTTCCTCAGTCCTCCAATTCCTCTCATTCTACTACACTTGTTATAAATGATTTCATCCATTGTCTTTGCCACTGACCTCACACTTTAGGGGGCATTTGTGATAGGACAAATGACCTCCTCATCAGCTCAGAGGAGAAGGTAACATGGAAGGAAGAAAATGACCTAGACAAGACCCATTTTTACCAAGGTAACGCACCCCAGAAACAGCTAGGCAGAGTTATAATGCACCCTAGCCATACAAAGGGAGCGTTAATGCCTAGGGTAACGCTCTGTCTTGCCCAAGGGGCAACGTTATCCATTTTTTAATGTGAAAAGGGAAATATCTTGCAGAAAATTGAGTGGCATTTCCAACTTTTCCTCAGAAAGAGTCAGTTCAAAAATAGAAACTAATTGCACAAACCTTTTATTAGACATTTCCAAACACAACTGAACTCCTATGGAAGGCAAAAACAAAGAAAAGAAAGGACACATCTAGATCTTTCCCGATTTGAACTAGTTGAAAGAGTTGGCAAGGTTCGTCCTCTCCATTTCCTATAAATTGGAGGTGTGGGCTCTTGGTCTAAGGTCGACGGTTTGATTATATGTGGAGCAGAATTTCAATGTTGTAGTGTGAGGCTTGAAGATCGGCGAGGTTCATTTAGGACTTTCTACCTTGAGCATCATCACACTTGGAGATAGAAAAAGAGAGAGAGGAATTGGAAGGCTGAGGAGGGCTTGGTGCAACTGACGGTTGTAATCCTCCTTTTTATAAATCAATAGAATTGTATCTGTTTTCTCCATTTGATGCATCAGTGTCACATTTGTTGTTAATTTGTCTATGTAGCATGATATGAATGGCTTAGATTTGCATAGTTTAATGTTAGTTATATACTAGTTTAATTGATAGAAAGGTATACTATTATGAATATTACATAGGTGCTTTGATTGGTTGCAGGATCTGGATTTGGAGCCAGTGAGGAAGAACTCCTACCCCGCCGCTTAGCGGTCTCCATAGGATTTGTCATCCATAAAGAGGTAATCATTCCAAATATTTCTTTTTCAATTATATATTAGTATGAACATGTATGCGGTACCTTTGGAACTTTACAGCTAATCTTACAGTCTTCCTCGGGCAGCAGAAAACCCTGGGAGGGATACCCAATAACCACCACCCAAGCATATTACCCTATAGCATCAACTAATATTATGCAGTCATTGTCTTTATAAACTACGCAGACACTGTCAGCTCGAGTTGCACAATGACTATCATTGGGAGTTGTGCAGTTACTATCATTGGGCACTATGCAATCACTGTATCTAGGGATTGTGTAGGCACTACTCTCTTAGATTGCACAATGCTTGCCTTCAAGTGTAAGCATTGATAGTTGAGCTTTTGAGAAGAGGATGCACTTAATAATTTATCAACAGGTTAAGCATGTGTAAGTAAGTTATTTTGACAGTTATAATCTCAAAAAACATCAACCGACCAAGAAGTGACCACTAACAACTTTCAGTGACATATCATGGGTCATAAGTAGGCTCTAAAATTCAAGTGTAAGAAAAATTTTGGAGGGTGTTTTTCCAATAAAAAATAGTACCTAGGAGTACTTTTCCTTTGAGAAGGCACTCCTTTGACTATTTGATGATTTTATCCTTAATGAGGAAAGGACCTTTGTTGGTTCTTCACTCATTCTTTGTAGTTATTGTTGTTGGAAAATACAAAGTGACAACAATTGATTCTAGTTTTCCTTTACTTTAATATTTTCTTGTGAGCTTATTAGTCTTGTTTTTGTTGTTTTACTTAGATATTTTCATCAAAAAAATATCAAGAATAGAAACAATAACAATAGAGTACACATATTAGGCTCTTAGCCATGGAAAAATCCCTCCAAGGGGAAAACCCGAAAAAATCTTCTCTTCTTAGCATATGCTTCAAATGAGATACAAAAACCCAAACCCTAGATCAAGTCCTTATCCAAATACAAAGTCAGATATTCTTCAAGTCCTTCTTTCATTATGCACCAACCAACTACAAACTACAACTTTGTCCAACCTGCTTCAACACTACAACTTGTCTTGGGACTTCGACCCTACAATTTCGGCTTTGGAGCTTCCAAGGAATTCGTAATCCTCCTCAGACCTTCCTAAATCAAGATAGCTCCTCCTAAGGTCAATGAGGTCTGGATAGCGTATACTTCCTTCTAGCTACAATATGTTTCACTTCTTCTTACTACAACTCGGACTTGCAACTTTGACCTCTTTATGCATGCCAGAAACCCTAGAATTTTGCACGTGTGGGAGAGATAGTGCCCAAAAAAAAGATATTTTGTCCTTCTTCCTTATCCTTAGAACTTCACTCTCCTTTTCTGCTTCTCCCAGCTACATATCGAACATCTTCTTGTGATATCGAACTTATGGAGTGAAAAAATGTCAAATGAGGTTGAATTTCTCCTTTATATAGCCTTTCCAAGGGGTTTAATTCCTTCGTTTAGGCCGAATTGATGCTACTAGGGTCATATTGTACTTTTGGAGTTTCCATGACTTTATAGACTAAAATGTAATTCTTTTTACAATTACATTTTTCCCATAAGGGTCTCATAAACATGATGTTGACTCCTTTGACTCATGATAATAAATACTAAGACCTAACAAAACCTAGAAGCATGAAGAGCATGCTTTTACCTAGAAGACCATAAATAAAGAGCATCAAACCCATGCTTTAATAATAATAAAATTTTCTTTTCTTTTTTTGTTTGTTACATAGGATACATATTGAAATGAGTACAACAATTATGAAGACCGAAACTAGTTACATTTTCAACACTCCCTCTTAACTAGGGAGGTATTCATAATTGTACAACCACTACAACATCATTATCAAACTGAAGAGTTCTCATAAGAAGAGTTGGATTGATAAGGCATACAGTAAGCATCATCATTTTACTAGCATTGTCTCTGAGGCCTAACTAGAAAAGCTCCACTTTGTTTAGGAGCATTATGCCGAGAGGCTTTACATGTGATACCGCATTACCTCTACAAGGCACATACCCCATTCGGATGTTCACAAAGTATGGAATTTTAGGACTATTCTTAGCTTGGATCTCCATACATGAGTCCTGAAAGAATATCTATCCTCTTCAACCACTCTTCTCTTGAATGCTTGTCCCATTCTCAAAGAGTGTCAGTACCTTTCCTTTCTTGGATGTTATATCCTCAAGGAAACCACAAATGCTTATCCAATCCTCCGACATTCTCTCTTCATCATCTAAAGAATATGATGCACATGTGATTTCCAACATCACTCCCTTTCAAACTGAGAGGACATCCATATTCTCCTTTTGAATAGAGAATATATTCCCTGCTCCTATTCAAGGAGAATCCTTTTCTCCCTCTTAAATCTTAGGAGAACCCTGAATTTCTTTCAATAATGGAAATCAATCAAGCCTTGCAACTTGTCTTCATGAGATTAACAACTATTTTATTTTCATAGCTACATGGCTCCCTATTTCATGCCTGAGCTTGCTTACTTCTGAGGTATCATCAATATTACATATTGTTGAAAATTCAACAAGAAATTTGTGTCTAATTTAATTTTCCCTTAATTAATTTGGACAATAAATTGTAATCTTATCTCATAATCACTTGTAATAGTTAACTGAGTGTGATAGACTCAATTAGCTCATGAAATTCGAGTTGAGGGTGGTTGGTGAGGCATGTACAGTTACAATTCTATTTGTTTTAGAGTCCAAGTTGCAGTTAGTGTATTACTTTAATGCAGAGAAATTAGTTAAATTAATTAAGTGAGTTAAAGTCAGTCTTACTAGTTGTAAATGATTGTTGTACTAGTGAGAGGTCAAGTGAATTAAATAAGATTTAATTCACATGCATTGATCTATCAAGTTAATGTTGATTTACTATTAATAGTTGCATGCATGTCAGTTCTAATGAAGACCCAGTTGAGACAAAGGTTAAAGGGATGTTATCTATCAGTTGCATTATTAGTAAATTGTCAGCGCGCAATTAGAAAACCATAGGATTTCCCATGATGTATTGTGCAGTTTTGGAAGTTTAATTTCTTGATTAATAGGGATTTAATTCTATAGGGATTACACAAGCAAAGCAGGCTGAGCAGACGCAGAAAATTGGCTAAGTGTTGAACAATATTTTCCGGATAAGTGTGAGACAGTTGGTAGAGTGCATCAGACTCTTGTGAGAAGAGTGCATTGTATTGTTTCAAGATTCCTTGGTTGATTATACAATAAATATAGAGGGGTTTTGAGCAGTAATCTTTCCCCGGGAAAAATATCTGCGTTGTACGATTGATTTGCTTCTTTCTCTTACTTGGTGTGATTGTGCGATCGTGTTTAATTTCTGCAAATTAACTGTAGAAGGATTCAGTATCTTGCTCTAGAATATTGCATGATCAGATTGAATACATTGGTATACATATTGGTTGTAAAATTTCTACATGGTATCAGAGCACCATAAATCACTATAGTGGAGAAGAAATTTATTTTGTGTTGAACAACTTTTGAATTTGAAAAAATCTTCTTTGGTGTGATAGTCAAATCAATATGGATTTCAATGGATTAATATTGGAATATTCACTCGAGGGCGGTTCTAATTATATTGCATGGAAAGATAGAATGGAGGCAATTCTGGAGGAAAACGAGTTGAAATAATTTATAGAAATTGATATTCCAAGGCCTGCAGTAGCAGGCGTCGCTCTTCTTGATGCTTGGCAAAAGAAGGTTGCTAAGGTGAGGAGGATCTTATTAGAGGTAGTTCGAGATCACATTGTCTCGAGTCTCCATGGCAAGGCAAATCCATATGAAATTTGGAAGGCCTTGAAAAATATGTTTCAGAACAACAATGACCATAGAAAATTGGCACTAAAGGACAAGCTTAGGAAAATCAAAATGGAGAAAGGCGACACTATTCTGAAATACTTGACCAAGTTCATCCAATGTCAAGATGAGCTTGGAAGTGTCGGGATTACTGTAGCAGATGATGACTTGGTGAGCCTAACACTTCTAGGAATTCCCAAGAGCTGGCATAGTTATCAGGACTCTGTCAATGGGAGGGAGAAGCTACCAGATTGGAAGCGAATTTGATCAGCTTTGGTACAAGAAGAATTCAGGCGGAATACCAGGGATGGATCCTCATCCAAGACAGATGATGAGGAAAATTGCACCTTTGATGGTAAGGTAAAGAAGGGGAAGGGAAAGAAATATTATTCCAAATCTAAGACTAGAAAGTAAGGAAAGAAGCATGACATGTCTAGAGTGAAATGTTTTCACTGTCACGAGCATGGAAATTATGCCACTAATTGTCCACAGAAGAAGAACAACAACAAGAAGGCTTCAGGAATTGTAGCGGGTGATGCTTTGGCTTGAAAATTCGAGTTGGACTTATCACTCATCACATGCATGGTGTCTTGTGAAATGGGATTAGTGTGGTTCTTGGATAATGGTGCATATTTCCACATGACAGGAGACAAAGAACTCTTTAGTAGCTTGGAGGAGAAGGATCTTCAGATGCACATTGAGATGGGTGATGATGGGAGGTATAGCACTACCGAGATTGGTACACTTACTTTTGAGAGACAGCCAGGTAAACCTTTCTTATTAAAATATTTCATGCATGTACCAGGCTTGAAAAATAATTTAGTTTTAGTTGCTATGTTGGAGGAGAGAGGATATGATGTGGTTTTCAGTGAAAGGAACTAATTCCTTCATCAAAAAGCCACGAGACAGGTTAAGAAGATTGGGGTTCATTGGAAGAAACTTTACAAACTTTATGTAGATGTTTTCACAACATTGATGAGTAAAGAAAACATAGTGGTGAGTCGGGATGAGGGTGAATTATTGGCACAGGAGATTGGGCCATCTACACCACAATGCTTTCAAGGTCATGCAACAGATTTATACGGGGCTTCCAAAGGGTACTTTTGTGCAGATAGACACATGCAAGGGATGTACCATGAGGAAGTATACAATGGCCACTTTTCACGAGAAGGAGAACTGAGCAATGGAAATCCTTGAGAGATTTCACTCAAATGTGTGTGGACCATTCTCTACAGCTTCTAAAGAAAAGCACGTGTATTATGTGATTTTTGTTGATGATTTTTCTAGAAAGGGTTAGATCTACTTCATGTAGAAGAAATATCAAATGTTCTAAAATTTTGTGAGTTCAAAGCACTGGTTGACAAAGATACAGGGAAGCAGGTGAAGGCTATAATGATCAAAAATGGTGGTGAGTACATCTCCAATGAATTCAAGAACTTCTGTGCCAAAGAAGGAATTCAGAGAGAGTTCATCGTGCCTCATAACCCACAACAGAATGGGTTTGCAGAAAGAAAGAACAGAAAAATTGTGGGTGTGACACGAGCTATGTTACATGATCAGGGCCTACCGTTGCATCTGTGGGAAGAGGCATGCAACACAACGGTATTTGTGCATAACCGTAGTCCTCATCGGATACTTGGCATGAGTACACCAGAGGAGGATTTTTCTAGTAAGAAACTTGATGTTTCATATTTTAAAATTTTTGGCTCATTTTTCAATTACAATTGACCAAATATTCCATAAAGAAGCTAGAACCAAAAACAGAGATTGGGATATTTGTGGGGTACACTGATACTCCCCAAAACTATCGGGTGTATTTATCAAGCAGTAGGATGAAATTTGTTAGATGGGATGTAAAATTTGATGAGGAGAAAGCCATGTGATTGTCCCTTCAGAGGGAACTTGATTTTCATGCAAATGAGGAACTCTTGGTTCCAAAGGATGAACCTCAAGATGTAGAGAATGTAGAAATTTTGAATAATAGTTGAATTATTCACCGAGATTATCCTGATTACACACTATTTAAGCTTCATGCATAATACATAATCTCTTTTACAATTGATCATCAATTTGTGGAATTAGAAGCAGTCGCATGCGCACATTAAAACAATAATCAAGCACACATATAACACAGTATGTAATGGGGAAAGCTTACAGCTGAAAACCCCCAACTATCTATATATTATAATGATAGAGAACATGTAACAATACATAGCACAAATCTCCTCACAGCTCTCAGCACTATCTCACATGCTACACACAAACTAGCTCAGATATGAACAAGTCACAAGTTCAAATCTCCTCCACCTGTCTGCCTGCCTCTACTGCGCAATCCAAGATGAATAATGATGAGATCCAATTTTGAATCCCACTGGCTTGTACTGCGCAATCCTCATTGGCAATCTCAATCAATGTATGTGCAAATCTCATGCACAGCTATAGTCACAACTGATAGTAGACTCACCCTTTCACCCACCTCTAACACTGGTCTCCACTGAACTGTCCATGCATTGCAATTAACTGGTGTATTCTTTAGTTGATTTATGAGTTAATAATTAGTGAATTAATTAATAATTAATTCACACCACTCATCACTAGTGTATTTATCAGTTAGACTAAATACAACTAGTTCAGCTAAGTTAAACCAAACACAACTCCACCAACTGTCTCATCAACTCCACCAAACTCTGCCACATGAGTTCTAACTTAAGTCAACCATGAAATAGCTCAACCAAACCCTAGGAATAGCGTAATTCCTTCTGTCAGCTACATGTGCCACATCCAAACATCAAACTGAAGTGCTCCAAGAGGATAAGATAATGTTTATAGTCTAAATATTATTAAGGGTTAATAATATTTGACTGTTCTATTTTTAGCCCGGCAGTCTAAAAATATATTCCGCCCAATGTCTAAAAATAGAGGTTCATCTATTTTTACCAACATGACAAATCATCCATAAATAGCATCCTGCAACTCATAGACCATGATCCATATGTCTAAAAATATACTTTGCGCCAAAAATAGCCTGCAGGCCCACTTAGTGAAGGCGAATTCTTTTCACTAAGCTCCATCATCTTGTTGCATTTTCAACACTCCCTCTCAACAAGATATGGATTATCTGCAACCCCTATCCTGCCTCTGTGGTATTCGAATTTTCTCTTGGTGAGCACCTTCGTCAAGATATCAACATCCTGATCCTCTGTGGGAATGTATGAAAGTAACAAGATTCTCCGCTACACACAATCTCTGATATGATGGTACCTAATGTCGATGTGCTTGGATCTATCATGAAATACTGGATTATCAGAGAGTTTAATGCAACTCTGGTTATCACAATAAATCACAGTAGGCTCCAAGTGTGACCCGAACAACCCGACCAGGATCTTCCTCATCCATATGGCCTCGCATGTAGCCAAGCTTGCTGCCATATACTCAGCCTCTGCTGAACTGAGTGCCACGGATCTCTGCTTCCTGCTGTACCAAGAAATTGTTGTCGACCCGATACTGAAGATCCCTCCAGATGTGCTCTTTCTGTCCGTTGGGCTCCCTGCCCAATCTGCATCCGTGAAGCCACATAGCTTCACCTCATCCTCCTGTCTGTACCACAAGCCATATCCCGATGTGCCTCTAAGATAACGCAATACATGCTTGCCTGCCTTCTAGAAGAGCTTGGTAGGCTTAACCATAGCTTGTGAAAGCTGGTTAACAGCATAGCATATATCGGGTCGTGTATTGACCAGATACATAAGCGACCCCACCAACTGTCGATAAACAGTGGCATCCACTACCTCCGCTGAAGTAGCATCCTCCTTCCTCCAACCTCCAAGAAGAGGAGTATCAACAGGCTTGCAGCCATGCATGTTGAACTTCTCCAGTATCTCCCGAGCATACTTACCCTGAGAAACAAACAGTCCATCATTGCGCTGCCAAATTTCCAATCCCAGGAAATAATGAAGGAGGCCCAAGTCCTTCATCTCAAACTCTTTTGCAAGATCCTCCTTGCATGAGAGTATCAACAGCTCATCACCTGTCAAAATCAAATCATCTACATAAAGTACAATGATCGGCAACTTACCCTCCACCACAATCTGGTATAGGTTAGGATCCGCCTCACTCTTGGAGAATCCAAGTCCGGTGAAATAACTGTCTATCCGTGTGTACCAAGCACGAGGTGCTTGTTTCAACCCATACAACGCTCTCTTGAGCCTGCACACATGCGACTCGTTGTTGAAGATCTCAAAACCTTCGGGCTGCTCTATGTACACCTCCTCCTCAATGACTCCGTTGAGGAACGCAGTCTTCACATCCATCTGATGAATGTGCCACCCCATCTGCGCTGAGAGAGCTAGGATCGTCCGTATGGAAGAATACCTTGCGACAAGTGCAAAGGTCTCCTCATAATCGATCCCCTCTATCTGTGAAAAGCCTCGGGCAACAAATCTTGCCTTGTACTTCTCCACACTCCCGTCAGCTTCCTGCTTCACTTTGTAGATCCATCTCGAACCCACCACTGATTTCCCCTCTGGTCTCGGGACAATCTCCCATGCACTGTTTCTAACAATCGAATCATACTCTTCCACCATGGCATCTACCCATGCGGGGTCCTCCACAGCTTCCTCGAAAGAGGATGGCTCTGTCACGACACATTTTCTCACAAGAGCCATGTATCCAGTGTACCGATCCAGTGACTGTCTTTGTCTGCGCTGTGTTGTAGGTAGTCCTACAACCTTCTCTACATCTTGAGCCAGTCGCTCAGCTTCTGTAGTGCACTTTCGCCCTCTGATGGTTGGCGCTGCATGAGTGGTCTCTCCCACTCCATGAACTTCCTCTTGTGGCTGATCCACATCCTGAAGCTCATCCTTATGAACTAATAGCTCCTCATCTGCATGCAAGTGTGGCTCCCTCTCAAGCGAACACTTCATGGCTTTCTCCTCCTGAAATTTGATATCCCATCGCACAACAGTCTTGCGACTGTCTAGAAAATACACACGATATTTGTGGGGCGTATCAGTGTACCCCACAAATATCCCAACCTCTGCAGTTGGCTCCAGCTTCTTCCTGGCATCCTTCGTCACATGAATGTAAATAGGTGAACCAAAAATCCTCAAATGGGAAATATCAGGCCTCTTACCAGAAAACGCCTCCTCGGGTGTACTCATGCCAAGTATCTTGTGAGGACAACGGTTCTACACATATACAGCAGTATTGCATGCCTCCGCCCACAAGTGAATGGGTAGGCCCTGATCATGCAACATCGCCCGTGCAGCACCCACGATCGTTCTGTTCTTCCGCTCAGCAACCCCGTTCTGCTGTGGGTTATGAGGTGTTATGAGCTCTCTCCGAATTCCTTCTGCGCTGCAAAAGTCCTTGAATTCGCCAGAGATGAATTCACCACCATTGTCGCTCCTAAGAGCCTTCACCTGCTTCCCCGATTCCTTCTCAACCAGCGCCTTGAACTCACAGAACTTTGAGTATGTCTCGCTCTTCTTCTGCATGAAGAAGATCCAGCACTTCCGAGAATAATCATCAACAAAGATCACATAGTACCTATACTTTGCTGTCGAAGCTACTGAGAAAGGTCCACACACGTCTGTGTGAATTCTCTCAAGGATCGTCGTGGCATGACTATCCTTCTCATGAAAGGTGGATTTCACAAATTTTCCCAAGGTACACCCCTTGCACTGATCTGACTGCGCAAGAGTGCCCTTTGGAAGCCCAGGAGAAATCTGCTGCAGTATCTTCAAAGCTCCATGGTGAAGGTGGCCCAATCTTCGGTGCCACAACTCGCCATCATCCCGGCTCACCACTCCTTCCGCCTTGCATGCCATTGCTGCACAGCCATCTACATGCAATTGATAAAGTTTCTTAACTCGAACCCCTATCTTCCGGGTTTCTCCAGTTGTCTTACTGCGCAGGAAAGCATTTCCCTCGCTGAAGACAACATCATATCGCTTGTCTTCTAACATCGCCACAGAGATAAGATTCTTCTTATATCCTGGAACATGCATCACTTCCTTCAATATGAAGGGTTTACCAAACTCCCTCTCAAAGGAAATGGTACTGATACCAGTTGCACTGTATCTACCATCATCGCCCATCTCGATGTGCACTCCAAGATCTTTCTCATCCAGATCTGAAAACAAATCTCGATCTCCTGTCATGTGAAAAGATGCACCATTGTCCAAGAACCATACTGATCCCATCACACTTGAGACCAAGCATGCGATCAGCGAAAATCCAGCTCAAACTGTGAGACTAAGGCCTCTCCAGCTGCAGATCCAGCAGCCTGCTTCTTTTTCTTCTTCTGCAGAAAATTTGTGGCATAATGTCCGTGCTGGTGACAGTGAAAGAAATTCACCTTGGACATGTCTTGCTTCTTGCCTTTCGCACCGGAATGAGAATCTTTCTTGCTCTTCCCCTTCTTTGCTTTGGCAGCCAAAGCACAATTTTCTTCATCATATTCCTTTGATGAAGATACGTCCCTGGTACTCCGCCTTATCTCCTCTTGCATGAGATCCGACCAAAGTCGCTCCCATCCTAGCAATTTCTCCCGACCATTGATAGAGTCCTGATAGGAATGCCAACTCTTCGGAAGACCAAGGAGAGCCAATTCCACCAAGTCCTCTTCATTTACAGTCACCCCCACACTTCCCAGCTCATCCCTGCATTGGGTGAACTTCGTGAGGTACTTGGGTATACTGTCGCCTTTCTCCATCTTTATGTTTCTGAGTTTATCCTTGAGCGCCAACTTCCTCTAGTTGCTCTTGCTTTGGAATAAATCTGTCAACGCTTTCCACATCAAGTATGGAGAATATTTTCCATGCAGGCTGGATACAATGTGATCCTTCACGCCCTCCAACAGAATCCTTCGACATTTTGTTGTCTTCTTTTGCCAAGCCTCAAATTGAGCAGCATCAATAGGCTTTGGGACTTCAGCATCTATGAACTCCTTCAACCCGTTATCTTCTAATACCGCCTCCATCCTGTCCTTCCATGCAACATAATTCGAGCTGCCCTCAAAAGCATACTCCAATCGCAATCCGTTGAAGGACATTTTGACTTCAACACCAAGAAAACACTGCTGCAAATTCGAATTCCACCAGCTCAAAACTCAACTGCTCCTGATCTGTGAGAACAAAGTATTTCTAGCACAGAGATTGACTGTAGGGGCATTTACTGGATATATCACCTTTCAAAGAAAGGATGGATCCAAAGGCTACCTGGCCCGCTTACAGACTCTGTCTACCAAAATAAATTTGTAATCACTGTAATAGATCCGATGATCAATTTAGCTCTGATACCATGTAGAAATTTTGAATAATAGTTGAATTATTCACCGAGATCATCCTGATTACACACTCTTTAAGCTTCATGCATAATACATAATATCTTCTACAATTGATCATCAATTTGCGGAATTAGAAGCAGTCGCATGCGCACATTAAAACAATAATCAAGCACACATATAACACAGTATGTAATGGGGAAAGCTTACAGCTGAAAACCCCCAACTATCCGTATATTATAATGATAGAGAACATGTAACAATACATAGCACAAAGCTCCTCACAGTTCTCAGCACTATCTCACATGCTACACACAAACTAGCTCAGATATGAACAAGTCACAAGTTCAAATCTCCACCACAAGTCTGCCTGCCTCTACTGCGCAATCCAAGATGAATAATGATGAGATCCAAGTTCAAATCCCACTGGCTTGTACTGTGAAATTCTCATTGGCAATCGCAATCAATGTGTGTGCAAATCTCATGCACAGCTATAGTCACAACTGATAGTAGACTCACCCTTTCACCCACCTCTAACACTGGTCTCAACTGAACTATCCATGCATTGCAGTTAACTGATGTATTCTTTAGTTGATTTATGAGTTAATAATTAGTGAATTAATTAATAATTAATTCACACCACTCATCACTAGTGTATTTATTAGTTATACTAAATACAACTAGTTCAACTAAGTTAAACTGAACACAACTCCACCAACTCTCTCATCAACTCCACCAAACTCTGCCACATGAGTTCTAACTGAAGTCAACCATGAAATAGCTCAACCAAACCCTAGGAATAGTGTAATTCCTTCTGTCAGCTGCATGTGCCACATCCAAGCATCAAACTGAAGTGCTCCAAGAGGATAAGATAATTTTTATAGTCTAAATATTATTAAGGGTTAATAATATTTGACTATTCTATTTTTAGCCCGGCAGTCTAAAAATAGAAACCGCCAAATGTCTAAAAATAGAGGTCCATCTATTTTTACCAACTCGACCAATCATCCATAAATAGCATCCTGTAACTCATAGACCATGATCCATATGTCTAAAAATAGACATAGTCTAAAAATAGACTTTGCGCCAAAAATAGCCTACGGGCCCACTTAGTGAAGGCGACTTCTTTTCACTAAGCTCCATCATCTTGTTTCATTTTCAACAAAGAAGACACATGAGGAGGATCATGGAGTGGTAGAAACCACTCATGCAGAGCCATCCACCAGACATGGTACGAGGCACACCACAGAGGCTGACAGATTGATACTTGATGCGGCAGAACATGTAGGAGCACCTACATCATAGCACAGAAAGAGACAGTCACCAGACAGGTATATTGGATACATGGCTCTTATGAGAAAGTGTATTGTGATAGAACCATCCTCTTTTTAGTAAGCAGTGCAGAAACCAACTTTGGTTGACACCATGGTTGAGGAGTATGACTCCATCGTCAGGAAAAGTGCATGGGATGTTGTCCCAAGACCAGTCGGGAAGTCAGTGGTTGGATCTAGATGGATCTATAAGGTAAAGCAGGCAACATATGGGATTGTGGAGAAGTATATGGCTATGTTTGTAGCCCGGGGTTTCTCACAAATTGAGGGAATTGACTATGAGGAGAATTTTGCACCAATTGCACGGTACTCATCGATTACATCTATCATTGCACTCTTAGCACAGATGGGTTGGAAGATACATCAGATGGATGTGAAAACTGCATTTCTCAATTGATTTATTGAGGAATAAGTGTACATATAGAATCCAGAAGGTTTTGAGACCTTTGACATGGAGTCGCATGTATGCAGGCTCAAGAGAGCATTGTATGGGCTGAAGCAAGCACCTCATGCTTGGTACACCAGGATTGATAGTTATTTCACTGGTTTGGGCTTCACAATGAGTGAAGCGGATGCGAACTTGTACCAGATTGTGGTTGATGATAAGATTTTGATTATCATACTTTATGTTGATTATCTCATTCTGATAGGTGATGAGACGCTCATAAATTCTTGCAAAGAAGATCTTGCAAGGAAGTTTGAGATGAAGGACATGGGACTCCTTCACTATTTCCTTGGTTTGGAGATATGGCAGTGAGATGGGGAGCTATTTGTTTCTCAAGGAAAGTATGCCAAATATATTCTAAGGAAGTTCCACATGGAGAGCTGTAAACCCATGGAGACTCCTCTTGCAGTAAACTGGAGGAAGGAGGATGCTACTTTAGATGAGGTAGTGGACACTACTGTTTACAGGTAGCTTGTGGGTTCATTCATGTACTTGGTGAATACACGACCAGACATATGCTACGCAGTTAACCAACTTATTAAAGCTATGGTTAAGCTGACCAAGCTCTTTTGGAAGGCAGGGAAGTATTTCTTGAGATATCTCAGGGGAACTACAGAGTATGGATTATGGTACAAACAAATAGAGGGAGTGAAGCTTCAAGGTTTCACCAATGAATATTGGGCAGGAAGTCCATCAAACAGGAACAGCACATCAGGAGGTATCTTTAGCATAGGATTGACAACAATTTCTTGGTACAGCAAGAAGCAGAGATCAGTTGCACTCAGTTCAACCGAGGCAAAGTACATGGCAGCGAGTCAGGCGTCATGTGAGGCCATCTGGATGAGGAAGATACTTGTTAGTTTGTTTTGTCATCAAAGGGATATGATGGTGATACTTTTTGATAACCAGAGTTTCATAAAAATATCGGTTAATCCAGTATTCCATGATAGGTTCGAGCATATTGACATCTGGTACCACCATCTCAGATATTGTGTTCAAAGATGCATTATGTTACTTCAGTGCATTCCCACGGAGGATCAAGATCTAGATATTCTGACGAAGTCGCTTGCCAAGAGAAAATTTGAATATCACGGAGGCAGGATCGAGGTAGCTGATAGTCCCTGTTGAATATTGCAACAGGAAATAATGAAATTGGTATCCGGAAACATCATCCTTGATCCTAGTGAAAAATAAGCACCTACACTATGTGGGGCCCACACGGGATATTTTTAGGTGTATGTCTATTTTTAGAATGTTGAGCATATTCTATTTATAGTAGGAGTCAATTTGTAGATGGTTGATCAAATTCTATTTATATATGAGACTCTATTTTTAGACATATGGGCGAAGTCTATTTATAGATTGCATGTCTAAAAATAGATCGCATGTTGATTATTATTAACCCTTAATAATAATTGGACAATAAATAATAATATATTCTCTTGAAGCACTTGATTTCAGTTAACTGATGTGGAAAACTAGTTAACTGAAGGAATTTCGAGTTTTAAGGTTGGTTGGTGGGACATGCAAAGTGACTGAGTTATAACTGAGTGATTCGAAGTTGTAACTGAGTTGGATGAGTAGTTATGTGAGTTGTTATTTAGTTTAACTCAGTTGTGCTAGTTGTAACTAGTTGTAACTAAAGATACACTAGTGAGAGATCAATGAATTAATTATTTAATTAATTCACAAGTAGTGGTCTCACATGCAACTGAATAAATACTACTATTAACTACATGCATGTCAGATCCAGTGGAGACCTAGTTGAGAGGTAGGTGAAAGGGTCTGTTTGACTATCAGTTGTGACATTAGTGGTGCATTCAATGCAACCACACAGACATTGGAGATGCCAATGAGGATTGCACAGTCAAGGCTGGCCATATTGAATTCATTCAGAGGTTCTTGACAATCAGGGATTGCACAGTGGAGGCAGTAAATTGGTGCATGTTTATGCCAATTTTTCCATGACAATGTGAGACGATTGTATATTGTACTGAGAGCTCTTCGATTAGAGATTTTTATGAGATTGTTTCATGATCCATGATATATACATAATATATGATAGTGGGGTTTTAAGATTTATTATTTCCTGGTAAAAACTTCAATGTTATGTGTGATTGATCTTTCTTCGTGTGTTTGTAATTGGCGAATAAATTTTCGCAAAGATTTAAGTAGAAGGATTCTGTATTTAACAATGGCATATAATTGTTTGATCAAGAGAGTCCGACAATACATCACAGTATTATAAATTTCTACATTCCCTTTCTGTTTGAGAGTGAGTGTTGAAAATTCAACAAGAAATGTGTGCCTAATTTAATTTTCCCTTAATTAAATTGGACAATAAATTGTAATTTTATCTCATAATCACTTGTAATAGTTAACTGAGTGTGATAGACTCAGTTAGCTCATGAATTTCGAGTTGAGGGCGGTTGGTGAGGCATGTAGGGTGATTCTATTTGTTTTAGAGTCTAAGTTGCGATTAGTGTATTAGTTTAATGCACGAGAAATCATTTAACTCAATTAAGTGAGTTAAAGTCAATCTAACTAGTTGTAACTGATTGTTGTACTAGTGAGAGGTCAAGTGAATTAAATCATATTTAATTCACATGTAGTGAACAGTCAAGTGACTGATGATTTACTATTAATAGTTGCATGCATGTCAGTTCTAATGAAGACCCAGTTGAGACAAAGGTTAAAGGGATGTTATCTAGGAATTGTATTGTTAGTAAATTGTCGGCGAGCAATTAGACAACCATAGGATTTCCCATGATGTATTGCGCAGTTTTGGAAGGTTGAATTTCTTAATTAATAGGAATTTAATTCTATAGGGATTGTGCAAGAAAGGCGGGTTGAGCGGAGGCAGGAAATTGGCTAAGTGTTGATCGATTTTTTCCAGATCAGTGTGAGAAATTTGGTAGAGTGCAGCAGACTCTTGTGAGAAGAGGGCATTGTATTGTTTCATGATTCCTTGGTTGATTATACAATAAATATAGAGGAGTTTTGAGAAGCAAGCTTTCCCTAGGAAAAATATTTGTGTTATGCGATTGATTTTCTTATTTCTCTTACTTGGTGTGATTGTGCGATCGTGTTTAATTTCCGCAAATTAACTGTAGAAGGATTTAGTATCTTGCTCTAGAATAATGCATGATCGGATTGAATCCATTGGTATACATATTGGTTGTATAATTTCTACACATATGGTCAATTTTCTGACACTTTAGTTTCGACAGTTTTGAAATATTGTCAAAAAGTTCCCCATTTTTTCTCATTTTTTTAAATCCTGCCACGTGGTGTCGCTCTTGCGACCCTGATGGCGACATTGTCGCTCTTGCGACACTACGAAAAAGCGTCGCTATTGCGACCCACCTGGCTAGGGTGTCGCAATAGTGACAGTAATAGAAGACAACATCTCTATAGTGACGTCCATGTTATGTGTGTTGGTATACCGATGGAAATGAAAGGACTGTTGTGGAATGATCACTTTACCTTTGACAAAGTCAAAATTGACTTGGTCAACTAGCGTCACAATAGCGACAGTTTATTTTAAATATATAGGGTGTGTTGTAACCTCTAACCCATTAACCCCTTAACCCCTAACCCCAGAAATACTTAACTTCTAAATCCCCTAACCCCCTAAACCTTTAAACCTGTAACACATCTAACCCGTAAACCCTAAACCTTTAACCCTTAAACCCTAATTCCCAACCCCTAACCCATTTAACCCCCTAAACCCCTAAAACCATAACCCATTTAACCCCATTAACCCCTAACGACCCCTAACCCCTAAAATCCTTAACTGTTAAATCCCCTAATCCCCTAAACCTCTAAACCCATAACCCATTTAACTCGCTAAACCCTAAACATTTAACCCCTTAAACCCTAATTCCCAACCCCTAACCCATTTAACCCCCTATACCCCTAAACCCTTAACCCATTTAACCCCTAAACCATAAACCTCTAAACCCTTAACCCCTAACTCCTTAAACCCTAATTCCCAACCCCTAACCCATTTAACTCCCTAAACCTCTAAAACCCTAACCCATTTAACACCCTAAACCCCTAAAACCCTAACCCATTTAACCCCCTAAACCCTAAACCTCTAAACCCTTAAACCCCTAAACCACTAACACCTAAAGCCATAACCCCTTAACCCCTAAACCATTAACACTTAACCCATAACCCATTAACCCCTCACCCCTAACCCCTAAAATCCTTAACTGCTAAATCCCCTAACCCCTAAGCCCCCAATCCCTAATCCCTTAACCACTAACACATTATTCCCCTAACCCCTAAATTTTCCTAAATCCCTTAAATCCTAACCCCCCAATCCCTAACCCCTTAACCACTAACTCATTATTCCCCTAACCCCAATCCCTAATCCCTTAAAAACTAACCCATTATTCCCCTAACCCCTAAATGCGCCTAAATCCCCTAACCCCTAAGCCCCAATACCTAACCCCTTAACCACTAACTCATTATTCCCCCAACCCCTAAACCCTAAACCTCTAACCCCTAAGCCCCTATTCCTCTAACCCTTAATCCCTAATCCCTTAACCACTAACCTTATAATCCATATTTCCAACAATTCTTAGCCTTCACAAACCTTAGTCCTTATAATACTTGCATTATAACACCAAAACCTTATCCTTCTAACTACAACTATCACTTAATGACTATAACCCTACAATACTAAAATTCAAACCTTTTCAAATCCTTCAACATCTAACATTATAACTCTTAGAAACTATATCCCATCATTAAAAAATATATATTTTATGTTATACATCTTGGATGTTATATCTGTGGTTGTGTTTAATCATAATGTACAGTTAATCCATTAGAGGGACATCGTATAACAAATTATGTAACATCTATATCCTCTTTTGGGTCATTTTACCATGATCTCCAATATAATCATACTACAACTAGGACATTCCTAGACTTTCCCATTAATAAACTTCATGATGTTTGGCTACAAAGTCACCCAGATTCAATGTACTGAGGTGATATGAAACTTAATGACTCCAGTTTACCAAGATTAGACTCTCATGGAAAGCCTAGTATACTACAAGACGAATTGGAGTCTGCGCAACCAATATTGGATCTTAGGTCATATTGGCTACATCGTATAGGTTTGGAGCAGGCTGCTTAGATTTCAACTCCAGTCCAACAACCCATGTGGCAGTATCATCTGGAATATCAATGAATATCATAATAGATACATGCCACCATATTACATTCCAATATATTCTAGTGTGCATGTGCAATAGCATGTCCAAAGAAAACAATACAAATTATTCATTACAACCTTTACCAGATAGTAAGTTGTGGTTCTCCAAATCTTAGATATGTTAATCCAACACAACTATCTCAACGTGATGTATTTGGAGATTCTTATATTGAAAATTCTATTTTAACTAATCAATCTAATCTCTATTCTATGAAGTAGGGGGATTCATCTCCATCTTTATGCCAATCTGGGTAAGGTCAGTTGCATGCACAACTGCAACAAGCTCACAATGTTTCAGATCTTGATCAAGATCACAGTGACCCAAAGGTAAAATATTACAATGATCTAGCTATCAGGGATTTTCTCTCTTCAACATCTCATCATTATAATGAAAAATTTCATCAATATGTTGTTTATAAACATAATTACCTCATGATAATGTGTCTCATCTCGAGGATAAATTTTCTCATTAGTAGACCATTGCCAAATAAAAAACCTTTTCGTAAGTAATTTCAAGGTGAATTTGAGGCATACAAAAAATGCTTATGGTTTTAGTGCTTGCTACATTCTCTTCAACTAGTAATTAACCATAAGTATGAATATGATCAAAATAAACACCATGAAACGGGAATTGGTTGTCCTTGGTGAAGAGATAGAGAGGTTGTAGAATAACATAGAGGTCTGGAAACTAAGGAATCTTTCACCCATTGGTTATAATTTTTCATTGGTTGTTTGAGAGGAAATTTTAATCTTCCAAGTTATTCCTAGAAATTATTCAACAAATTGGACTCCTTTTTCCTACACTAAAGAGCATTGGAAGAGAAGAAGATCCCTGAGGCATCATTGAGCATAGTAGGGGAAGAGCTTCATGATTTTGTGTAGGGAAGTGGAAAAGAGTGCCATTGAGATTTGCAGGCTAGATTATATGTGCAATGTTTTGTAATGAGTGAATTAGCCATTCCATGAGAGAAACAGGTTTGTTTGAGTGAGTGGGAGCCTATATCTTACATTGATTTTCCCTAGTGACCTCATAACCCAACTTGGGGATTGCATCTATAGTGGATGCCTATGACTAGGAGGAAAATTTTTCATATGAAACTACCTTCCTTGGACCATTATTATTTAAAAGATAAGTGTCTATGAAATGTAAGTAACTTTTATTTATTGTAATAAATTTACAAGGATTATGCATGTTATTTTTGGTTGGGTTTAATCTAAACATAGATTCTTGGTTGCTATGAAATGTTAATGAATGCTTGTTTAATCTCATTGAATTTTTATTACTACACTTTATGTGTGCATTTAAATAAATTATAGACCTCCCTAAGAAAACCATATTTGTGTCATATGGCAAAATAGTCCCTAAGGGTCGAAATTTTAATGGCCTATAAGTGGCTATCCATTCATGGTTGAAAATGCATGGGATGGAGATGCCACATCACTTTTGCTATCCCTTAAAATTTTTGAATTTTTACTAATGTGTAACTGCCACTTTAAGTAGTGCAACCAATTCCTTAAGTAGGCTTACCATTTTTTTTTTCAATTTATCTTGCATGTTTGCATTCCATTCATCCCATCATAGAGTTGTCTCCCAAATACACAAACAACATAATTATGACATATCCAGAATCTTGATTTTTCTTAGTCATTTAAGATCCAATATTAGATGAATTGGCATAATTTAATTGTAGCTCCATGGATAATTGAGTTGATTCCTTTGACCCAAACATTTTATTAGGTTTAGCTTCAAATACTACAATTACTTTTGTTCAAGGCCTAATTTTTCTACCAGATTTGGTTGTGATTACATTGGATTAAGAGGTGGAGAGTGAAAATATAACAATTAAAACCATGATTTTTTCATCCTTACAACTTAAATAAAAGTTACTTCATTTAATGAGAAAATAGTGCACGAGAAGATGGTGAAATAATATATGTGTATGTTTAAGTGATCCCATTACCAATCCAATTTATTTCATTGAAGCACACACCCCTTTAATGCTAGATAAGTGTCCCATTTATATTGTAAACAAATAAAGGAAGAAAGTTAATATAATTCAAAAAACATAGAAAAATCAACCTTCAACCCTGTACTAATATACTTTTTATTTTTCATTCTTAAGTTAAATTATTAATATTTTGTCACATCATTTTTAAAATTAGGTGTTTCAACAAAATTTAATATTAAAACATCCTAACATATTATCAAAATTACTCACCAAAATTTTACATAAATACATTTTAACAAAGTATCCATGATCACATTAAAAATTCAACCTATTTAAAAAAGGCGTAGGAAATTTAGTCACATCGTAATTATCAACGGGACTTAGAAGGTAAACATTTGAGTCACACAATCAACAAGAATTTCTAAGCACTATTAAACATCAAGATGCACATTCGCGCCTCTCCTAGATTAGGGAATTTGGATTTTTCTCCCTTTATCTTCCCACATTTTCATTTTCTAAATTCTCACAAGACCGTCATTGGCGCATTCTTCAATCCATTTCAAACAACAGGCTTATAGATTTGCATATTAGCGCTTAGAATTCACATTTCTATTCACCAGGTATATATGCCTTCTTATCACTACAATTCTACAGTTTTGATTCTCTAGAATAAAAAGGCAAAGAAAATGGTAGGGTCCATTAATACATTTCACATAAGAGATACTATCACCTGCAAAAAAACACTATGTCCTCCCTTTTGCACCGCATCGCCTCACTTAAATCCTCCTTAACCCCATGAGCACCCACTTTTAACAGTCCATGGTAGTATTTGAATGATGAACCCATCGAAGAAGAATTCATAAACGATCCCATCTTCACAAAATTTATTTCTGATAATTTCAACTCAATGAAATTTTCCAGTGAGGCCCTCAACAGTGGATCCATAGTCTCCTACGCAAATAATCTATTTGAAGGGATTCACTTGCTTGAAAATTAGCTAAGAAATGAAGCCTATTCACACCATTGTGAGTTGATTCAATAGCTCTAGAGCTTAAAGGATGTTAAGGGGGTTTTGAACGTAGTTAAATCTCAGGTTAGCAGTCTGTAGGGGTCGGTACAAAGAGTTAGGTTTGAGATTGTAGATCCCTACAAACACTGTTGAGATTTGCATATCATTATTAGGGTTATAAGATAGGTGAGAAATATGAGAGAATTGATGGATTCTAAAGGTACTAACATCAACTTAGGCCTCATGAAATATTCTCAAATGTATAATGAAATTGAAACCCTGAGAAAGGAAGGGGATTTGTTGGGCATTGAGGTTGGTTATGAGGAGATCCCCAGGTTAATGGAAGTTGGGAACCGATTTTTATTGGAGGCGATGAAGGATTTTGAGAGCAGAATGGAGGCTTTGAGCCAGGCTAAAGTAGGAAGTGCCTTGCAAGCGTATTACAACATGGGGGAATCGAGGTCCACTTTGAAGGCCATGATTAGTAAAAATAGGTCCCAAGTTGTTGAGCATGCGAGTTAGGTGTTTGAAATGAATGCCATATCGGTTAGTTTTTTTTCGGGCTTTGGCTTGCGTGGGATTCAGAGGAGTGGCACACCGCAGATTGGAGGAAGTCTGAAGGCAAAGGAGGGTTTATGGCAGAGGATGGGATCTTGTATGGGCTAGTTTCATTCGACTATTGCTACAGTGTGACATTTGAAAAGGGTGTCGTCGATGAAGAGGGATCCTTTCTTGTATTCTTTGTTTCCTGAAGAAGTAATGCAGGTATGTTATTGTAAGTAAATGGATACCATCAGTTTCTTGATCTTTATAACTAACACTTGTTTTGTTGAATACTTTTTTATTTATTTTTTGTTAATTCACATGGGATGTTACATGGGTTTTAATACAAATTATCACATGAACCATATAAACTGACTACAAATTATCCTCCGGATATTCATTTTTTTTATAAAATCTACTTGATACCATTAGTGGTTGTGATTTTTATTCAAACTTTTCATAACAAAGCCCTTCGTATGATCAACCCTATGATCTATAATTTCTTGGTTTGACACATAGAACAAAAGCATTCTCCCAATATTAACTACACAAAATATTATCTCTATTTCCAACACCTAATAAAATGAAATCAATTTCCTGCTTCTACATACTATCGGGTTGTTTTCTAGCAAACTGCATATGATATCGATACCAAAAGGAAAAAAAAAAAACATAGAATTTTGATTTACTGCATAGAGATATTTTCCACCTGAGATTTCTAGCCTCTACAAACCTCGAAAATCCTTCATACTCCTTGTCTATGCCTTTTAGTCACTTGATGGCCAACTTGAAGAGAAGGTAATATATCATGTTAATATGAAATTGTATGTTCCCTTGCTTGTGTTGGATCTTACTATTCGGCTTGCACATCTTGATCATGGTAGAGTTGATATTTCCATCCGTATGCAACAACATATTCCTCTTCATGTTTTCCTTGTTGAATTTCTTCTCAATGATATGAGCCATAATCTCTATAAGGAACAATTCACTGCACAAGTATGAAATTGCTCAGACTACATAAATATATTAATACAAAGAAAACATACCAGTGTGGATGTAAATGAGAAAATAAGTTATGTTGATTATCCTTCTACATTCCAACCAATTTATCTCCAATGGAATGTACTTGTAATCAATTAAGAAACTAGCGTGGGACATGAGTTTGAATTAAGAAACTGTTTGAATTGACCATGGAGGAAGTCTGAAGGCAATGGGACACTGTTTGAATTGATAAAACATAAGTTATGAAATGGAATTGAAAAGAGGAAAAACACTCTGCTTAAATTATACCAACTTCAAAACGTTTCTCCTGAGTATGTTTGATGTCATAAAAAGGATGCATGCTCAAAATGAAATTTAACAGATAACTGCTACATGGTTGCAATTGAATGGATTATTTTATGTTAAATTTTGGGAAGGCTAACATGCAAACCAAACGAATTTCATTGTCCATCCTTTTTTCACTTTTGAATAGGTGCTAACACAACTTTCATTTCTTCTTTATTCACTCCTGTCGTTGTTTCCTCATTTGTTCCTGATCCAAGAATTTTAGGAAGAAGGAGACCATTTTAATTGTTTCCCAATTATTTACCAAGCGGCACTTGGTAAACTTGAAATGTGCTACCCCTTGTTCTTCAATCTCTTGAAACCTAATTTTTTTTACTTCCCATATGATATGTATATTTTCATGTGCTTTTCATATCTCTAAAAGAACTTTATGTTCTCATCCCATTCATAGAATTCCCTCTCTTGTGCATTTAAAGTTGTCATGCAATCCTTGATACAACATGATTTATTCTACTTCGGTATAAGGTTTGGTTCTCATCTTTCATACAATATAAAATACAATTTTCCCTTCTAAATGCAATCAAAATATTACACTTCTAGAGTATAAAACATTGAATTTAGCAAATTCATGGCAAAGGCTATTTAATCAAACCTAAAAGAGGACATAGATAGGGTCAGAAGGCCTCACCATTCCCAACATCTTCTAGCTTCTCACTGTTTTAAGGAATATAGAATAAAGTACAAATACTTGCATCAAAATGCTATAAGGTAGATTGCATGAAAAAGTTATTGGTGAAGCATGGTGGCCTTTATGAATAACTCAAAATTAGAATATAGAATATGTTATATTACATTTAAGATTCGAGACTATCTGAAACATTGTGTTGGCTCGAGGGGTCCTCACCCAGGTTCGGTTTGCAAGGTTTGCCAACAAACCCCTATACTATTGGCCCTTTCGGCAGTGACCTGCTTTTGCAGGTCAGAGTCTCACCCAAAGTAGTATGGGTGGGTGCTAGAACCAAGTTTCCACACCCTGATAAAGGATAGGTAAGGCAATCAAAGCTGCATTTGGTCCTACGATACTCAGATCGCTTAATGTTGTGCACAGTCAAGAGGGTTTCTATTCGCATCCACGTGCACTAGATCTACAATTATATTCGTTGTTATAATAGTAATTCGGCAATGCATAAACATAACAGAACAGATCGGAGTATAGAACACACTTACACAGCACTTTGCAGCTAGACACAGAAATACCCAGCACAATAATTACCAATAATTCATACACAGATTACTCACAGATTCAGTATTCCATCAATCCTTCTCATTCATTCATTCATCAATTATCCCTTACAATTCCCTTCCCAACCTGCGCACATAGCAGCAAGGTCCACACACAGCTGGACTAGGATCTCTGCGCACACAGCCAGCAGGAGTCTGTTCCCCAAAACCCAAACAGATTGTTTAAGCCACAATTCGCATCAATATCTCATCATTTTTGTTCTTTACAATACAAAATGCTCCTCTATTTATAACAATCTATCCTAAACTTTCCTATGGTCTGCAACCCATGGTTTTCGAACCCCTAGTTTACCCCTTTTATCCTTTACAACGCTTTCGGGGCTTTGACCCACCCCAAAACCCCTCCGCTAGATTAAATCTATTTAAAATATATCACAAATATCAAAAATGGACCAGTCTTCGCAGCTTGTTAGGATACCCCGTTCCAACAGTCGCCCAACACAATCTTATGACTCGTCCCAAGTCACTGTAGCCGCCATCTAGTCATTGAACCTGGTACGGCTTGAGTCGACTACCATTGACAAATCCTGGTAAGATATCTCCATGCAGGTTATCTAGCTGGACTTCTCCGCCATTCGTGATTTCCTTAACTGTGTAGGGGCCAAGCCAGTGCTGGCGGAATTTGCCTGGATGCTTCACAAATTGGCTATCATACAAAAGGACAAGGTCACCTGCGATGAATGTCTTATGGCGGATATCGCGATCATTCCAAGCTTTGTCGCGAGCCTTCTGAAGCTATTGATGAACATTAGCAATAAAACAATCTTCTTCGAGAGCCACTAGTTGCGTAAGACGTTCCTCCATGATATCGGGGTCTGCCATATTTGTAAATGCTGCGATGCGTAGGCTAGGAACAATGTATTCAATAGGAATAATGGCCTCCTTTCCATAGACCATCGGGAAGGGGGTTCTTCCTATTAGCTTCTTGCAGGTTGTTCAGTAGGCCCACAGAACAGAGGGAATGCGAACATCCCAGTCACTCTGATTGGCGTTGCAAACCTTAGTTAACGCTTGTTCCAAAATTTTGTTAAAAGCTTCAACTACCCCGTTCGCCTGAGGGTGGTATGGCGTACTCTTCACATGGTGGATCTTGAATTCCTCATTCAAGGCTTGAATAGTCTAGTTGACAAAGTGTATACCTCTGTCACTCATTAGGATCTTTGGGCAGCCAAACCTCATCAGAATGTGCTCAAACATGAAGTGCGCAACAGTATCCGCAGTACAATCCTTGACTGCTTGCGCCTCAGTCCATCGAGTGATGTATTTAGTGGCGACAATAATGTAGCATGCACCTATTTTCTTTCCTGGCCGATTTGTCAAAAGCATGTAACGCTACTTGAGGTTGTAAGGGCATCTCATCTCAGCGTGAAGGTCATCCTATGCGCTGGCAAGTGTCGCATGACCTACAATAGGTGTAAGAATCTTGATGCAAGGTAGGCCACCATAACCCAGCCCTCAAGATATTTTGTGTCATTGCGCGTCCTGCATAGTGGCATCTCGCGATACCTTCATGTGCTTCTGCTAAAACAATAGGTCGTTCATGGTCTAGGACATACCTGCGTAGTATTTCATCTGCGCCGAGATTGTATAACTGACCGGCTATGAGAGTAAATTCTGATGCCCGAGTAACCAATTCCTTCTTCTGCTATACCGAATATCCCGCCGGGGCCACGCATGTAGTGAGGAACTCAACGATATCAGCAAAGTGTGCAACGACCACTTTAATGGTAAATAGTTGTGCATCGGGCAATACTTCTTCCAAATTAGTAGGTTCTTCCCCTGTTTCAATGCGAGATAGATGGTCCGGGCCTGCATTCAGCCTCCCGGGCTTGACGATGATCTCAAAATCATATTCCTTAAATAGCAACAGCCAGCGGTAGATCTTCCCCCCCAACACAGGCTTGTTTACCAGGTATTTTAAAGTCGAGTGATCAGTGAACATTTTAAAGTGTCCACCCAATAGATAGTGTCGATATTTCTGCAGCGCGTAGACCATAGCTAACCCTTCGTGCTCAGTGGTGGAGTAGTTTCGTTCTGCTCCCGAGAGTTTCCGACTTGCAAAGGCAACTGGGTGATCGATATCACCCTCTCTAGGCTAAGTGAGAACAGCTCCCAAGGCGATGCCTGACGCATCCACATGTACATGAAATTCCTTTGACCAATCCGAAAATATGAGTATGGGGGCAGAGATCATCTTTTCTTTGAGTAGTTCAAAGCTCTTCTGACATTCATCATCCCAAAAGAAAGAAACGTCTTTTTTTAGTAGCTTTTCCATAGGTGTTGTAATTAGAGCATACCCCTGAATGAATTTCTTGTAATAGCCCATGTGTCTGAGAATAGAACGCAACTGTTTCTCCGTTGCTGGGACTTCCAGATTGATAATTACGGCTACCTTTGCAGGATCAACCATCAATCCCTGCCGACAGACTATGTGTCCGAGCAAGATTCCAAATAGCACACAAAAGATGCACTTCTTAATATTCAAGGAAATCTAGTGCTTTCAGCACGCATCCAACATTAGTCGCGGGTTAGAGACATGTTCTTTTAAAAAGCCAAAAACCGTCTAGTCATCAAAATAAACCTCCAGGAACTTATGAATAAATTCCTTGAACACAGCAACTACGACCCTTGAAAAGATAGCAGGTACGTTTTTGAGACCAAAGGGCATGACCGTATACTGGAAGGACCCCCATTCAGTCGTGAAGGTAGTTTTACTGCGATCTTCAGGTGCAATTCGGATCTTATGGTACCCTGAGAACCCATTGGTGAAGGAATAGGCCTCCTGCCCGCCCATGCTATCAAGGATTTCATCGGAGAAGGGTGTGGGGAAGGGGTCATGGACACAGGCGTCATTTAGCTTGCACATATCTACGCAGATACTTATCTCCCCCTTGGTCTTCTTTTCCTGGATGACCATTGGGCTTACCCAATCCGACTGCTCAACTGGTTCAATGATACCTGCAGCAAGCATTTTATCCAGCACTTCCCTGACCTTTTGCTTGTATTTAGGATTCAGTCAGTAAGGTCGTTGCTTAACGAGGTGCGCCTCTGGTTTCAGAGTGATGTGCATAATATCGAGGTCCCCGGTGATGCCCTTGAGCTCAGAGAACTTTGTCGGAAATAGGTCTTGATACTCCATGAGTAATTATGTGATTTTGCTTACAGTCCCTTCATCCCAATAGTCCCCAATCTTAGCCAGCTTAGAGTGTTCCTCCGTCCCATTATTAACATCACACAGCTTAAGAGGCTGCGTTACATCAATATTCTGTATTAATGGCCCTACGACAGCGCGTTCTCCTTCTGATTCTGGGATGGAAATATTCCAAGGGTTATCTTCCTCCTCGTCAATTGCCAAGCTCCGGCAATTGGCTATGTCTTGCATCTGCGCTTCCTATGTCAGGACCCTTGGGGCGGCGTGGTGGGGATAATTCTTAAAGACAAACGCATCAATGTCCTGCAGAGCTTTAACGAGTGTTTATGTCCCCCCAATCAATCCAAATGTTCCAACAAAGTCCTCCTTTAGCACTTCCCAATGGCAGGTGCGTTGGTGAAATTCTGCATCCAAGTACCAAGCGGCCGAGATAGGACCCAAGGCGTGAACAAATAGATGAACCCATTCCTCTGTAGTTCGGTCAGCCCACCTGGTTATCCAGATACGCAGGTGTGCGCCGGGGTCCCTGAATTCGAGGAATATCCTAACGCGTACGTTAGCGAGAGGGTCAAACTGTAGAAGCATCCTTTCTCGACATGTTTCCCAGTCCGGGAATGCTTCCTTGTGTGTATCCCACCAGTGTGGGGGTGTCCCACACATAGCCAGATTAAGGGCCCAAATCTGTCGCTCCTTTGGTACTCTAGCTTCTAGTGTTCTTAGGAATTCCTGGACACTACTAGCTTCATCAAAGTGAGGTAGATCTCTTATCTCAGAGGAAATGCAATATAGGGCTCTTGTGACCCGAGGGTGACTCAGTGCTAAAACCTCATATAACCGTTTTTTCCAATTCTCCAGTTCCTCATCAACGTCAGAGCAGCATTCACTATCTCTCCAGAATATCCTGTCCGTGGTGGGTTTACCCCTGTCTTCATCCTGCGTAGTCAATCTGTAAATGTGGTCTAGTTCCTCTTGTTCATAGGCTAGTTTGGTATACCCCACACCTTCTGCTAGATCTAGTGGTACTATCACACGAGTACCGTTGTTTTCAAACACCATGCTGCGTTTTTTGAGATTGATGACACCTCTCATGTCCATTGCCCAATCCAGCTCGAGTAGTGCAGGATATGGATTCGTATCTTCCATGATTTCGATGACCTCAAAGTCCGCTCGGACTCTTACTCCAGCTATATCTACCATAACTTTTGGCAACTATTCTAGTGGGATGATCTTCTGTTGGTTCGCCATGCGCAGCTGGATAGTAGACCATTCCAGTTTAGGTTCACCCATTTGCTGCCACGTCTGTTTCAGTAGTACGTTCACATCTGACCCCAAATCAAGAATAACTTGGTCCATCTCGTAATCGCCAATCTGTGCAGTCAACTGCATTTCCTTTCCGGTGCGCTTTCTGTAGCCATATAGCCAGTGGACACCTCTAGTCTCAAGAATGGTGTTGGGCTGGGCTACGCAGTCCCTCAGTATTTCTTGAAGAGTTTCTACAGTCGGCTGGTTACGTAGTAGTTTCAAGCATGCCTTTAGAATGGGCTCAACCTCTTCCCCCTTCTGCATAGGGTCTACTTGTGGTGCTTGTTCCATGAGGTGCACTTCTTCCCTTGCTCCTTGGATGATCGTCCCATTACGCAGCTCATTTTTAACCCTTTGTACATTCTACGTAGGGGTGGGCTGCTTTTCCTATATTTTGGCTAATAATATCGGGCAATCTACAATCTCATGGTCCAGCTACCAGAAATATTTGCAGGATTGCCTGGTCAGATTTGGGTAGTCCCTTGCGAAGTGCCCTATCTCTCCATAGTTATAACAGATCAGTTGCCCCCAACCCCATCTTGCGCTTCCTCCACGACCTCCCCTACCCCTCGCTGGGGAGCCACCAAAAATTGTGGGAGATCTCGCCGAAGCAGGATCTGACTGTACCCTATAAAGGCTTCCCTGATCTACCAATAGTTCATATGTGTGACAATTCTGCTCATTGTGCCCTGCCGACGGGTAGAATCTACACCACTATTGCTTTAGATTGCCCATACTTAGCCGGGGGCACTAAGCCATATCGTGTAATCCTGCTACCTGGAAATCATCGCACCACAGCACAGATCCACTGGACCCAAGGCGCAGCGGACTAGGTCCCACTACCTGTAGGTAAACCGCCAATAGGGGACACTGGTCCCTGGCATGGCCAGACACCCGACATCGTAGGCACCAAAGATCTTTCTTTTCTCGTTCTGTCCGCAAGTTCTGTATTTCTAAGTGCATGGCTCCGAGCTGCTCTTTAATCTGTTGTACTCCCCCCAACGTGTCATCTTTGGGCGCAGCTTCGAGCTTCATGGCAGCTTCCAAGGATTTTTCTTGCGACTCAAAGGTCTGTTGGCCCATTGGTGTACGTAAGTGAGGTAGCAACATGGCGATGAACCATTCCATGTGTTTTTTGTCGTCATACTTGAACCCTCCTTCTCTGATTACTTTCTTCAATCGTTGAGCAGCCTCCCATACTGACTCCGTCGTATCTTGCTTGAAGTCTTTGACTTCCACTACCAACTGAGAATACGACTTTGGCTTTCGAAACTGTTTTTTTATGGCATCCTTAATATTTTGAAGGGATGCGCTCCCGTTTTGAGATATGTACCGCATATACCAATCCAGCACTCTATCTTCAAAGGCCAAGGACAACTGTGCTTTTTTCACAGTATCGCTTACCACCCCTTGTGTCGTCCATATTGAATTGGCCACAAACTTGAACCGATCCATGTCTTCATCGGTCACACCTTTAAAGGTAGGTAACTTCAAGTGCACCACCATGTCTTCTGCTAACAAGGCTTCGGCTGAGGGCTTGCCCTCCTGCGGGTCTAACGACCCTTGCGCCGTAGCTCTCTTCTAGGGTTATGGACCTACCGCTCCACGTTGTACAAAGTAGCGCTTATTTACTTTCGCGTCAGATCTTCAGTATCTGCTTGTTAGTGCCAGAGCACTTCCTTAGACCGGTCCCAGCAACAGAACCATTTGTTGGCTTGAGGGGTCCTGACCCATGTTCAGTGTGCAAGGTTTGCCAACAAACCCCTATACTACTGGCCCTTTCGACAGTGACCTGCTTTCACAGGTCAGAGTCTCACCCAAAGTAGTATGGGTGGGTGCTGGAACCAGGTTTCCGCACCCTGAGAAAGGATAGGTAAGGCAAGCAGAGCTGCGTTTAGTCCTGCGATACTCATATCGCTTAATGTTGCGCATAGTCAAGAGGGTTTCTATTCACATCCACGTGCACTAGATCTATGATTATATTAGTTGTTATAACAGTAATTCGGCAAAGCATAAACAGAACAGAATAGATCGGAGTATAGAAACACACTTACACAACACTTTGGAGCTAAACAGAAATACACAACACAATAATTACCAATAATTCATACACAGATTACTCACAGATTCAGTATTCCATCAATCCTTCTCATTCATTCATTCATCAATTATCCCTTACAATTCCCTTCCCAACCTGCACACACAGCAGTAGGGTCCACACACAGCTGGACTAGGATCTCTGCACACACAGCCAGCAGGAGTCCGTTCCCCAAAACCCAAACAGATCGCTTAAGCCACAATTCACATCAATATCTCATCATTCTTGTTCTTTACAATGCAAAATGCTCCTCTATTTATAACAATCTATCCTAAAATTTCCTATGGTCCACAACCCATGGTTTTCGGACCCCTAGTCTACCCCTTTTACCCTTTACAACGCTTTCAGGGCTTTGACCCACCCCAAAACCCCTACGCTAGATTAAATCTATTTAAAATATATCACAAATATAAAAAATGGACCAGTCTTCGCAGCTTGTTAGGAGACCCCGTTCCAACACATTGAATAGACAAAATTTCAATGGAGTACAAATAGATATTTTCCAAATTCAAAATTAGGTTAATATTTCTGTTGCAAAATAGCTCAAACATTATATTTTTTTCTTTTTACAGAATTTTATAGCATGTGAGCATTTGCAAGGTGATGGTGGTGTAGAAGATGGTAAGAATGGTGTAATATTTACTGATATCATAAACATGGTCTGTGGTTGCATTGTTAATGTATCACCAGACAGGTAATATAAGTTTTGGTAATTTCCTTTGCACAAGCCAGAGTCTGGAGTATATAGAAATAAAGTTGTTGAGTATTCATATACATAATTTTGTCCTTTTAAATGTCGTTGCTATTTAATTGCAGCATTGTTTTGCAAGTTTAGAAGGTGCTTCTAACTGTTGTCGCTTCAACTAAGTTCAGAGGTATGTTGATCCTTTTATTTTCTTTTGTCTAAAGGATCTTAATGTTGAAATTTTGTAATGTGTAAGGAAGCCTTTGTTTCAAGCCAATGCTACATAAACAACTTGTTTGACAATTTTAATATCCATTCATATCGTAGAAAGTCATTTTTGTTTAGGTTGCATCAGATAGGTAATATAAGTTTGGGTGATCTGAGTACATCTACCTTTACTTTTTAGGAACACAAGGTTTCACATTTCCTTTTGGATTTACCATCGAATCGAGAAAAATATTTTTGTTTAGATTTAATCTTTTAGTTATGGTTTCAATTACGAAGGATTGGTTCCCTTAGTTGTTTTTTTGTGATTTTATCAGAATATCATCACTCTAAAATATACCTTGTTAAAAAGTCGTGTTATTAAAGTTCCTTGAGGGAGCGTTTGGGGTTTGCTCCTCTCCTTTCTAGCCTTCTTCAGATTGCTAATGGCTAATAGACACCGAGATAATGTAGAGAGAAAGAGAATTAACAAGCCAGTTCTTCTTCGGGTGTGATAAAAAATAGAAACTTCATAAGAATTAAACTATGATTTATATTACTCACCAAATTATGGAGGGATTTTCAAATCAGTCCATAAATTTGTTGTCCTGCAACTTAAGGCATCTTGCGTTAATCTTTCTAATTGAAAAAACTCGGACGTCTATGTCAGCTCCCCAAGGCCTAGTGTTTTTTCGAAGTCTCAACATTTTGACTTACTATCAATTTCAATAATTCATTATTCTTCCTTTGAACCTCGGGTTTTGAAAATCCTGATGTCATATACTTTCCACTCAATGGCATGTTAGAAATCCAATCCACAACCTTGTTGGTTTCTCTTGTAGCATAATGAATTCTACGGCTAACCTTTCTGCTGAAACCTCCTTTTAATCCATTGACCATCTACAGTCATTTTGAATGAGGCAGAGAGTGAATCCACCATGAAACAAACTGGAAAGTTTTTTTGTTGTTCTGGTTAGCTTTTGCATGCAATATCTATTATGGGGAAGTTCATTATACGTGTGTGTTTTTATAATACATTAGGCTTTCCATTTATGTTGGATCCGTCAGCTTTCAGGAAACAACAACAACAGGAAGAATATTTTATTCATTATTTAAGATGACAAGAAATAATATTGGGCATTGTATTGGTCATTCCCATTTGGGTTTGGACATTGGAAAGCGGTTATATGTAAATTCTTGATACCAAAAGATTAGAAATGTTAAATCATAACAGGGAAATGCTAAACATGGTAATAGTCCGGCTGTTATTTTCATAGTCCTATTGATATTTTGAAGTCTGTCATAATTTTAATATGTCAAAGACTCAGAAAAGATAATGGAGATGTTTAAAATTTACATGTTATCAACTACCATTGTGTTACCTAAGTGTGGCCCATAGTCGGTAGATTGGTTGTATAGAAGACAGAATATACCATGCCTAACCTTTATATGTGGCCCATAGTTGGTAGATTGGTTGTATAGAAGACAGAATATACCATGCCTAACCTTTATATGTTTGATAGAAAACATTTCCATAGTGTCATACATGGCCATAGTCTGCCTAAATGGGCCACAAGTTTCACCAATCTAATTATTTCTTTCCTTTGAACATCTTGTAACTACAAGATGCAAAATTCTTTGGATCACAATATACCTTAAAGTAAAATTTCCTGCATGTTCACTGTAATTATTCTTCACAACATTAGCTGAGGTAGCACCAGTTTAGGTGCTGGAAATTTAATGCTCTTTCGTACCCTTTGGTTGATCTCTTGATCTGGATAGTGCACCTCTTCTAATTATATCTTTCCCTTGAACATCTTGTAACTCTAAGATGCACAATTATTTGGAGCACAACATACCTTTCCCTTGAACATCTTGTAACTCTAAGATGCACAATTATTTGGAGCACAACATACCTCTTAAGTAAGATCTCATGCGTGTTCACTATAATTGTTCTTCAGAACATTAGCTGATATTTTTCATAGCACCAGTTGAGTTGCTGGCCATTTAATGCTCTTTTGTAGCTTTTGGTTGATCTCTTGATCTGGCTAGTCCACCTCTTCTCATGACTGCATATTTCAGCCCAATAACTATGGTATGCTCGATTTTTGTTAGTATTGAGTTGGATCATCTACCATTGTTGATTGATCTTACATGTTTATTGTGTATATGCCCTTTCTTCACACAACTTTCTCATTTTTAATGATGTTGGATGACATTTTCATATTAGCTGGCTATATGTTTTTTCCTCCAAAAGACTACAGCCATAAATCTAGCTAAAGACTTCGTAGTTTCTTTGTTAATCCAATTTTATGTCTAGTGGTTGAAAAGCAGTAAACTTTGTGAACAATAGTGTTTGTCTAGTGGTTGAAAAACAATAATCTTTCTGAACAATAGTGTTTCTCGGTTTCTGTCTTAAGTCACAGAGCACTATTTTTTATTTTCCATTATCATTCCCATCTATCATCTTATCTATGTATTATGTTTTGATGACATCGAATGAAAATACTACAACTCATTGTTCTGTATTTATGATCAATGGTGTAATCTTATGCGTTTGATGCATTGTTGTTCTATTTTCGTGTTACATATTTATGTCTATTTTATTTCTGGAAAATTGTAATGAGTAATAGTCAGCTAAGATCATCAAATTCAATGAAGATTACTTTTAACTTCATGACATAGATTACTATTTCTTGTTCTACAACCTCAATTTTTACTCTCCATCATTCTCCTTATTGCTTCATATGTTAAAAAGAATAAGGATAATTGCATGTATATATTTGTGTGGTGTGGAGTATATTTATTTTTAGTCACGTTTAATGTTTTTAACTTGGTATCAGCACTAAGGAGTGAATATTCCTTATCCCTGACTGCTCATGCTCGAAGCTTGTTAGCATTGAAATCGTTAGCTTCATTACTCTGCATAAAATCATGAAGCCTTTTTAGATTCCTTGAGAACTAGTTCAAAGAGGTCTCAATCATAGATTCATATGCTCTGTTAACAACACAGTTGGCTGATGACAATTTGGTTGGTGAATACCTTGAAGGACACATCATAATTCACATATGAACAATTTTATTTAGCATATCACCTTTTGTGCCTATAATAAACAATTTATGGGAATAATCTTTGAACTGTTGGAGTAGTCCATGCCTTGTTTTTCTTTGGGTGTAGGTTACTTCTAGTCTTTCGATCCTCATGATTTTATTTGTGTAAGCGGATTTTTGTTGTGGGGCCATTGTTTCCAAACAACTGATTTTGCAAGCACTAACGAGATGACTTGATAAGTAGCCACAATGACAGCGCATGTGCTTAATAATCATGCAAATAATCTTATAACACAGGTACTTAACAAGCATGGAATTACATTTGAACCCAAGATTAGTCATGTATACCAATTTCAAAACCTAATCCATTTCATTACAACCTAGATTAAAAAACAACCTCCCCAGCCACAATAAGCGAGGTGAGTACTTAATAAGCATAATGTACAATTAAGCTTTCCATGTAAATCATTTGCAGGACAACCTTCCATAGATGGTCACAACACATAATCAAGTTATTTGGAATTCAGAAATTCAGTGGGTAAGGCAGGCAGGTGCTTGCAGATTTGTCAAACAGAGAACAAAATAAGAGTAAAAGGAACTTCCTATGAAGAATGGTGTTGCTCCCCCTATTGCAAGAGTGAGGAAAAAATCAATCAAGACTTTCATATGATAACAAAGCATGGTAGAAGGTATTTGGGATCGAGGATAAACAACGCTTCAATACTGGAAAAGAGACCAAATTTTCCTGCCACAGAGTCAAAGCCAGTAGGAGCTGACAACTCTCCAAAGTTTTCCAAAGGCCTGTGTACTCGACCAGCGATAACCCTGCATACCAACAAAACCTTCTTCAGTGTAGGGAACATGAAATCATCTTCATAATAAGCAATGGAATCATGATCTCTACAACTTGTGGTTGTAGTATAGATTCCCCTGCAACCTGCTTCCTTCACCAAAAATCATGTTTTAATGATCCTACAAACATTGCATCCTTCTAGCTTGCATAGGCTAGAAGATCCATTCGTGCTCAGGGAAAACATAATTGTGGTGTCATGAAAGCTCAGAAGCTCATTCCCATTTTCCAGGCATCTCAGATTCTTCTTGGGAAATTTGCTTGCCTTTGACTTAATCATATCATGAAATTCCTCGAAACTTGCAAGCTTTTTCTGCATGTTGTGCACCTTCAGAACTCTCTCAATTCTCCCATGTGGGATTTCAGTTTTCAGCCAGCTTATTCTGAAGATTATCTCCACAATGTTCTTGGAAGAATCCCCTTGCAATAGCTCAGTGACTGCAAAATCATAAAATACAATGACCATCATAAGCATAGTGAACCTTATCCAATTCTCTTTCTATTGAGAAACACCGTTTTGGAAACACCATACATAAATATCATTCCAAAAGCAGAAAACATTACATCTTCTCATAGTTTCAGATACAATAGTATCATTCATCCAATCATACTGTAATATAAACATGGAGGGCTTAAAAATATTCTTGTCTGAGTAAAATCAATGCACAAAACTTGGATGCAGGTTCTTACCAGCATGTTTTGCAAGATGATGAGTTTCGAGAGCTTCCATCTTGCCAAACTTTTCTCCACACTTCTGGCAGGCTACCTAACTGATCAATTCCATTTCACAACCATTTGAAAAACGAGGAGTGGAAGGATGATTGTTGTTTGATGAAGAGGAAGTATGCCCTGCAAACGTAAAATCACTTTGATAGCATCCCGCATTAATATTCCCATGTCTACAGCATGGATTATTATTGGGTGTCCCAGAGCCTGGAGTCCATGTCTTGATAGTTCCAATGACAGTAGAACCATTACCTCCTGACAATCTAGTTATCTTCAATTGACATCTGTAGTTATTCATAATCATGACCTCGTGTGACATGGGATTCAAGAATTCATTGCTGCCAATTTATCTAGGACTATAGCTAGTGCTTGGAGCCCTCTCTATGGCTCTAGTCTTGTTTCCATGAATTATATCCTTCATATTTGCCATGGATTTTGAGCATCCATAATGGTTCTTTCTGGTCACAATTGTTGCAAGATGATGATGCTTGGGTTCATGCTCAGGCTCTGATTTAAACTGTGAGGACTTCTATGGGTCATATACATCATTGGGCTCTGATTTACATTGTAGGGACTTCCCCAAAGAAAACCATACAATCGGCATTTTGTGGCTGAAGATTCTCTTGCACTATCAACGCTGATGAAGTTGTCTGAATGCAGGGGGTGTCGAACCATCAAGTTTGAGAGAGTTGCACTGTGTGAAGAAATTTACAAATTCGAATTCCCCGCACGCTTTACTAATTCCCCATTCTGAATGCATTTAATGTTGCAATGGGGGGTAGGTGAGGGTGGCGAAGGATAGGAGGGCAGGGGAGGAGGGTGGTGGAAATTAGTGGGGCCCTTAAAAACGGCCATTGCAACAACAGAGGTGAAGACAGAGGAATTTCCAAAAATGGAAGTGACTTTCCAGAGAGAGGTCTTGCCGGAAAGGGCGGACCAGAGGTGTCAAATCACCTCCGATTTTTCCCAGCATTAGCTTATTCCTGTGTTTAGTGTTGTTTTCATGTAAAAGTTGCAGTGTAAAGCAATGTTACCCCTAATTTGTTCAAGGTCACGTGCAATCTTTAAACTAAACATAATTCACACAAAGGGCTATTAAAAGGTAGTTCTATTAAATGAACATGCCCTTGATCTTATAAAAAAGGTACCAAATTCTTACCGGAGATACCTCCGTAGGGGCAGAGGTAAGCCCGAGATGATCATCCAATTTAGGAAGGAACTCAACTTTCTCTTTTGGATGTTGAGCTTCTCTCAAAATTCTTCATACATACAATTGAACTTTCCTCTCATCATTTATCCCTGCAACATTCTTCGACGTAGAAAAATAATACTTTAACAAGGTAACCAACAATTAAAATCAGACTTACCTCATCATGATGACCTTCTTGTACTATCAGAATTCTCATCTATCATCTCCAATTGAAACTTCCTTCATGCATCAAAATGCCCAAGGGTCGATCTTGATTACTAAGTTATAACTTTATCTTATGGAGATTATATTGGATATTAATCCATATTATATATATATAATTCTTTATACTTCTTTAAGTAAGTCAGATCCTATTCTTCACAAGCATCATATGTCCATATACTTAAGCACATTTTTATAACCAACTTTCTTCCACAAGATTCCTAAACTTATTAATATTATCCAAAGTTTTACTTTCAACATGCATTCCTATGCTTTTATCCAATCATCTAGCTATCTTCCCTACCCAAACCTATTGCATTCCTTCATCTCTTTTGATAGTATTGATTCCACATTACATGGAATGTCTACTTCCCTTGTCATGATGCTTTCCTAGGGATCTTTCAAAATGATGGTCCTTCCTGGATCATGATGATCCATTAAGCAAGATGAAAACCTCTAACATAATGTTAGAAAACACTTGGATAAAAATTATGCAGAAAATGGTCTAACTATGTAGATGATCTCTACAAAGAAACTTATTCATGTAAATGTTAAATATGTTACTATCACATGCTTCTCTATATGATTCTTTACATAATAAGGATTTAACAATGCATAATATTCTAAAGGAAAGGACATTTAATATAAGGAACCTGCCAAACAGAGTGCCTTATTTAATAGTAAAGATCCTTCACTTCTTCTTTCTTAAGCTTTTTCTCAGGTTCTCCCACTGCGTCGGCTACATGGGCTTCACTCCTTTCCTTTCTCTTGTTATTATGTTGGCTTGGACAATCCCTCTTAAAGTGTCCAAACTCATTGCACTTGAAGCATTGAACCTTGGACATGTATTTCTTCTTGGGCTTACCAAATTTTCCGTTCTTCAGCTTCTTGACTCGAGCTAGGAAGGCTTGAGACTGCCCATATGATCCAATATCATCTTTTATCTATATCCTTGATTCTTCCAATATGAATTGAGCCCACAACTCATCAAAGGCAGTTGAATATTTCTTGGAGTATATACTTGTTGCAACATTGCTCCATTATGGTGGAAATGCATTTAATACACAGATGGTTACTTTTGAATAAGTAATTGATTCCCCAAGCCCTTGCAAATGGTCTCTTAGCTGAGAGACTCTCATGAGAAAGGATGTCATATATTCATCTTTTGATTTCTTCATTATATATAACTTATTTCACAAAGACATCTTTTGCCTTGATGTTCTTACAGAGTAGAAATTCACTATCTTGTCATACATGGCCTTGGAATTTTTAAAGTTTGCAACCAATGGAACAAGAGAATCTTTAATGGATTCAACTATGATCTTTTGAGCCCTTACTTCCCATTTCTTGTATTATGTTAGTTATTGTGTCTCATGTTTTCTAGGTTCAATAATTTCCCCAGTAACCTAATCCATTACTTCTTGTTATGTGAGTATAAAGTCAACTCTTTCTTCCATTCTAGATAATTTGATGCTCCAATGAGCTTATTGCTTTCCTTTCAGAATGAACCCATATGACTTGTAGATTTAGACATGATATAATAATATGATACTTACTTAATACCAAGATTCTCCTTGATGATGTATCCAATCTTATTAATTCCTTCAAGATCTTTGAAGAGACTTCCTTGAGAGATGTTCCCTTGTGTTTGATCTGTATGAGATCTTAATTAAAAATTGCTTGAGGGTTTGTAAATTACAAGTGTTTAATTGAGTTTTTTAGAGCTTTTGTGTTAATTTTTAAACACATGAAGCATGAAAATAAACTCTGAATGTACAAAAATAGCAGACAAATGCACCATAATAATAACCACAACAAAATAAATGATGAAGGACTTCACCCCTCTTGGGCTACGTCTCCTTGTTCTAGCTTCCAATGGCTTGGACCTCTTCCATTATGCTCAGAATGGTGATTACATACATTTATAGTGCTCAAATGGCTTCAAAGCATGTTCCATCAGCTTCAGAATACCCAAATATTTTTCTCTAGCCTCTTTCTAATCCGAAATTGGTAAAAAACTGAAGAAGTTATGAGCATCCCTAGTTTTTCTACTAACCGCACCACAATTTCTCCAAAATCCAAACCGGTCCTACAATTTCGCCCTCGTTTCGACTAATTGAGCGACAATTTTCTGGAATTCTTGGCAAAATTGTCAGACCATTAAAATGCCCAATAAAGCATAAAATCCAAATTATTAACTATAAAACATTGGCGCATTAAAATATTTTTTTAATATATAATTGTTGGGCGGTTAAGTTAACCGCTGATGGTTATGGTCTAGTGGTCACATAGGCCATCGCAATGGCAGATTGGGCTACAGTGAGGACTCTTGGCCCTCGGTCTTTGGCTTAAGTTCATATTTCTTGTTGTTTGGAGGGGTCAGGGCTAAGCCTTGGCCCCTACCCCCATACCTCTGCCATTAACACTTCTTATAAGGTTTTTCGCCATAGGTTAAGCAAGGAATTACGTGGCTCATTCGTAAGGCGGTGTGCTATTTTCGGTGAGGTTGGTGTTTAACCCCGGTGGAGTTGCAGTTTTGCATTAAACAAATTTTGGTGGCCTCCCGTGCTGCCATGTGGCGACCTCCTGTTGGGCCACGTGGTAGCATGTGGTTGGTCATCATTCACACCAATAGAATTCAACCACGAATGAACCAATAAGAAGAGGAAAAGTGGAGAGGCCAGATTGGCCTAAAAAAATTACCTTTCAACCAACCAGAAGAGGCCACGTGGCAGCCTACCATTGGGCCAATTTTTTTCCCTACCAACTGTCATTTTTGAAAAATTTGCATCTTTGAGAAAACAGACAGAATGTGTTTTCGAGAGCAAACGGTGTCATTTTTCCGTTAAATGAGTTGCGCTGGATTTAGAACGATGAGATCTATGCGGTCATTAAAGTTCCACACCATTCTGACTACTTTAATTTTTTAGCATAATTTTGAGCACCTGATCACTCCTCCCCACTGGAAGTTTTTGGACCCCAAAATATCACTTTCCGTTGTTCAACATATGAGGGTACAGTTCCCTCACCTTTCCAATCTTGATCCATTTGGCTTTTCTTGGATTTGTACTTTTGAGCCCCACACAAAGGGACTCCACATTCCCTCGTTTTGAAGACCTTGTTCTCTTGTCAAGAAAGGTGTCTTGTTGTAATTCATCAAGGTATTCAGGAGAAAAATCCTCAATGGAAGGAATCTAAACATTTTCTCCTTGATCTTCAGTCAAATACGGCTAATACAACCTTAAGTTCTCAACATTAACAACATAAATTTTCATACATGAAGACAAATCCAACCTGAAGGCATTATCACCAATCTTTTCTAAAATTTTGAATGGACCATATCGAATTGGTTTCAGTTTTTTACCTTTTCATTGAAGCCCTTCTTAGCTAATGTGAAGCCAAACTTCATCATTGACTTGGAATTTGTGATCTACATGATGCTTATCGTGCCTTGTTTTGTACTTGACTTGGATATTTTCTAGCTGTTCTTGAACTACTTGATGAACCAATTGGATTTGTTTAATGAACCTTTTAGCTTTGCTTATGTCATTATGACCATCAATAGAAACATCCTTTCCAAAAATTAAATCTAAAGGATATTTAGACAAGTATCCCAAAAATGCCTCAAATGGCGATGTTTGGGTTGAACAGTGCTTGGCTTAGTTGTAAGCACCTTGAATATAGTGCAAATTTTCATCCCACAACTTAGGATGCTTGTTGCAATAACACGAAGAATATGTATCACCGTCTTGTTCACCACCACTCTTTGACCATCTGTTTGTCGATGAAATGTTGTACTCTTTTTCAATTTGGTGTCCATGAATCCCCACAAGCTTGACCAAAAATTCCCAACAAAGCGAGAATTTTGGTCACTAAGAATGGATGTGGGCAATCCAAAATGCACCATACATTCTGAAAGGATAATTGAGAAGTTTGTTCAGCTGTAATTTTCTTTTTACATGGCATCAAAATACACATTTTGTTGAACCTATCCACAACTAAAAAAAGATAATCATGATTCCTCTTTTACATAGGAATACCTCCAACAAAGTCCATAGAAACACTCTCCCATGGACGAGAAGGTAATGAAAGTGGTGTGTACAATCCTAACTTTCTATTGCTAGGCTTACTAACAGCACATAATGAACAACCTCTAATAAAACGTGACACACTTTCAAGCATACGAAGCCAATAACAATACCTTTGTAGATGTGCCACCATCTTACTTACACTGAAATGACCAGCAATAAAAGAAGTATGTGCCTCTCTTATGATGTTGACTCCTTATCCCTGTGGAATACAATGCTTACCAAGATGGTACAACAAGTTATCATGCATGTGATAATCCAATTCCTCTACTTGGTTTCCTTGACTTAAAGTTGCATATACATCTTGAAAATCACTATCTAAAGCATATTGTTCAACATAGCTATCATACAAAACAAAATTATGCTTAAGAATAGTAGCTGCACTAAAAATATTTCTAGAAAGCATGTCAGCAACTTTATTGTAGATACCATTCTTATACCTTATCACCAAGTAGAATTGTTGAAGAAAACCCATCCATCGAAAGTGCCTTTATTGTTGCAACTTTGTTTGTGATTGCAAGTATTGCAATGGTTTATGATCAGTGTGAATGATTGTTTCCTTAACCATCAAACAGTGTTTCCACTTTTTCACACTTTGCACCAATGCATAAAACTCCTTGTCATATGTAGCATAATTAATCACTACACCATTAAAAGTTTATGAATGAAAACAGATGGACTTACCATGTTGCATGATGACTGCACCCATGGCGTAATCACTAGCATAAGTCTGAATCTCAAATTATTGTCTCAAGTCTAGAAGTGCAAGTACCAGGGATGAACTGGTCTTTTCTTTCAATGCATAAAATTCCTTTTGATGTTTACCTCCCCACTGGAAGACCTGCTTCACACTTTTCAATGCATGCAATGCAGCTGCTATAGAAGAGAAGTTAGCGATAAACTTCCTCCAATATTGGGCTGCTCCTAAAAATCTTCTTACCTCCGTAACTGTTTTGGGTTTTTTCCAATTCAAAATGTCATCAACCTTGGAGGGAATTATTTTCAATTCACCTCCTCCAACAATATGACCCAAATAAACTAAAGAAGTTTTTCCAAACTCACACTTTGACATATTTAAAAACAATTGTTCTTTCTTCAAGACATCAAGTGTCTTTTTGACATGCATGACATGTTCTTCACGAGATTTACTAAAAATCAAGATGTCATCTAAGTAGACTATCACAAACTCATCTAGAAATGGCATCAATAGATCATTCATCGCACGCATAAAGGTAGCCGGAGCATTGCAAAGACCAAAAGGCATAATTAGCCATTCAAACAAACCTTCTTTTGTTTTGAATGTTGTCTTCCATATGTCACCTTCAACAATTCTAATTTGATGATAGCCACTCCTTAAATCCAACTTAGTAAGATACTTTTCATCTTTCAATTGATCAAGTAAATCATCTATTCTAGGAAGTGGGTAACGGTTTTTTACTGTAATTTTGTTCAATGCACGGAAGTCCACACACATGCGCCATGTTCCATCCTTCTTTGGCACCAAAATAATAGGTGACCCGCATGGCAAAGTACCCGGTCTGATGATCCCTTTGTCCAAAAACTCTTGAATTTGCTTTTTAATTTCTGCACTTTCCATCACTGACATCTTGTACATGCCAATGTTAGGAAGAGGACAATCTTGCTGCAATTGTATTTCATGTTGGATTCCCTCTTGGGAGGCAATACTTTTGGCTCTTGAAACATCTCCTCATATTGGTTAACAACCTCAACCGAATCAGATTTTAATCTTGAATCACAACCTTGAAAAGCTTCATTTTCAACATCATTCTTTTGCTTGACCATTAGAAGCACAAAATTCTTGCTTGAGTTAATGTGTCTCTTCATTTGTCTAACATTTACAAGTGAAAGATTTAGTTTCTCTCGAAGTGCTCTAACAATGTACTCTATGCCACCTTTGAACAAGAGATACTTGTTTTCATGGATATGGAAATAGCTTTTGTATCATACAAATATGGGCTTCCCAAAACAATTCTAGAAATATCAAGTGGATCTACATCAAGTTCAACTTCATTAAGAAATTTTCTTGTAATTGCAAATTTAAATATGCATTTCCTCGTAACCTGTAATTTTTCATTCTTACATATCCAACCTAAAGGATAAGGTCTTGGATGAGGAATGTTCTTTAAGTTTAGTTTTCCTGACTAAGTCTTAGGAAATCAAATTTTCTTGTGAACCACTATCAAAAAGTGTATCAATTTTGGTGTGCTTTGAAATAACCCAAATATGGAAAAGTTAAATTCTAGTTTTCTCTATCTTGAGTATCATTAGGACAAATTGAAGAGCTAGTGTTTGTTATGTCCTTACCTTTCATTCCTATTGTTGTGATATTTGTTTCATCTCCTGAATCAGAGCCTAAGTCATGTTATGTAGTTGCAGTTGTCTTTTGATTCTCTTTGTTGTTAAACTTATTTGGTTTCATCTCAGGATGATGCTTCCAACAATGAGCTTCATCATGACCCTCTTTGGAAAAAAATTTGCATGTTAGTTTTTCTCCTTCCTTCTTGACAGATGCATTCTTCTTTCCTTTCCCTTTGAACTTGTTCTTACTCTTGTCTCCACTTGTGAATATCTTCTTGCTACCCTCTTGTGGAATTTTTTTCTCTCTTGCTTCAAGATGTGTGGCCTAAACACAAGCCTCATCTAAACTTGTAGGATTAAAATAAGGATAGTATGTTGTAAATAATTGTGTAAACCCCCAATATATTTCAACAAAGTGTCTTGTGAATTCAAGTCTACATGTTAGGTCCCTATATTACTAGTGTATTCCCTTATTGTTTTTAGTGTATCCCCCTTATCGTTATTGTTGTACCTTGTAGCCGCCATATTTTTATTATTGCACCCTTACATTATTATCGTTAGGTTGGCTAGGATTATATTGTGACCCCATGGACTCCTATATATAGAAAGGAGGTTTTGTCATTTGTATCATCCAATAATTGTTCATTTATGTAATGTAAAAGAGGTTTCCCCCTCAAAGTGGCTGATTTATAAGGCGTTAATCTCTCTTTTCTTCTATTTTTAGAGCTGGTTTCATAACATTTGGTATCAAAGCTTTGGATTCTAGGGTTTCACTGCTTCAAACAGAGCATCATATAATTTTCACTATAATTTTTTTTATACGAAAGTTTAGATGCTAAAAAAACCTATTTTCGAAGCAATCCTAAGGAAGTTCGTGTAAAAATTTCAGATCTTGGTTCGCAATATTTTCGAAGATATGATATGTGGAAGTTAGGGTTTTTCCAAACTCCCGAATTTCATCACAAAGAGGTGACCTTGGGAAAATCGTCATAAGTCTCTCTATGAGCATCGGATTGGAATTATGTAAAAAGTGTCCGAAATTACATGGTCTATAGTTTCCTGTGTATCAATTTCAGAGCTAAAGGAGGAAACAATGACATATAGCACGTCGTACAAGTTAGCTCTACTGAACCAGTACATAATTAGGTCATTGTGGGAGATTGGACATAACTTTGACTTGAAGAATCCAAATCAGGTATGGAATTTGAAAGAGGAATCAGAGGGCTAATAAAGGATAGAAATTCAAATCTTGAAGATCCTAAATAACAGAGATAAATTGGGTTCAATATATACCTCATAAAAAGCAAGAAAAATGTGTGTATATTTTAAACAAGTTTGCATAACATTTGTTTGAAAAATCAGTTTGAAGTAATTCCAAGGGCATATTGAATCATAGATATCAGTATTGAGTTATATAATGCCTCAAAAAAAGAATTCCACACCCATCAATCCCTTAGAAAGCTCTAATATGACGCATGGAGAGGAATAATTGTAGTATGATATATCAAAATTACGGTACCAAGTGCAACAAATTTTGATCTTACAAAAAGCAATCAAAGATGGCATAGATGGTTTAAAAGCAAAGATGGAGGCTAAGTTGGATGATTTGAAGGATCAAATGAAAGTTAATATGGATGATAAAGTAGTGGAAGATCACATCGAGCATCAACAACAATTTCTCCAACTCTCAAAGGATAACCTAACTTTGGTGGAAAATCGAATGAAACAACAAGAAGATCAACATCACAACAAAAGAAGTTCTAAAGAAGTCACAAAAATAAGAACTCGAAAACTACGAAATCGATCAATTTCAGAGTATATCAGCAAGTGGAAGAACTTACCCGCTGAATATTTTTGAGAGATTATTGAATAGAGAAAGGGAAGATCTTTCTCGTGTTGAATACGGTAGTGGAAGAGTGTGTCATGGCTATTTGATGGATGAAAGAGAAAAATATGCATAAATTTTCTAACTAAACCATAAAAAAATTGCCTTAAACTAAAAACTTATAACTTGTATGATCACCTCAAAATTGAGTGTGAAAGTAACATTTACACTACATATTTATGATTGGGTAATTAATCACCAATATATATAACAAGTTTCCTAAATTTATTTAAAAATTTAAAAATTAATTTCTTAAAAATTAATGGTGGATATCATTTTCGAGTAGTTTGAATCATTATATATATATATATATATATATATATATATATATATATATATCAAGAGGGAAACAGGTAACGAGAATCATACAATCATAGCTGCCACCCAAGATCACATCGTGTTGCTACCAATGAAAACCTCCTTGGCGGCATTATTCCCCGCCAACAATGCCCAACAATTTTCACCAGCTTACGCCTAACAAGCTCCCCACGGGGTTTGAACTGGTGACCTTTACAGAAACATCAAGAAATAATCAAGCGTTGAGGACAACACTTGTTTGAAGGATAGGTGCATGTTAGGTCCCTATATTACTAGTGTAGTCCCTTATTGTTGTTAGTGTAGCCCCCTTATTGTTATTGTTGTACCCTGTAGCCCCCATATTATTATTATTTTGTCCTTACATTATTATTGTTAGGTCAGCTAGGATTATATTGTGATCCCATGGACTCCTATATATAGAAAGGAGGTTTTTTCATTTGTATCATCCAAGAATTGCTCATTTATGTAATGTAAAGGAGGTTTCCCCCTCGAAGTGGCTGATTTCTAAGGCGTTGATCTCTCTTTTCTTCTATTTTTGGAGTTGGTTTCATAACACTACACCTAATATCAAACACCTTCTTTTAAATTATTGAGTATAACTTTGCACACTTTCACCCTTTAGTTGTCTAAAATTCTTCCAATCCATAATAGTCTTTTTCATATTTGGATAAAATTGTCTTCTAAGTGCAGCAATAAAATCTATCCAAGAGGTGGATACCTTAGCATACTTTTTCATATCCACTTGTGTTTTGGCTTCCCACCAAATCAAAGCATCACTTTCCAACCTCAATGAAGCCAACTGAATATTTGTTTCATCATATTTGATGTTTTGTATCCTGCAATAAACTTCTAATTGACGAACCTAATTATCAAGTCTTTCAACATTCACTTCACCATTATACATAGGCAGTTCGAATTTGATATCAAGTTATAATAAGTGATTTTTACCATGCACCCTTGGGATATGTGGAGGTGTTTATGTAATAGTGGTTGTGGAAGAGGAAGAAGATGAAGATGAGGATGGAGGTGAAGATGATGGTGGAGAAGAGGGTGGTTTGCCACCATTTCCCTTTGAAGGCTTGTCATCATCTCCTCCTTTTCCTCTAAAAGAACCATTTCCTTTCAAAGGCTTGGAACTTTCACCCTGCAATATTGAAGTCCTCTCTTCATAGAGAACCTTCACCATTTTAGTCATGTCAAAGAATTTTTTCTGAAAGTCTTTTCTTCATCTGACATGTTATCAAATCCTCCTTCATGAGACACGCTTGTTGAAGCTTCAATTGCAATTTGAGGTAGGATTTGTGCTGGAGATTGTGGCAAATTTTCTCTCCTTCTGCTTGAGGACTTGCAACCACAAGTTTTCTTCTCCTCTCTTGAGCTTCAACCTTATAAGCATCACATACACTTGAAAACAATTAAATCCTCACAGCAGCAAAGAAAACCAAAGCTCTGATAGAAACTTGATCTGTACAAGATATTAATTAAAATGTGCTCGAGGATTTGTAAATTACAAGTGTCTAAATTGAGTTTTTGAGAGATTTTATATTAATTTTTAAACACATAAAGTATGAAAATAAACTCTGAATATACATAAACAACAGACAAATGCACCATAATAATAACCACAACACAGCAAATTATGAAGGAGTTCACCCCTCTTGGGCTACATCTCCTTGGTTCAAATTCCAATGACTTGGCCCTCTTTCTTTATGCTCAAAATGGTGATTACATACATTTACAGTGCTCAAATGGCTTTAAAACTTGTTCCATCAGCTTCAAAATACCCAAAAATGTATGTCTAGCCTCTTTCTAATCTGAAATTAGTAAAAAAATGAAGAAGTTATGAGCCTCCCTAGTTTTTCTGCTAACCGCACTACAATTTCCCCAATATCCAGACCGGTCCTACCATTTCGCCCTTATTTCGGCTAACTAAACGAACAATTTATGGAATTTCGGGCGAAATTTTCGGAGCATTAAAATTCAAAATAATACCTAAAAGCTGAATTATTAACCATAATACATTGGCGCATTAAAATGTTTTTTTAATATATAAATGTCAGGTGGTTAAGTTAACCGCCGACGGTTATGGTCTAGCAGTCACACAGGTCGTTGCAGTGGTGGGTTATATGGCGGTTAGGACTTTGCATCCCCAGTCTCCGGCTTATGGTCATATGTTGTGTTGTTTGGGGGCGGTGGGCTAAGCTCGGGCCCCTACCCCCATACCCCCGCCATTAAAACTTCTTATAAGGTTTTTCGCCATAGGTTAAACAAGGAATGTCGTGGCTCATTGGTAAGGCGGTGTCCTATTTGTGGTGAGGTCTGGTGTTCGACCTCGATGGAGTAGTAGTTAGGAATTAAACAAATTTTGGTGGCCTCCTGTGCTATCACATGACAGTCATTGGTTGGGCCACATGGCAACATGTGGTTGGCCATCATTCCCACCAATAGAATTCAACCACGAATGAACCAATCAGAAGAGGACAAGTGGTGAGGCCAAATTGGCCTAAAATAAATTACCTTTCAACCAACCAGAAGAGGCCACGTGGTATCATGCCACTAGCTCAATTTTTTTCCCTGTCAGTTATCATTTTTGAAAAAATTGTGTGTTTGGGAAAACAGACAGAACACGTTTCCGGGAGCATACAATGTGGGTTTTCCATGAAACGAGTTGCGCCAGATTCAGAACGACGAGATCTACGTGGCCATTCAGGTTCCACACCATTCCTACAACTTTCATTTTTTAGCATAATTTTGAGCACCTGATTTGTATTCTTCCAACAAGAGTTTACAAGAGTGATTAATGTTGGGTATGTGTTATATTATTTCCACGAATAGTCGCACGAAATTTTTTTTGGACCCTATTTTAGGTGAGCGGACCCACCTATGGTTTTATGCATGGATCTGCACATGGTTTTGGGGCATGATGGTTTTCTGCCCTGGTATTTTGTAGATATGTTCAAGGGAACTACGATTATGTTCTAATCCAGGATTAATGGATTGGGGTTTATGAATGCTTCGGCATGTATATATATGTGTTGTAACACTAAAAGGAATATAATGAAAAATCAAGCTGGTAGTCCCGATTTGGGATCAAGGGGAAAAATCTGTGTATATTTGTTTTGTGTTTTAAGCTCTCGCTATTGTTTATTTTTTGTTTTTAAGATTTTTTTTGCAGATAATTTCTGTACAGGGTTAAAACCTACATTTGGTATCAGAGATGTTTCGGCTTCAAGGGGATGCCTTTACTTCTGAGGGGTTTTTTTCTCGAGCCTATGGTAGACCCTGTTCAGTGGGAGATCTGCGGGATCAATTCTTGCGGCGAAAGAAGATGGTGAGCAGTGGAAAGATAAAGATCGAGAAATTTAATGGTCAAAGTTTTGAGTTGTGGAAGCTAAAGATGGAGGATCTGCTGGTGGATAAAGATCAGTGGATCACGGTAGATCCAGGTACTAAACCAACGGCAATGTTAGATGAAGACTGGGCGAAGCTGGATCAGAAGGAAAAGAGCACAATACGGTTGTGTATCTCAGATTCAGTATTTTTTAATGTATTTGGGGAAGCTACGATAAATACTTTGTGGGCCAAGTTAGGAACTTTGTACCAAACTAAGTCTTTGGTGAATAAATTGTTCCTGCGGAAAAAAAAATGTATAACGTGAGGATGAAGGATGGAGACTCAGTGACAGAGCATCTGAACGCCTTCAATACTATGGTAATTTAGTTGTCATCTATTGTCATATTAAAATCTCATATGAAGATAAGTGCATCAGTTTGTTGTGTTCTCTACCAGATTCGTGGGGCAGTTTAGTTATTGCAATAGGTAGTAATACAAATACCTTGAATTTTGATGAAATTGTCTCAGCCTTGCAGTCGGAGGAAATGAGACAGAGAAATATGGAGGGCCAGAATGGATATGCCCTATCTGTATGAGGAAGGTCCCATAACAGAAACAAAAACAATTTTTCGATAGGGAGATATAAATCTAGAGGGAGATCTAAATCTCTAGGAAAGCCTGTAAATGTCAGCTATAAATGTGGAAAGGAAGGGCACTTAAAAAAGAACTGCAGATATAAAGCTCCTAAGAAAGGAAAGGGATCTAATGATGCTCCTTATATAAAGGCAAAAACCACCTCAGATAAACGTGGGGATGTGTATTTGGCTTCTTCTTCAAATACACATGTAGATTATGAGGCATGGTTGATTGACTCAGGTGCATCCTTTCACTTCACTCCCCATAGGGAGTGGTTCTGCGAGTATGAGAATTATGATTGTGGTGATGTATTATTAGGGGATGATAGGAAGGCCAGAATCATTGGACGTGGAAAAGTCAAGCTGACACTGCAAGGTGGAAGGATTAAAACACTTCCTAGTATTCTACATATTCCTGCATTGACCAAAAATTTGATTTCTATAAGTAAGATGGATGATGCAGGCATAATAAAAGTGTTCGAGAAAGATACATGCAATATGGTTCAGGGAGCACTAGTATTAATGCGGGGATTTTGGATTGGAACTTTGTACAAGCTTCAAGGTAGCACTGTTATTAATGGGTGCAACAGTTCTGTGGTTCCTGACAGTAGAGCGGAAAGCCTAGCAGTCTCTGGAGAAAAGACTATGCTATGATATCAAAGGCTTGGAAATATTAGAGAGAAGGGCTTTCAGATACTGCATGATAGTGGTATGGTAGAAGGTATGCCTAATTTCTCTATGGGTTTAGATTTTTTTGAAGTTACATTGTGTATATGGGAAGCAGAATCGGGTGAGTTTTCCTTTTGGTGCTAAGAAGGCAAACAAGATATTAGAGCTTGTGCACAATGATGTGTTTGGACCCATGTCGGTTCCATCACTCAGAAATTTTGTGTACTATGTTTTATTCATAGATGACTTCTCAAGGAATACATGGATATATTTCTTGAGGAAGAAATCTGAAGTCTTTGACAGATTTAAAGAATTTAAGGCTCTAGTGGAAAACCAGACAGAGAAGAAGATAAAGGTGTTGAGGACAAATAATGGTTGAGAGTTCTGCAAGAAGGAATTTGAAGAGTTATGTAAGAAGTGTGGTCTAGCACGGCAGAAGACTACTCCATACACACCTCAGCAAAATGGAGTTGTAAAAAGAATGAACAGAACGTTGATGGATAAGGCAAGAAGCATGCTCAGTGGTACCGGGTTAGGACAAGAATTCTCAGCAAAGGCAGTGGAGACTGCATGTTACCTGGTTAATAGATCACCTTCATCAACGTCGGAAGATAAGGCTCCACATGAGGTATGGACTGGTAAGAAACCCTCTCTTTCATATCTGAGGGTATTTGGATGTGATGCATATGTACATGTTCCAAAGGAGAAAATGACCAAGTTGGATAATAAATCTGAAAGGTGCATCTTTATTGGGTATAAGGATGGTTTAAAAGGTTACAAGATTTGGAACCCAGAAACAAGGAAGGTTGTGTACAGCCGAGATGTGGTGTTTAGAGAGGTGAAAGATGTTGTTAAACATGAATTCCTAACAAAGGGACTTCAGAAGATAAATTTTGAGTTAAAGGAGGATGAATCAAACTCTACAATAGAACAAGATTCAGAAGAGGAAGAGCCACAAACTCCAACAGTGAGAAGATCAGTTCGAGAAAGAAGGCAGCCAGAAAGGTATAGTGCATCTGTGTTCTGTTCAAATTTTGTGTTAACTATCATTGTTGATGATCCCAGAACTGTCAGGGAGGTAGTGGATTCAGAGGATGGAAAACTCTGGAAGGAGGCCATGGTTGATGAAATGGCATCCTTGCACAAAAATGAGGCATGGGATCTAGTGGAGTTGTTGGCTAGAAGGAATCCCATCGGAAGCAAATGGGTGTTTAAGAAGAAGATGAATGTAGAAGGTAAGGTGGAGAAATACAACGCTCAGTTGGTAGAAAAAGGTTATTCCCAGGTGTCGGGATATGATTTTGGTGATATTTTTTCTCCTATTGCCAAGGTTACTTCTATTAGAGTACTTTTATCTGTTGTTGTTACATTTGATTTTGAGGTAGAACATATGGATGTGAAGACAATATTTCTTCACGGGGATCTAGAAGAGTAGATCTACATGAAGCAACCTGAAGGTTTTACGATGAAGGGTAAGAAAGAACTGGTATGCAGGTTAAAAAAGTCTATGTCAGGGTTAAAACAATCACCAAGGATGTGGTATCAGAAATTTGATACCTATATACAGGGACTTGGCTGTACCAGAAGCAAAGAGGATCACTGTGTGTATTTTAAATTAATTGGTGACCGTGTTATTTATTTGGTCTTGTATGTGGATGATATGTTGCTGGTTGGAAATGACAAAGAAATTATCCAGAATTTGAAGACCCAATTGTTCTCCAAATTCGACATGAAGGATTTTGGTATTGCAAACTGTATTTTGGGCATGGAAATTAAGAGAGATCGGACAAAGAGGAAGCTCTGGTTAAACCAGAGGAAGTGTGTCGAGACAATATTACAAAGGTTAAATATGTAGGATACTAAACCGGTGAAGGTTCCTATTCCTGTAGGTGTAAAGCTATCTGTTGAACAGTGTCCCAAGACACAAGAAGAAAAGGAGGATATGTCTTGTGTTCCATATGACAAGATCCTTTGATGCTTCCTTTGAGGAGGTCTACCAATGTGTTTTTAACTAGGCCCTTCAATAAACGATCCTTCTTGAAGTCCTCTTCAGGATTTCCTTGAGAGTTTCACTTTCCATTCCCCTTGACAAATAATTTCTTCTAGTGTCCTTCCAGTTTCCTTTCTTACTCACCTTAGCTCTGACACCATGTTGGAAAATAAAAAGTGGCAGAAATTGATTCTTATTTTCCTTTACTTTAATATTTGCTTGTTGTTCTTTTACTTAGATCTTTTCATCAAGAAAATATCAAGAATAGAAACAACAACAATAGAAGACATAAATATTAGGCTCTCAACTAGGGGAAAACCCCTCCAAAGGGAAAATCCATAAAACTCTTCTCTTCATGGAATCTACTTCAAATGGGATACAAAGACCCAAACCCTAGATCAAGTCCTTCTCCAAGTACGAAGTTAGCCCTTCTTCAAGTCCTTTGATTCTCCACCAACCAACTACAAACTGTAACTTTGACATACCAGCTTCTATACCATAACTTGCCCTGCAATTTCGACCTTCCAACTTCCAAGGAAACCTTAATTCAACCTCCTCATGAGACCTTCCTAGAGCAAGACAACTCCTCCTAAGGTCAACGAGGTCTGGATAGAGTATACTTCCTTCCAGCTACAAGATGTTGCACTTCGTCTTACTGCAACTCAGACTTGCAACTTCGACCTCTTTTTACAACCCAAAAACCCTATAATTTTGCACATGTGCGAGAGATAGTGCCCAAAAACAAGATATTTTGTCCTTCTTCCTTCTCCTTAGACCTTCACTCTCCTTTTATGCTTCTCCCAGCTACATATCTAACTTCTTCTTCTGATATTGAACTTGTGTAGTGAGTGAATGTCAAATGAGGTCAAACTACTCCTTTATATAGCGTTTCCAAGGGGTTGAATTCCTTCCTTTAGGCCGACTTGATGCTCCTAGGTTCGACTCTTACTTTTGGAGTTTCTAAGACTTTCTAGACTTGAAGATAATTATTTTTAAAATTACAATTTGCCTGGATGGGTCTTATAAACATGATTTTGACTCCTTTGACTCATGATAAAAAGACCTAACAAACCCTAGAAGCATGAAGAACATGCTTTTACCTAGAGGACGATCAATAAAGAGCATGAAACCCATGCTTTAATAATAATAACATTTTCTATTATTTTCTTGTTTGTCACATAGGATATGTATTGAAATGAGTACAACAACTATGAAGATCGAAACTGGTTACATTTTCAACAAATTCTATTGATGTTGCGAGCTTTCCTTTGTTGTTACAGATACATATTTCTGCTATACTTATCTTTGGGAGTAAATGTGAAAGATACTCTTCTTGATCAATTCTTTCATTGTCGATTCTGCTACTTGCTCACTCTATTGTTGATCAGGTTACGTCCTTTATGTATCTTACTACTATTATTTTCTTTAGCATGCTTTTTAGATGTTTCATTGTTTCCTTCTAGTTTACCGGACCATACCTTCGGGTTGGATTCTCCATTAGTTGCTTCTTGGAAGACAAGACCTGATTTATTGAAGGGATATCTTTGACTCCTAAGGATATTATCCATGATCTTGGTAATATTCTCAAATTTTAATTGACTGTTCTTCTTGTCTAGATAAAGTCTTAAAGAAACAACCTTAGTTTCTAACCTCTCGCAATGAGCCTCTCGTTTAGACAAATGATTTGTCACTACCTCGTTCATTCTTTTAACTTCTTCTTGAGTCCTCAGACTACCAACAGTTTCTTATAGTACTTCAAAATCCTAACCCTTGATCTCATAATCTTGTAGCAAGTCCTTTTTTTTTATTCATTTCTGTGAGCTTCTCAATCTCCTCTAGAGAAGAGACTAGTTTTCTTCTTAAATATAATTCTTCATCAGAATCTTCTTCAACATTTTGTAGTTGTTCCTTCAATCTTGTATTCTTTTCTCTGACCTCCTTTAATTCATTGAGAGCACTAATTATCTCTCCTTCAAAATCTACTTCAACTGCTTCATCAGAGGAACTAACAATTTCACCTCTACAATCTATTTCGCTTTCATATTCTAAACTCTCTTCCATTAACATAAGAAGTCAATGCAGAAGAATTAGCCAAAAATTATAAGACCCATGAGTCTTATTTCACATTTACTAAAGGGAGTGGGTTCTCTTAATCATTTTATTTATTTTCCTAAGTTTAGTTGAGTATGAGGAAATTCTAAATTGTAAAATAATATTGTGGAGAATATGTTGTGAATGAAAAGATCTTAGAGACAATTGAGTAATCCTAGGAGGAGCGAGGATTTGAGAGATTTAAAAGCTTAATTTAGGATTTTGTTTGAGAAAAGAATGGAGTTGACGAGATACTTTAGGAGAAAGTGAGAGATTGTTGGGTCTGAACTAAATTGGTTCATGAATCTGTATTTGTATAAATTGTGACCTTTTGAATAATTGGAGAGATATAGAGGTTAGGGAGTAAAAGTGTGAAAGAGAGGACCGAGAACTGAAACAATTGATGAACCAAACCACAAGGGCAAAAACTCTGTAATTTCTATTTCTAGAATAATAGATTGAAGTGTGGTGTGAGAAAAATCGTGTTTTTGGTTGCTATATTTCGTTTGAAAACCAAATTCTGTATATATTGGTACTAATCTTTTATTTTCTGAGTTTTATTGAACTGTCCGTGAATATCATTAAGGATTATTGCAGATCAGATCATTTTCATGATCAAACGATTGTCTTAACAGTTGTGAATTTAAATATGTTTTTATTGAACTTGGTATCTTATCTAGAAAGGTGTGGCGGACAAAATAACGTGCAACAGTAAATGGTCTTCAAAAAAACCACAAATGGTATATCACATGCCTTTATAAAGGTTTATGGTATTTGCTCAAACTGCGCAATACACTCCCAAAGGCGACACGTAGCACAAGGATAGGAGAAGGAAACCACTTTATTCGTGAGTTTTTAAAGTCTTAAAAATTGCACTGTTTGGAATGCGATGACCGTCGGATTTGAGAGCTAAATAGAGGTGGAGTGCGATGATCGTTGGTTTTAAGCAGTTAAAAGGGATGATGGAGATTAGATATATAACGAGGAAGTAAAGTCAACGAATTAGAACAATCAACGGTGATTATTCACATTTTAAATACTTATGTTGATTGCTTCAATTTTGTTAAAGTGCAAGTATGCGTAATGGTTTGTTTTCTGGTTGCGCATAGTAATTTTAAATCATTTGACTGCATGGATAAATCCTATAAAATATAAGTTTTTGTTGGAAATCCAGCATCATTAGAGGTGAAAGGTGCAGCTTTGCTACGTCATTTGGATTAGGTGCAGCTTTGTTGCATCATTTGTGGTATCAGAACAGAAAAAGTCTTTGAAATGATCAGAATGACAGTAGAGAAGAATCCAGAATAGTTGACGACAAGAGTTGGTGCAAGGGATCCTTCAGAAATTCCATCTGTTTGCCGCATTTCTGCAGAATTACATTATCATGCCGGATTAGAAGGATTAGATGTTGGCTTAGCGTCAGTGATGGAAACATTGGAATTTTGCTTGAAGCTTCATGGATCAAAGGCTAGTATTCTGGAGGATTTGTCGAAGGCGATCAATTAAGTCTATATGCTTCAGGATTTAGTTGGCAGTGGTCGTGCCTTATTGAGCAATGCGTACAGTTCACAACCAGAATATGAAAGGACTGTTGAATTCTGTGAATTATTACAAGGTGCTGCAGGTCGAGTAAGAAGATTTATTTTGATTATTTTACAGAAGTCGTTTTGAATGTCTAAAGAACAACAAGGGAGTGAAATTTCAGAGGAGAAGATATTTTCCTTACAGGCAGTTGAAATTCTCATGTTTGAAGTCAGTACATAGTACTATTTAAATATAAGCTGATTGAATGATTGGTTTGATTCAAAAAGTAAATTGAGAAAGGTTTTGAATTTAAAGTCAAATAGAAGAGTGGTTTGCTATGACACTGGAGTCATTTGAATGATTTGAAGAATTTTGTGGAAATATGAAGAATGATTGAGGATTGCTCAAGTTTTGTTGAAGACAATGATATTTGAAGGAACAATTAGACTGGAGATTGGATTCAATAGATCTGAAAGAAGAACCACTACAAGAATTGAAATTTGAAATTTGCAGAAGCGAGACAAGATCTGGCTTACAAAAACATTTCCAGAAGAAATTTGTAGTGTCTGTAATGAATTTTGTAAATAGTGTTGAAAGATCAGATTGAATCTTAATTGATCTTAAAAGATGAAGTGTTCATTATGAAGAGTAAGATGAGAAATATTTGCTGACTGTATGAAGTCTTTTGAATGGAGAATGAAATAGTGGACACATGAATCATTTGGCAAAGATTTAATTGATGGAATGGGAATTAGTTTTAAGACATCTTTGAAGAAATTTGTCAGGTTTGAAGGAAAACTTTGATGAATCTTGAGGTAAGATTACGTAGGTCCGTGGAAGCAGTGAAATTTTTGAAAGATAGAATGAGTTATAGCAGCATCATAGCACATGAGCTATGTTAAAGAAGATGAAGCAAGAAGAACTCTCAGATGGATAAAAGGTGACAGTATCCAACAGTAAAATGAAATTACTGGAAGTAAAGGGAAGTGAGCAATTGAAGATGCAACAACCAACATCTTTGGAAGCTAAGCCAGAGTGCTCAAGAAGAAGAAAGGGTTCTAGTACAGAGAGCCTGGAAAAGGAAAGATACCAAAAGGATGATTTGGTATGGTTGACAAGTAACAAACTTGTTACAGAAGAAAGAAGGGTTAGTTGCAGCTCAGTGGTGAACAATGAAAGTTCACCAAAGGAAGAAATGAATTTGACTATTGTTAGTCATAACAGGGGTACAGAGGAAAGTCACAGACAGAGAGGGAAAAGTGTCAAAGCAGTTGGACTCAAAAGAATGAGTAGGGAAGAAATTGACAAAGAGATAGCTTAGATGAAGACAGAACTCGGTCATTTGAAGACGCTGATACAGAAAGGAATTAGAGAGGAATGGAAACAAGGATTTTATGTGGGGAAAAGAGTTAAGTGGCATGTCAGGGAATTATTTGCTGAGAAATTAATATTTTGAACAGTTGAAAATGGAAAAAGAGAATCCATTTGTAAACCAGAGAAAGGATCTATCCTTGGGGAAAGAGACAGTGATGATAATGATAAACAGATGATCTATACAAATCAACATGAGAGAAAGGTGTTGGTAGCATCTACACAGACAAGCGAGTCTCATATTTTTGGAATTAATTATTTGTGTGAATGTACATTTGCAGGTATGAAACTTAATGAAATTGAGCTTGAGCATGAAAAAGTGAAAGAGGCAAAAGCAAGAAAAACACAAAATGAGATTCATAAAGAAGTTCAAAACTTCAATTGGTGGATAAAATTAAAAGGTATAAGTGAATGGTCGTGTCTTCTCTTACTAAAAACTTATTGGATCATGTTTGAATAAATTTTAACCTGGATAGGAAACCAATGGAAATTGGACAGAGAAAAGGAAATAAATGCATTGTAGATTTGTGAAGTGAAGAGAAGAGAAACTGACACCGAGAACTCAGCTCAAGAAGTTAAGTCAAGGAAGATTTCGAAGGATCAAAGTCTTGTCATTGAAGAGAGAAAGACATTATTGTCTTACTTTATAAACTGAGTTATGGAGAGAAGTGTGTAGAACAAGAAGGTATTCTACAAACCTATGATAAAGTTGCAAAGCATAGTTAAGAAGCTGTAGTCCAAGAAGTATTCTTTGATGAAAAAGAAATCAGAGATGTTGAGGAAGAATTTCTCAATAGCTTAGTGAACTATCAAAATATTTCAAAGAAGCATAAAGATCTGATCACTGAGGCTTCAAATGAAGAGCCTTGTATTTTTAAAATTGATGTGTTGTGTATGTTTTCAGGTTTGACAAGTAATGGACAGCAATTGGACAATATGCTTATGCATGTTGATGAAGAAGTGAGATTACTGGAAGAAATGGTTGGAATAGAAAAGTATTTTGAGCATGTATTTAATAACTTTGAGAATAATGGCATTGACAAGGAAATTGTTATAATTAAAGAAGCTGAAGATAAGAAACTGAGATTTTGTGATGATAACCAGAATGAAGCATCTTCAATAGAAAATCAAGATAGAAGTATTATGGAAAATGTGAAGGAATGTATGATAATGTTGACAGATACAGAAGTTCAGGAATCATGTGATTTTAAAATTGATTATTTTTATGAGTCTGTAAACCATGAAGAAGTTTAAAAAAAACATAATTTTGTTTCTATTATATATGAAGATGAAACAACATTATTTTGTTGCAATGGTATCAGTACAAAAGATGAAAGGATATTTCACAATGATATGCTCTAGGAGATTCTAGCTATTGAATTGTTGAATGATAGCCTTGTGTCAGAATGAGGAACACTGTGTAATGCAGAGGAAAGTGCTGAAATGGAATTTGTTGACAGTTTCATGAATGTTGCAGAAAATTAGCATAAAGACTTGATGGTGGAATTATCTGTGGAGAAAGAAAAGCATAGTAATTTTAAATCTGATAATTGTGATGAAAATTTTGTTTTATATAGAAAAGAGAAACCATATGTAATTGACATGCTTATTAAAGATGAGGGAAGAATTAATTTCTGGAAAAGTTATTAAGTGACCCTGATGATATAGAGGAAAATATTGACTTTCATAGCAATGAAGGGGAAGTTGTAAAGTGCAACCAACAGGTTGTAAATGAAAGAGGTGAAATAGAATTGGACAGAAATTTCATAATTTCTATGGCAAAAGAGAATATACAACAATTAGTTGTCAGTGGAGTTCAACTGAGAGCAAAGTGTAAAGAGGAAAGTGAAAAATTGTGGATGAAGAAGTCAGTCAAAAAGAAAACCAGCAAAGAGAAATTAACAAAATAAATCTTCATTAGCAAAGAAAGAGGACAACAGCAGCATAAGATTTGGAAACCTGGAAGGACTAAAACAACGGTGACAGAAGAAATGAAGCAACAGCATGATGAAAGAGATGACAAGTTAAAAAGTAAGGTTTGGGATTCTGGATGATTTGACAGAAGAACACATGACCAGGAGGTCATGAAACTTTCAACTCAGGGAGTCTGATGCAGGAGCATTAGTCAAAACTTATAAGACCCATGAGTCTTATTTCACATTTACTAAAGGGAGTGGGTTCCCTTAATCATTTTATTTATTTTCCTAAGTTTAGTTGAGTTTGAGGGAATTCTAAATTGTAAATTAATATTGTGGAGAATATGTAATATCCCAAAATAGGGAAAATAAGCATGATTGGGAATATCTCAAAATATTCCAAAAATGGACTGCTCAGCAATGCATTCATAGAAAAATGCATTTCCAGAAATATATGCCATAGAAATGAAAATCATCACTTGGATCCATTAGACATGTCCATCTAGCATCTAATTCCAAGAGGAGATTAGAAAGAAATGAAACTAGGTGCGGTAACCAGACCTCCCACCACCTAATATAGCTAAAAAACACTAAAACCCCAAACACTGCAACTCAGAAATAATGCACAAAGGAAATTGCGCAGTCTTAAGAGGGTTTTAACTCAGAAATTAAGGAAACAAATAGATATGCTTATATATTAGACAATCAAGCTCAAAAACTGAAATCTAGTCTCCTTATTACAATTACAAGAAAACTCAGAAAGGGTTCCTTGTCATACACCCTGCATATAAATGTGATCTTCAGAAAATTACTGAATAATCACTGCAACATTGAAGAATAAGAGTGTAGAAGGCTGAAAGATATATGATCTGATGTAGATCCCTCAAAGGCTTCCTCCCATGAAAGGGTGAACCCCTCAATCATAAGGAAACACTGCAAAGAAGCCACTAAACCATCCACTGAAGCTGCCTCCAAAAATAATGCATTCCCTAGCTGGAACAGCGCTGGGAATGTTGGGGAAATGTGTGGCCTAATGCCACAGATCTGAAATGAGCTCAAGACCTCTCCAAACAGATATCCCAAGTGAAGGAAATCTCCCTCCAATGGAAAACTAGCTCAGAAAGTGAGATTCCAATCCCTCCACTGCTGCACCCTGCAACACAGCACAATGACCTGCCGAAACTGCGCTGATGAAGTAAGCTGAAGCTTGGCATGAAAACTTGATGTGGAAGATGAAAGCAAACTCTCCCAAGAGGCTCCTCAAGGAAAGCGGTGGGATTCCCGCTAGGGAACATCCGGTGTTAAACAGCACAGCAACCCTGCTAAACAGCAAGAGGAAGCAAAAGTCTAAGCAGACCAAAATAATAATCTAAAACATGAAGAATAATGTTGCCATCCTCTTCCTTAAATAAAATGTGAGTTTGATTTTCCTTGGTCCCACCCAATTAGGTCATTTCCATCAAGAGATTCATCTCCCTCCAAAACTGTGTTATTCCTTCGTTGATCCTTGCTCCTCCATATCTGCGTTGTTGACTTAGTCAAAATAGACTGAATCAACCTGATATTATCCCTGTTCACACATGGAGGTGTTTTATTAAGCTGCAAGGAGTGTCTCCTTTCATGCTTGAAGTGTTTTTATTCCTCCTTAGGAAACTTATGGGCTTTTCTATCCATTTATTCACCGGCTAAAGATACTGCTAACTCTAATGTTCCATTTAGCTTTGAGGCTAAAATTTTGGAACAATACAGTCCTCCCCTCCAAAATATTTGCTTGTCCTCAAGCAAATGTATAGGGAGAGAAAAATTTCTCCCCTCGTCTTGTGGTCTCCCATCAATGGCCTCCATCACTGCATCAAGATAATCTGCAATAAAATTGTCATCCAATGTTTCCTCCCAAGTGTGCAAAACCAAATGGCCTACATCAATCGAAGGTGGAAAGTGTGAATGGAAACCTGCTTGCTGTCCCATGGCCTCCACAAAGTAGGAGTGATGAAAAACATGGTGAATGAGTGCCTCCCTCACCCATGCTATCATCTAAATGAAATGAGCCATCCTAGGTAGTTCATCAAAAGAATCATCAACCCCGATTTTATACAATCTGTTGGGGCTGCATGGAGAGATTGGATTCTGCCATCCAAATGGTTTCTCTCTCCATTTATGGTAAACATGGCGTTGCCTCTGTCCTTGGGCTGAAATAACATGGCCTCCAAGAATGGCCCAAGTTCCCTCATCAAACAATTCAGCCATGAAGTGCCTCCTCAAGTTCTTCAGGTGGTTTCTCCCACAAGAAGGGAAGAAGTGTGATGTGGCAATCATGGTTTGCCCATGGTTCCTCCTGAAATATACAACATGTAAAGTGGGGAGAATCATGCTCCCAATGGGCATCTCTAATACCTCCAGCACTCTCCAAACAATGCTTCCCATGAATATAAAAATATCAACAGTAAATGGAAGCAAAATGCAATAAAAACAAGCTGCCATATGACAACCAAAGAGTGGTTCATAGTTCCACCAAGGGAACCAGCGCATTGCATCCTTTGCCTGCATCAAAACAAAAATTAACAAGTGCTTTCTTAGCCACTTGTTTGCTGCCACAGTTATCTCATAAGATGGAATCATGAATATACAATTCGGTGTCAATGGTGCACACCAAGAATTATGTGGCTTCCCCCACAAACCACCAGCAAGATGGCAAACCTCAATGTTGCAATTAGCCTCAAGTACATCATAATATAAAGTATAAGAAGGAATGATCCTCCTTAATACAACATGTTGCTCATATAAAGTAAAGGAAGGAAAACCATAATGCAATGTATACCTCCTCTACCATGTACTTTGGTCCTTGAGCTGAAATGGCTCAACTGAAAATGCTCCCTCACTCCCAATGAGTAGGAAGGTCGCTGTGACATCCTCTCTATCACCATCCAGGTTATGCATCTCTCCATATTCTAAAATATATCATCCGGGATGCCCTCCCAAGTAAACTCCTCTGCCAAGGAAAGATAGGCATCAAAGTGCCTGGAAAAGAAGTCCTCATGCGCTGCATGTAGCAGCAAGTCCTCATGCGCTGCATGTAGCAGCAAGTCCTCATGCGCTGCATGTAGCAGCTCCTCTTTGAGCTTAGAAGCTCTAGTCAAGAAGACTCTTCCATGAGAATATATGACCATATCCTCCACAATGTATCTATCATCTCCATCAAGGTCATCCAGAATCATGCAAGCACCTAGATCCTTGGAGTACTCTACCAAGAGTTGAGACCTCCAATATGGATCAATCCTCCCAAGAGACAGCGCTGGTGATCTGGCATGTGAAGCTCTCCTCATGTTGTTTCCTGCTACTTTGACATCCCCCATGCCAAAGTTCTCCTCTAAACTCTTCACCTCTCCAAAGTCCAACAGTGGTGAATCCAAAGACAAGATGTCTTTCATCAACTCTAGATCTAGTGGTCTCCCAAGTGGAATGCCCCCATGTAGTGAGACATGAATGTCAAGAGTAGATTGTACATATGGTTGGGCAACCTTGCCCTTGCCCTCACAGCACAAATCAGTTTGCCTCTTCCGTGCATTAGCTTTCTAAAATAGAGGAGGGTGTGTGCCTCTCATCAAGTGATGTTGTTCTTCCTTCCTACCTCCTCCTTCCATCTGCAATGCTTCACAATCATGCTGCTCACTGATTGTGCTTGGACCTCCATGTATGAGATCCAGGGGAACTTCTCGCAAGGATACAAGAATCCCTCCAGTTGGAGCATGTGCTCCTCCTCCCTCTGCATGAGGTACTAGATGTGCTCTAGATGTGATAGTGTTTTTGCCCTCATCTTCATCAATGTGGAGGGGCAACATCTCAACAATTGGATCCTCTTGTGAAAAAGTGATCCCCATGCCCTTTTGTTTAGGAATATGAACTAGAGGTCTTGCCTCTAACAATGTGTAATGCAAGATGTCAGCTTCTCCCATGGTTTTCTGAAGTGGAGTCTCCTCCATCACATGCAAGGTTTTTGTTCTCTCAAGTTTTTCTTGCTCATGTGTCTTAGGAAGTTTTCCATCAAACCTTCCCATCAATGTTTCAATGAATCTTGCTTAAGAGTTTTCAAAGAACAAGATTCAAAAATCCACCATGCATGGGCCTTACCTCTGAAATGCAGCGCTGCAATTCTGATGGCTTCATCTTCAGAAATGTGGTGTTGCTGTAAATAGGAGTCTAGCTCCTTCACCCAATCTCCAGCTGAACATGTAGGTGAGCCTTCAAAAGTAGATAGAAGAAATCTATCTGCATCCTGCTGCTTGCTCTCCTCCACTTGGATCTTGCAAAACTCTTGGAAATTGGTATGATCTCTAAACCTCTCAGTTTGAGATTCATACTCTTGCAACAAATCACTAAGAGTTCTCCTCTTAGGCATTCTCCCTCCTTTCATCCATCTCAAGATAGATCTGGGTACTTGACTGCGTTGTGCATCATGGTGTGTAGCTGCATGCTCACACTCACCATGTGAAAATCTAGATTCAGCTTTAGATCCAAACTCCTTTCTTATTTTCTCTAGCTCTCCTTGAAAGCTCTGCATAGATTTTGGAAGAAGCTTTGTAAGCCTGTCTTCTTTTCTCCCTTCACATACTGAAGCCTTCTCTTTTATGTCCATCTCTCCTGAAAGTGTAATGGCCTGAGATCCACAGGTTGAGCCAAGATTGAAGCTCTGATACCATTGTAATATCCCAAAATAGGGAAAATAAGCAGTATTGGGAATATCTCAAAATATTCCAAAAATGCACTGTTCAGCAATGCATTCACAGAAAAACGCATTTCCATAAATATATGTCGTAGAAATGAATATCATCACTTGGATCCATTAGACATATCCATCTAGCATCTAAGTCCAAGAGGAGATTAGAAAGAAATGAAACTAGGTGAGGTAAATAGACCTCCCACCACCTAGTATAGCTGAAAAACACTAAAACCCTAAACACTGCAACTCAGAAGAATGCACAAAGGAAACTGTGCAGTCTTAAGAGAGTTTTAACTCAGAAATTAAGTAAACAAATAGATCTGCTCATATATTAGACAATCAAGCTCAAAAACTGAGATCTAGTCTCCTTATTACAATTACAAGAAAACCCGGAAAGGGTTTCTTGTCATGCACCCTGCATACAAATGTGATCTTCAAAAAATTACTGAATAATCACTGCAACACTAAAGAATAAGAGTGCAGAAGGCTGAAAGATATCTAATCTGATGTAGATCCCTCAAAGGCTTCCTCCCATGAAAGGGTGAACCCCTCAATCACAAGGAAACACTGCAAAGAATCCATTAGACCATCCACTAAAGTTGCCTCCAAAAATAACGCATTCCCTAGCTGGAACAGCGTTGGGAATGTTGGGGAAATGTGTGGCTTGATGCCACATATCTGAAATGAGCTCAAGACCTCTCCAAACAGATCTCCCAAGTGAAGGAAATCTCCCTCCAATGGAAAACTAGCTCAGAAAGTGGGATTCCAAACCCTCCACTGCTGCACCCTGCAACACAGCACAATGACCTGCAGAAACTGCGCTGATGAAGTAAGCTGAAGCTTGGCCTGAAAACCTGATGTGAAAGATGAATGCAAACTCTCCCAAGAGGCTCCTCAAGGAAAGCAGTGGGATTCCCACTCGGGAACACCCGGTGCTAAACAGCATAGCAACCCTGCTAAACAACATGAGGAAGAAAAAGTCTGAGCAGACCAAAATAATACTCTAAAACATGAAGAATAATGCTGCCATCCTCTTCCTTAAATAAAATGTGAGTTTGTTTGCCCTTGGCCCCACCCAATTAAGTCATTTCCATCAAGAGATTCATCTCCCTCCAAAACTGCGTTATTCCTTCCTTGATCCCTGCTCCTCCACATCTGCGTTGTTGACTTAGTCAAAGTACACTGAATCAACTTGATATTATCCTTGTTCACACATGGAGGTGTTTTATTAAGCTGCAAGGAGTGTCTCCTTTCACGCTTGAAGTGTTTTTATTCCTCCTTAGGAGACTTATGGGATTTTCTACCCATTTATTCATCAGCTAAAAATATTGCTAACTCTAATGTTCCAGTTAGCTTTGAGGCTAAAATTTACGAACATTACAGAATATGTCGTGAATGAAAAGATCTTAGAGACAGTTGAGTAATCCTAGGAGGAGTGAGGATTTGAGGGATTTAAAAGCTTAATTTAGGACTTTGTTTGAGAAAAGAATGGAGTTGAAGAGATACTTCAGGAGAAAGTGAGAGATTGTTGGGTCTGAACTAAATTGGTTCATGACTCTGTATTTGTATAAATTGTTACCTTTTGAATAATTGGAGAGATATAGAGGTTAGGTAGTAAAAGTGTGAAAGAGAGGACCGATAACTGAAACAATTGATGAATCAAGCCACAAGGGAAAAAACTCTGTAATTTCTATTTTTAGAATAATAGATTGAAGTGTGGTGTGAGAAAAATTGTGTTTCTAGTTGCTATATTTCGTTTGAAAACCCAATTCTATATATATTGGTACCAGTCTTTTATTTTCTGAGTTTTATTGAACTGTCCGTGAATATCATTAAGGATTATTAAAGATCAAATCCTTTTCATGATCGAACGGTTGTCTTAACAGTTGTGAATTTAAATATGTTTTTATTGAACCTGGTATCTTATCTGGAAAGGTGTGGCGGACAAAATAACGTGCAACAGTAAATGGTCTTCAAAAAAACCACGAGTGGTATATCACATGCCTTTATAATGGTTTATGGTATTTGCTCAAACCGTGCGATACACTCCCGAAGGCTACACATAGCACAAGGACAAGCGAAGGAAACCACTTTATTCGCAAGTTTTTAAAGTCTTAAAAATTGTACTGTTTGGAATGCGATGACCGTCAGATTTGAAAGTTAAATAGAGGTGGAGTGCGATGATCATTGGTTTTAAGCAGTTAAAAGGGATGGTGGAGATTAGATATATAACGAGGAAGTAAAGTCAATGAATTAGAACAGTCAACGGTGATTATTCACGTTTTAAATACTTATGTTGATTGCTTCAATTTTGTTAAAATGCAAGTATATGTGATGGCTTTGTTTTCTGGTTGCACATAGTAATTTTAAATCATTTGATTGCATGAATAAATCCTATAAAATATAAGTTGTTGTTGGAAATCCGACATCATTAGAGCCCTGCCATCATTAGAGGTGAAAGGTGCAGCGTTGTTGCGTCATTTGGATTAGGTGCAACTTTGCTGCGTCAGAAGTATTCCTTCTTTTTCACTACTAGATGCAGCCTCGTTATCTTCTTGAGATGAATAGTCATGATCTATTTTTTTATTTCCTTATGGGGTTTTCTCCAAACTTCTAGTACTCCTTTATGGAAACTATTTTTCTGAACTTCCATTTGAACAATTAAGAGCAAGATGTCTTGGTCTTTTACATTTATAGCAAAATAACAACTTACTTGTAGATCGCTCCTCATTAGTACTTTCTTGATCTCCAACTCTGTCCTCTAGATGATCAATGACTTTCTTGATCTAACAACTTACACAAGAGTCCTCTTTGTGATCATATGCAATACTTGAGCAACTAGGATCTTCAACCTTTTCTAGCACCTGTTGATTTTCTCCTTCATATATGCAATGCAACTTATCCACATTTCTTTTGCAGTCTCACAATGTCCAATTTTATCAAAATCTATCTTAATCTTCTTGGCTTCACTATCATATTCATTCTTCTCCCCACTCTCTACAGAGCACCACACATCCAAGTCATAAGCCATTAAATAAGTTTTCATTCTTATCTTCCAAAATATATAGTTTGATCCATTCAAAAATGGTACTCCATTTGGCGTAAGCCAATCTAGATAAGCCACGGTCTCTTGTGATCTACTTTCTGAAGTGGATTGTGTTGCATCTGATTGCTCTTATCCATCAACGATTGGGAATAGATTGTCTTCATTGGCATCTCCTTACACTTCTACAACCTCTGGCACATTGCTTGTACATTCATAACCTTTGATATGGTTTTTCTTCTTTTGAGATGGCTTGTTCTTATATTTCGTTCTATTGGCCATAGTTACTTGGATCTACCTTCCAATGCTTAAATTGTTTCTAAAGGAACCTACTCTAATATTGATTGTTTGAAACAATGTTAACAATAGGAGGGGGTGAATCAGTATTAAGGCCACTTTTAACACTTACTTCAAATTATAATTTCACTTTACTTATCAATCAAACATGTAAGAAACACCATAGAGCATATCATAACCCACATAGCGGCATCATAAACATCATACACATATGCAACACAAAGAGACACCAGATGTATGTGGAAATTCATAAAGGGAGAAAACGACCAATCGTGTTTTTTTCTTTATGTAAATAAGCCCCAATTTGTTGCTACATTTTGTGTTTTGGCACCAACCAAAAGGAAGCAACCACTCTGTGATTTGCAAGCACCAACCCCTATTTGTTTTGTTGGCACTAACTAGTAGGAAGCACCAACTTCTAGGAGGCACTGACGCCCAAGTTGTTTCACAGGCACTCACATAAAGGAAACACCAATTCCCTAAAGTGCAGGACCAACCTGCTAAACCATACAGACCCCTTTTTCATCCATTTCCATACTTGAGTCCACAAGTGCTCTATTTTGTCAATATTGTTGCTCATAACTTCAACTCTCTCTTATCCTGATATATCACAATGCACTCACCATCCTTAGTCTCTTTCTCTACTTTACAACACACCTCATACTCAGATTTGATCACAACTTTTCAAATAAACTCTATCAACATAGTTTGACATAGTCTCAACCCTTTCAACACACAACCTTCTCGTCTCTTGATCTTCTTAGCTCACATGACTTACTCGAACACTTAGCCTTCTTGGCTCTCCACTTTCTCAGCTTAACAACTACTCTTCATACACTACATTCTCACTACAATCACACTTAATTCAACAATGTCATAGAGAGAAAACTCCATAAGACTTTTCTGTAACCTGAGAAGGTCCTGCATTGAATTTCTCATGGCTCGAGGAGGAACTGCAACACGTAAACAAAGATGAAGCTATTTTTCGATATGGCTCACCATCCCTGTAACTAGATTGTTATACATACACGGGACCCATGAATCTTCATTACTAATTTGCAATGCTTGAGATGTTTTCTCATTAAATTCTTCGTGGTGTTTTAAGGGATACTCGAGTATTGCTTGTTTTATCTTAGACTAGAAATCCATTACAACCTATACAACTCGATTAGGAGAACCATTAGTGAGCCCATCAACTCCAACAACTCCATTAGCTACTAACCTGCCATATTGAAGTCAATGTTGAGCCCTCAAACTTACTCCCTTTGCTCATGTGACCAGGTGTTGTGACCATGGACAAACAGCAAAGGTGCTTAACTCCACAGCTGCACCAAGCTCTTGCACCGACCACAAATGGTGACCAAAGGCTTTTAAATCATAGTCATTATTCCTTTGTTTGGGTTCAGGCGTTTTTGTTGTTGTGCACAAATGGATCACCCAAAATCCTGAATAGTAGACACCTGAATAGAGTGGGTCCCATGGCAGTTTGATGATACATGGATTCGAGGGTTTGAGAGTTCGTGGCATTTAACCTTTCCACTCTTGCAATGAAACCCGAACAACAGAATGCCCGAAAAAAAAAAAATGAAATAGAGCCTCCCTTTTTTTATTTTGGGCACACTAACATGACTTTTCAAAATATTCGACAAATAAATATTATAGGAAAACTTACAAAACACAACTCCCTAGTGTAAACCTTAAGGACAAGCCACCTCATCGAATGATGCCACAGTTACATCATGTTGACATCATCTAAGCCACATGGCCTCTCCTAGTGGTGCTATGTGTCACCTGGAAATGGGCCACTTGGACACCCTGAAAACGCCAAAATTCTCTACCACATGTCACCCTATCACGTCATGTTGACATCAACACACCATGTCATTTGCCACCTACGTGCCATGTCATTTCTATCAGCCAATAGGGTATGTCACATGTCCCTATGCTATGTCATTAGTACGAAAGAAAGGGGGTCCAAGGGCTTGTTCAAGGGTTTAGGGCATTTGCCTTGTATGCCTTTGATATATGCCTGAACCGACACTAGCTCAAATGACTGGGCCCCAAGCCAGTTCTGAGATTTAGGGCTCGAATGGCTCGAACTGGCTCAAATGGCCTTAACTAAATGCCAAACTTTAAAAGGCATTTTCTCATCAATCATTTGGAGTTTTTCTAAGTGCCATATACCATTAGAAAGGTATTTTTGAGGCCTATCCACTTGAACACTTTGCAAGAGTATTTGAGCTAATCCACTGCAACGAAAATGCCTTCAGATATAGGTCATTAGCCACTAAATTTTGCAAACAACAAACACATCAATGACAATTTGACATAAATGATTACCAATGGTGATTTTCCAACGGACTCCCCCTGAGCTTGATACATGCATGCATCTCATAAGCTATTCGAGAATTTATTAAGTGAATAAGTATTTAGAACCTAGTTTATATATCCATCTGAACACTTTGTAGGAGTATTTGAACTAATCCACTACACTGAAAATGCCTTTAGAGATAGGTCATTAGCCACTGAATTCTACAAATAGCGAACACACATCAATGACTATATGGCATCAATGATAATCAAATGTGATTATCCAACTGGTTCCCTCTGAGCTTGATACTTCTTGACATCAATGACTCATGATGCTCTCCAACTCAATATGGTAAAGATGTCATAATGTAATATAATGCCCTGCAAACATTTAACTCGTCAAAATAGAATAAAACAAACCTAGATCCATCTTAACTCTAGATATATCTTTTCACCCTAAAAGAGGTTTGCACCTCAAGAGATGTAATATAATGTCATGCAAACATTTAACTCGGTCAAAATAAAATAAAACAAACCTAGATCCATCTTAACTCTAAATATATCTTTTCACCCTAAAAGAGGTTTGCACCTCAAGAGATTTGATCCTCTCGCTGATAGATCCAAAGTTCAGATGGATCTAGGCTAGTTTAATTATTGATTATAATTATTTCTTTTGTTTTATTTTTTTAATTTTATTTTATTTTTATGTTATTTCCCCTATTCAAAATGTTTTAATTAATAACAATAATAATATTTTTAGTTTTGTGTAATTTAACAATGTTAACATAACATAACAATACATGACAAGTCTCTTGTCTTCCACCCTCGTAATGGCCTCTCAACTTAATAAAAATAAAAATAACCTCATTAAAATAAAAATAAAAAATTTACCTTATTTTTTTATTAATTTTTGCTGGGTAATTAAAGTAAATTTGACTTGGTCAAGTTACTCATGGTTTTTGAGCTATTAGTTTATGAGAACCCATGGTATTCATGTGGAGTATAGTCTATTTAAAAGGGGATTGAACCACCATAGATCATGAATCTAGGCATATAATTGATATATAATATTAATTGCATTCTTTTTATATAAAATCAATATTAGCCCTGCTATGTGGCAGCATCCTTGCAACTCAAAGTTTCAGCAATCTTTATTTGTTTTTTATAAAGTAGAAGTTTGAATTAAGAGTCCAACACAAACAAGGTTCACCAAAAATGAAAGTTTTTTTCTTTTGCTTTTGTCATTCATATCCAACATTGACAAGCCCATGAGTTGGAGTCATTGGTTAGTAACTTATGTGTTGACTTGTCACTTGCAACATAGTCAAACATAATATGTAAGGGGCATTCAGACTTGATTGAAGCTTGCACAATCATGTTAAGAGCATCCCACTAGTGGGCAAATCATTTTTCCATTCCACATTAGGATTAAGCCTAGAGGGTAAAAAAAAATAACCAAACTTAAGATCAAGTTAACTTGGTTAAGAATAAGGAAAAACAAGAATACTCAAATGATTCAACAATTTTGTCAATAATAAATATAAGAAACACAATAATTTTGTGGATAATCCAATTATATCTCAAAAACACGAACCTACTATCCAACAACTACCCACCCAATGCCAATGCTCTATGTTCTAAGTTACATAGAACCAATGCCAATGTTTCATTAAGGGAACATGTAGGCTTGCAAGACAAAAAGTAACAGGCCTGTGATGCAATAAAATCTCCCCAAAGACATAGAACCCTAAAATGATTGTCATTTGAATTCTTGACTAGGGTTCGAGTCCAGTTCGAGTCCAATCAATAACAACTTCATATTTTACTATAAAAAACATATAATACTGAAAGAAAATGTGTAGAAAAATGACAGAAACTACCAAGTTAAAACAAAAATACTATTTTTCATCTAAAATGCATGTATTGGTAAGAGAAATCTGCCATTATATAGGAGTTAAACTACTCATTTCATTTCAGACCATTAATAACATCCATTCAAATAAGAGGATAACCCTGTTTATGGTTCCAAAAATGAGGAGTTTGCTCTGGGGCAAGTATGTGCTCAGAGTGACCCTGAACTCTGTCAAGTACAGGTTTGGCAACATAACATGTCCCTGAACTCTGTCAAGTACAAGTATAAGTTTGGCAACATAATCATGTCTGTGGTGTGTTAATTACAAATCAAAAATGGCTTTTTCCTTTCTCGTGCTAATCAAATGAGTTGAATTATCCATTAAAAAGCAATTGGCAACTTCAGTTAAAAGAAATGCTGTTGAATAGCTCTGGGGCAAGTATGTGCTCAGAGGGACCCTGAACTCTGTCAAGTACAAGTTTGGCAACATAATCATGCCCCTGAACTCTGTCAAGTACAAGTTTGGCAACATAATCATGTCTGTGGTGTGTTAATTACAAATAAAAAATGGCTATTTTCCTTTCTCATGCTAATCAAATGAGTTGAATTATCCAATTAAAAGCAATTGGCACCTTCAGTTAAAAGAAATGCTGTTGAATAGCTCCTATTTTAAAATCTGCTTCTCAGAACTGTTAGCTGGCCCTTGTTACAAGCACTCTTCTTTTATGCCAAGGAATCCATAAAGTTGTTACATTTTCTGTTTGCATGCGCAAAAGACTTCAAAAATAAAGACAGTGAATGAAATGTCATACTGATTGAAGCTGCTCACAACTTTCGTTGAATCCTTTCGACTGAAAAACACTCACTGCAAGTCTTCTTGTCAACGATCAGCTTTCACAGCTTTCTCTCCATAGTAAACATCCCGCAGGACGGAGGAGAATTCGGGATTCCCATTAACATACTTTTCCAAGAACCGTTTCTCTGTGTATGTAACAATATTTGGAAAGAACCGTTTCTCTGTGTATGTAACAATATTTGGGGAAATCCTCTCTTTCTTCAACAGTTGCATCGACTTCAAGGCCTTCATTACTCTATACCGAGGGATTATCCTCGTCTCCAAGTCACATGTCAACAAAGCGGAACATGAAACAAAATCATTCAATGGAAGTCCCAGTGATTTGACCAGAAAATCTACATTTCGTTTCGGTTTTTCCTCTGAGTGTCCCAGAATCCACGGCGATCGACTTGAGAACTCGTAAATCTGATTTTCGGAGAAACCTAAACTGGTCAAACACTGCAGTTTTCGATCTATCTTTTCCTTCCCCATTCCTAGCAACGCACGCAAAGCGTGCCCAAATATCTTGTATCCTCTCTCAAGCCCCAGACCCTCCATCACTTTACATTACTCCATAACTTTTTCCTCCGTATACGTGAAAAGACGGGGTTGCCTTGCCAATAACTTCGATAATGCATCGCCCTCAACACCCAATCTTTGCAAGACTGAAATCGCAGATTTAAGCTTATCCTCACTCAGATTAAGAATGGTTGAATTCGTATAAACAAGCATGCATATATCCTCTTTGTTCATGATAGACCTTAGGAAGCTGAGCCTAGACTTTAAGTATCTTTCGAATTTACATAAGAGAATCCAAGGATTGAAAAGGACCGCCTTTCGAATCTGAGTAGGGGTGGTCAAACCACATTCACTTAACAACTCCAACCCTTCCTCCAAATCCTGGCTTGGTTTATGCAGCAAGACTTTGCGAAGTTTAAAAACTTTTGAAACATCTTTCTCTGTCATACCGCATTTGTTGATTAAAAAATCTGTGACTACTCCCCTGTCTGGTGGAGTTGGGGATCGGGTTGCTGTTTCCGTACAGAATTTGGCGGTTTTTATGTGGGGATTTGCATCAATTGCAAGAGGACAAAAAAGCAAAATTGGGATCGATACACGAGAGGATACTAAGGAGAAATTGTTCATTATCAAACGTTTCCATATTCGCTGAATAGACATTATCTTTGCAACAGTGAAATCGCAGATTAAAGCGTACCCTTGCTGAAATTAAAAGCACAAACAGAGAAATAACTACCTGGAGGAGCCCGCCGGATTGGATGTCTGGATGAATGTCGTCGTAGATGCTTCGGAGGGCAAAATGTTTTGGAAGAGCAGAAGTGAGCACGGTGCTGTGCCGATTTAGGGTTTTTTTTTTTAAGTTAGGGTTCGACGGTGGTGAGATGAGGTTTAGGGTATTATGAGGCCGGGCGATCCTATGTGATGACATGGAAGGAGTTGGATGCTTCCATCGGCCGCATGGATGAATGTCGTCGTAGATGCTTCGGAGGGCAAAATGTTTTGGAAGACCAGAAGTGAGCACGGTGCTCTGACGATTTAGGTTTTCATTTTCAAGTTCGGGTTCGTCGGTGGTGAGATGAGGTTTAGGGTTTTATGAGGATTGAGGGATCCTATGCGGTGAGAGGGAAGGAGTTGGATAGTTTCATCAGCCACATAAAAAGAAAGTGTGTGATACATATGGCCATTACTCTTAGATTAGATTTAAGACTTTTATGATTCATAATTTAGATAAATGTTTTTAGAATTAATCACATTATTAGAATTTGGTTTAATGATGTGATTAATTGGAAAGATATTTATCTAACGTATAGCTATTGTTATAAATTAGCTTATTTTACCTCTCGATCGGGGTGTACAACCGCCAGAAAGGAATCCGGGTAGTGGCAACTTGGCGTGCGCTCCCGCTCCATGCCATTAAGAACATTAATGATGGCTTGTCAGGCAAGTTCGGTGAAGTGTGTGAACACACAAATCGGAAGGATGTCGCGGGGTGGCCAGGTTGGTTTGACAGACCGCAGGAGGCAAGTTTCTGTTAAGGTATGTGTGCTCCCTCCACCCCTTCATTCATTCATGCATGGTTTATTGCATGCAATTGTCTGGAGGCGACAGAGGAGGAGGCTCAGCGACTTGCATTCGATCAATCTTTCGATCCTGTCAGGGTATGTTTCTGTCATTCTATTAGCTTTCATGAAGCCAATTGATGTTGTTTTGTTTAGATTACTATACAGTCATGTTGGGTTGGGTTCGATAGAGAACTTTTGCTCTGTTTCCCCCAAAATGCAACTAGTCTCTCCGTGTTTCCGTGACCCATGCATTCTGTCTGCCTAGACCTTATCCCCTGTTCGCCTACAAGGTTGCATAAATCCTAATATTCTGTTCACAGACCTCTGCCTTTATTGGAATTTAGGGACTAAGTTTCGACACTGTTTATTAAACATTATGCTTACTCGAGTTGTCAAACGAAACAAGCTCCTAAGCTGCCAATTCAGTCAATTCCAGTTTCGGAATTGTTTCTACATGATTTTTTCTGGTCAAGTCTTTTATCTGGTCAATTTTCACAGTTGCGCACACTGGCAACGTCCTCTTACACTTTGTTTAGCTTCCATGCGCACAGCTTCCACCCTCAAGACGCATTCACATTTGTTTCAGGGTAGATCAAGGAAGAGAATAGGGGTTTTCTGTTCCTCTGCCAATCAAACAGTCCCTCACCTTTGCCCTCTAAATTCGACTTCAAACCCTCACACTTATCATCCTTTGTTTATCGTGCACACCGGTCTCACCATTCCAAACCGTGTGGTCGCCTGTCGTTGTAAGAGGTTCATTCATCATAAGGTTAGATGGAACATTAATATATGAAATTGTTTATTGTATACTGTCAAGAGGTCCACGGTCCAAGATTATGAATCCCCATACCGGATGCAGAGTGTACCCAGGAGGGTTGGGTTCCAGTGTTTGTATGTTAATCAAGTCATCAACACTCAAAGGTGGCACACGGATTGTATCAATCTAACTCCTTACATCGTTGCTGTTCAATTTTGTCTGTCAGTATTTTTAAATAGGCACCTTCCAACAATGGGAAAACGACGTACAAGGGTTGAGGTTGTCAAAGGAAAACAACAAGTTCAGTTAGAGCATGCCCCTATGAAACAGGGTCACAAAACCAATCAAGAGCACTTGGAAACATTAGCAGCAACTTATGTGATGGGAAATTCCTCCACAGTTCATCAAGAAATTCATGGGTGGGAAAGGGAAATCCAGACCGAACCTGAAGACAACGAGGCAGCAGCAGAGATTTTAGATTTCATAACAGATCCAGGCAACACCTGAGGTCGCCTAACTTTATTCAACTAGACTATCCACACCTACTGGATAGTAAAATGTCTGATAGCGAAAGCTATTCAGAGTCTTCAGCCAGCTCATGCTAAGGCGGACCCAGCAAAGCCAGACCCTTGCCTTCAAGCACAGCTTCTGGATATCCAGGACCAGCTCTAGCACATCAAGATAACACAATATCAGGCAGCAGATCGAGTAAGCAGATTGGATGATAAAGTTGGCCGAATGGAGAAGCTCCTTCAATAGCTTCAACAAGCATAAATGCCTGGGTCCAATGTCAAAGACCCAGCACCAGTCTCTTCATCAGATGGATAGCAGCTTTAACTATTCTAAATTTTGATGCATTTTCTAGTTAGATATGAACTTTCTTTATGTTTTATGAATGTACAAACCGCAGTAGTAGGACAGATAGCACATGAGAAGTTTAGACGTATGAAACAATTTCAGTTTTGGTTTGCTTTTCGCACTTTCAGATGGCCAACAAACATGGTTTCCTTCGGACAGGTTGAAGCCAAAGTCTGACTTTTATATTTCGTAGCGTGTCTTTCAAATATAAATAGAAAATTGTATGGTCCTACCAAATTTACAACAACAACAACAACAAAAAAATTAGCTTATTTTATGCATTGTTAAGTGGTGTTTTGAAAGTATTTTGTAAATAATAATCATTTATTTGGAAACGTTGGATGATTTGACATATATATTTGAATTTTTCTTGTTTGTATTTGACTTTTTTTAAGTTGGAAATTTAATTTTTATATATTATTATAAGATTGTTGAAATGGTAATGAAAATTAGTAAAATTAATATTTATTTTTTAATTTTATACTCATGAAAATAACATATTCAAAATAAGTTTTATCACCACTTTATGCTTAGAGCTTTAGCATGGTGATTTATATTATTTCATTACTCTCAAATTATACATAAAAATTTTCTCATAATAGACATAAAGATGCCAAAAATGGAGAAAGGTGGTGCTGGCCTCACACCATTTTATTGGAAATAGTGTCTTTTAATAACCAATATGGGCTCAACTAATTTGAGTTTGTACAAATCTTTTAGGAATAAAGTCTTCCAACATATTATCGACATTACTTGTATTTACTTTTTCCCCAAATCTCCTCATGATTTCATAGTTAGATCATCATCACTTAATGCACTAAATTGTTGCTCAACGTGACTGTACATTTTATATCGCTAGTTGAACAATGAATTAATATGTTAAGGGCATGCACCTCGTTGTTTTAACCATATACGTTTTGTTTACCATTCCAACATATTATCATATATACATTTCTTGTTAGAGTTCAATTGAAGAAAAGAGCAAGAAAAAGGGTCTATGGATATTGCTAGCTCTGCTAATCAGCTCACAGTTGTTGCATTCTCACGTTTATGAATATAGAGGTAAGAATTCATAAAGGTAAGAAATACTAATAGTGGGAGTTACAATGAGAGTGGATAGGTGATGAATTACAACGGGACCTATTATATTCTAAATTAATTTTGTAGGTTTCCTTAGATTCATCATCATCACCTCACCTCTTAGAATCATACATTCAAAGCATAATAATTTCTTATTTAATGGTATTTGCATCATAAAATTATCTTCAATGACTCCAACCTAGAATATGCGCAATAGAATAATAGAATATTTAGCCATTTGTAGTTTCTCAAGATTAATTTTAAACCTTTTTTCTTAGAGAAGTATAGCAAATAGATAAGAGAAGTTTATCCACGTCCATTTAATATGTGATCTTCATACATATTTTCCAGAGCTTTTTATAATGTATTTAAATTGTTTTGATGTAGTAGTAAGGGGGTTTTAATGGATATCTAAGAACAACTCTTAACCTCTAAAGCAATGCTAATGAATTATATCACATGTGAGTTGAAGAATAATGTTGTAGTTAGATTTTAAGGGCTAAGGTTCTTATTGTCTCCCTTTATATATGCACATATGCATTTTATATGAGCACTTGTAACATCCTTGGGCTAAAAGTTCATGTAATAAAAGTTAATAAAGGAAAAATAAGACCACATGAAAAGGACACTTATTCCAAGCTTAATGTTGGGCAAAACATCCTAGTGTGGGTGTTCATTTGGTTTATTATGGCTAAGGAAATTGGAAAAGACAATGGCTAAGGATTTGGAAAGACAAAAAGGTATTTTGGCACATTATTTATGAAAATAATGGAAATTAGAACAAAAGGAAGGTGAAAGGTCACATGTTGCATGTGGGGAGGAAATTAAAGGGAAAATAAAAGAAATTGAAGAAAATAGAGACATTGATTATAAAAAGGATTTTGAGAATCAGTTCATAGCTTTTGTCAGTTGAGCCTTTTTGTTAGTTTAGTTTTGGTATTAGTCTCAAAGAGGAGAAGTGCACCAAGAGGAGAAGGAAAGAAAGCAAGCAAAGGAAAGGAAAGTCAAAGCAAAGTAAAGAAAAGGAAAGCAAAGGAGGACAAGGAAAGTCAAGGAATGCAAGGATCAAGCAGCTTCAGCTGGAATACTTGCAGGTAAAAAGTCGCATGTGTGGTTTCCTAACTAGTTTTGACATGCATGGTATGTGCATGTTGGTATTTGGTCCTCTTGTTGTCATTGGCATGGGTTTTTTTTTGGTTTGTCAATGGATTTTAGCCTAGCCTTGCCATTTTCGAATAGTCATGGTGTGATGGGGTTGTTCTCGATTTGAGCTTTGGATTTTCGAAAGATTTTGGATCCGGGTGAGGTGGTCTCAGGAAAAATCCCAAAGGCCTGGGAATCCCTTGACTAGTAATGGCGGGATACATGGTAAAGCCTGAGGGTGGAGACGAGAAAATTCCTCAAGTTATTGGTGAAGAAATTATGAGGCATCCAAGCTTGGTTTGGTTTTGTGATCTCGATACCAGTTTAGGAGAGATCACAGTATGGTGAGGGTGGAGGTGGTTTAACCTCTGGATTCCCTTGGTTGTGTTTGGATCGGCTTGTCCCATGAGATCCCACATTCATGCTTAGAATATGCTACGGGGGTGATTGGCTAAAAGAAATATTTGGTTCAACCAATCTATGGTCAAGTGGTACGTGGAAGTCCCGAACCTGGTTGGCTTTTGCCTATGTTTAATAAGAGCTAAGTTTCTCTTGATTTTGATGAGTAAATGTACTTGTTATTATGTGACTTTAATGGTTTTTTCTATCATTTTTATTTATCTGGTTATATGTTGGTTATAAGCATGGTTTTATGACAGATCTATGTTATGGCTCTTATCATGTTGTTTGATAAATGATTGGTTAATGAATGCATGACCTAATTGGTGTTATGAAAATTATTGTGAAAAGGCATTCATCCTTCTTTTTAAACCTCATATAAGTTTCAGATCTCTATGTTCAGATATGCATTCATGACCTGTAGATTTCATGTTTATCATGTGTTTGACAGAACGAATGTCATGGTTGGGCTTGGTTAGGTCAAGTCCTTGATCAAGTGTTGTGTTAGAGGCTTTTTCTTGGTGTTATTTATTGTCTCAGAAGGTATCATCAAATTCTGGGAAATAGTTTGGAGACTAGCCCTGGAAAAGTGGCTTAAATATCGAAGTCTATGCCACATAATTGGCTGAAAAATATTGTGGTCTCTCCCTTGCGGAAATTGTGGGAGTGACTGGAGGGTTCTAGTCACATGTATGCCTTGTCATGGGAGCGACTGGGGGTTTAATTCATTGAAAGGCTAGGTCAACTCAGGGGTTGGGCACATGGAGTGGTGGATTATCTCTTGGGGGTCCTGAAGCACCCGAGGGAGGTTTGTAAGGTATTTTTTTGTCGACTCCATTTCCTTAAGGTTATATAGGAGGTTGAGTCATGTCATAGTAGCCCTCAGCTCATGTTTACCCTGGGAAAACAGGTGAAAGTGGGTAAATGTGGGAGGAGGCGTCGTTACAGGGTGATATATTCAAAGGATGGTTCAAACACTTGGACCAGATGGGTTTAATGCATGTATTTTCATGGTTAAGTTTGTCATGCATGAGGTTATGGTATGATGGTTATGTCATTATGATGTTATTTCTATGTTATGATGTTGATGTGTTGGTTGACATAGAGAAGGATTTGTGGATCATCAAAGTGAAGTTGCAACACTAGACTTAAGAGTACAGGTAGATCATCATACAAGTTTGTATGTTGGGCATACAAGTATGTTGTGTTGAAATGGCACCCAAAGGGGGCTTCTGATTTAATTTTCCCTTAATTAAATTGGAAGAGAAATTGTAATTTCATCTCATGACAGCTTGTATTAGTTAACTAAGTTAGAAAGACTAAGTTATCTTAGGAAATTTGAGTTGAGGATTTGAGAGGAGGCATGTAGAGTTCTCCCATGATTTTAGGAGGTCCAGTTATAGTTATTTGTGAGTTGTAATTAGTTAACTCAACTAATTGAGTTAAAATCAATTTAACTAGTTCTAACTGATAGATGAGCTAGTGAGAGGTCTAGTGAATTAAATTCGATTTAATTCACAAGTAGTGATCAATCAGTTAACTCATAATTCGCTATAAATAGTTGTTGCATGTCAGTTCTAAGGAAGGCTCAGTTGAGATTGAGGTTAAAGGGATGATAACTATCAGTTGTATAATTAGAAAATTGTACAGGTCAGTTATAGAGTCATCAGGATGCCTTGAAGGAGTTGCACAATCAATTCTTAGGAATTTCATATTTAATAGGGCGACAATTCCTCCATGAATGCGTGAGCAAGACTAGTTAGACATAGGCTGAGAATTGGTTAAGTATTTGACTGATTTTGCCTAGATCGGTGTGAAATAGTTGGCAGAGTGCATGAGTTTCTCAATGAGAGAAAAGCATTGTATTGTTTCATGGTCTTGAATTTATACAATATACATATAGAAAGTTTTTGAGCAGTGTGCTTTCCCCAAATACATCTTATGTTGTGTCATTGATTGTTTCTTTCTATTACTTGTTATGCGATTGTGCGGACGTGTTTTATTTCCACAATTGTAGAAGGATTAAATATTTTGTTTTAGTACATTACAAGATTAGATTGAATCTTGTTGATAGGTTTTCTACATGTTGGTTAATTATTGTTATAAGCATTAGGGATATGTATGTTGGTCTATGGTTGTTGTGGTTACATGTATGATATATGTTAGTTAACCAGTGTGATCATATGTACTTGTGTTGGTTATTCATGAAGGATAGTAACTTGTCGTTATTGTTGATCAGATGTATGTTGGTCTATGGTTGTTGTGGTTACATGTATGATATATGTTAGTTAATCAGTGTGATCATATGTACTTGTGTTGGTTATTCATGAAGGATAGTAACTTGTCGTTATTATTGATCAGTGGTTTTCATTAATGTCAACCCAAGCAGCACTAGGGGCTACCCCGATCTTGCATGGAAATTTTGACCTACCAAATTACTATATTCCAAGTCAAGGATATTTTTTATGGTTTCTAATTGTCGAGATTTTTTCGTTGATATATGGCTCTCCACGTAATTCTTCACCGTTTGAGAGATATTCATGTTTGAAGTTAGTAACCCCAGTTAGTGGGCTAAAACCTCGTGGGGTTGTGGCATGATACTAATCATTGGTTGTGGTTATTGAACAATCAATAATTAATAATTTTTAAGCTCCTAAAATCCCTCCCACATTCACTTGTTAAATACCCTCACAACCTAAGCATTTATATAAATTGTGCTCCTCATATCCTCCTCATGTAGGGATTTCACTACTTGAAACAGGTCATCGTGGAATTTTCGCTATAATTTTTTTCTATGAAGGTACAGAAGCTGATATTTTTATCACGCAAAGCCGAAATCCTGAGGAAGCTCGTGTAAAAATTTCAGAGCATGGTTCGCAATATTTTTGGAGATATGATCTGTGGAAGTTAGGGTTTTTGCAGGCTCCTGAACTTCATCTCAAAGAGGTTACCTTGGGAAAATCATCATAACTCTCTCTCTGAGCATCAGATTGGAATTATGTAAAAATTGGCAGATAGTGCACAGACTAGTTTTCTGTGTATCAATTTGAGAGCCGAAGGAGGAAATAATGACACGTGGCACGTTGTACAAGTTCGCTCTACTGAACCAGTCCATAAATAGGTCATTGTGAGAGATTGGGCATAACTTTGTCTTGAAGAATCCAAATTGGGTCAGACCTATGGAATTGGAAATAAGACTCAGATGGATACTACAGGACTGAAAATCACATATTGGGGATATGAAATAACAGAGATACATTAGATTCAATATTGAGCTCCTAGAAGGCAAGAAAAAGCTAGATCATGTGATGTCAAGGGCTGCAAAGGACTAGACTTTCTAGGGCAGCAAAGTAAAGCAAGGTGCAACAAAATGATGTAGCAGAGGTAAGCTCCAGGTAAGTATATTTTGTATATGCATGTTCATCTCTTAATTGCATTAGGTTCTTTGTTTGTTTTGTTGAGATTCAATAAGATGATGAGCTTAGTGAAAAGAGTCGCCTTCACTAAGTGGGCCCACAGGCTATTTTTGGCGCAAGTCTATTTTTAGACTATGTCTATTTTTAGACATGTCGATCATATTTCAGAAGTTGCAGAATGCTATTTGTGGATGGTTCATAAAGTTGGAAAATAGATGAAATTCTATTTTTAGAATATTGGGCAAAGTCTATTTATAGATCGTCAATCTAAAAATAGATGCATGTCGATTATTATTAGCTCTTAATAATAATCAGACTCTAAACAGCAACTTATTCTCTTGGAGCACTTCAGTTCAGTGCACAAATTTGGCACAACAGCTGACAGAAGGAATTGCGCTATTCCTAAGGGTTTACTGGAGCTATTGCATGGAGGACTAAGTTAGAACTCAAGTGGCAGGGTTATGACACAGTTGGAAGAAGTAGTTATGTAGTTGTATTCATTTTAACTCAGTTAGACTCAGTTGAGCTAGTTGTATCTAGTCTAACTAATTGATACACTAGTGAGAGTGGAGTGAATTAATTAGTTAATTAATTTATAAATAATAACTCATTAATCAACTGAACAATACATCAGTTAACTACAGTGCATGGCAGTTTCAGTGGAGACCAGTGGAGAGATAGGTGAAAGGGCAAGATAGACTATCTGTTGTGACTATTAGTGATGCATTGATTGCATCAAACACACAGTGGAGATGCCAATGAGGATTGCACAGTCAATCAAAGAGTAATTCGAATTCATTCAAAGCTATTCTTCATCGGATATTTCGCAGTGGAGGCAGCCTAGCAGGTGGCAAAGATCGGTGGATGGATTTGCAAGATTGGGCCTGATTAGTGTATGACGATTGTACTGTACTGAGAGCTTGTGATAAGCTTTGTATGTTTGTATGAGATTGTCATATGATCTCCATGTTACATAATATATAGTTGGGGTTTTCAACTTCACGCTTTCCGGGTTAAAAACTATGTTATGTGCGATTGATAAAAAAATTTTATGCTTCACATGTGTGTGCAATTAATTTTTTCGCAAAAGATTAACAAGTGGAATAGATTTAGTATCTTGCATAAAGTTAAATAGTGTGAGATCAGGTGGATCTTAGACATATGCATGCTTAGTGCATATAATTTCTACATCGTATCAGAGCATTGTTGATTGAAGATTGCAATTGTGAAGTGAGTTTGTGCTGGTGGACAATTCGAATTTACTACAGAAGATTCTTGGTGCAGAAATCGAGTATACATTGAAATGTCTTTCAACAGGTTGAGATTGGAGTATGCCCTTGATGGGAGCTTGAATTACATATCACGGAAGGATAGGATGGAGGCAGTGCTGGAGGATAATGGGCTGAAGGAGTTCATCGATAGCGATGTTCCTAAGCCGGGATCTAGCGATGCTGCATTACTTGATGCATGGAAAAAGAAGACTGCAAAGACAAGGAGCATTCTGTTGGAAGGTGTGAAGGACCACATTGTGTCCAGCCTTCATGGGAAAGCCACTCCATTCTTAATGTGGAAGGCTTTGACAGATTTGTTCCAAAGCAGAAGTGACCAAAGGAATTTGGCGCTTAAAGACAAGCTCATAAAAATAAAAATGGTGAAAGGCATCAGTATTCCAAAATACCTCACGAAGTTTGTCCGCTGCAAGGATGAACTGGGAAGTGTGGGGGTTACTGTTGATGAAGAATACTTGGTGAGCTTGGCTCTCCTTGGGCTTCCGAAGAGTTGGCATAGCTACGAAGACTCTGTCAATGGATGGGAGAAACTGCCAGGATGGGAGCGACTTTGGTCATATCTTGTGCAGGAGGAGATAAGGGGGGGTACCAGCGATGGATCTTCCTCAAAGAATGAAGATGAATAAAATTTCTCTTTGGCTGCCAAAGCAAGGAAAGGGAAGGGGAAGAAAAATCCTTCAAAATCCGGTGCTAAAGGCAAGAAGCAGGATTTGTCCAAAGTGAAGTGTTTTCACTGTCACGAGCATGGACATTTCACCACTAACTGTCCACAGAAGAAGAAGACTAAGCAAGCTGCTGGATCTGCAGCTAGAGAGGCCTTAGCCTCGCAATTTGAGCTACATTTTTCTTTGATCGCATGCTTGTTTTCAAGATGCATGGGATCGGTGTGGTATCTTGATAGTGGTGCATCTTTCCATATGATGGGAGACAAAGAGTTGTTTAGTGACTTGGAGGAGAAGGACCTCTAGATGCATATAGAGATGGGCGACGATGGTCGGTACAGTGCGACTGGCATTGGGACCATTACCTTTGAGAGGGAGTCTGGTAATCCATTCTTGTTAAAGAATGTCATGCATGTTCCAAGTCTGAAGAAGAACTTGGTCTCAGTCGCAATGCTGGAAGATAGGGGTTATGATGTTGTTTTCAGTGAGGGAAAAGCCTTCCTTCGACATAAAACAATGGTTCAAACCAAGAAGATAGGGGTTCGAATTAATAACCTCTACAAGTTGGAGGTAGATGCCTGTGCTGCAATGGTGGGCAAAGCAAAAGAAGTGGTGAGCCGCAATGAGGGTGAATTATGGCACAGGAGATTGGGCCATATTCACTATGGCACTTTGAAAATTTTGCAGAAAATCTCTACTGGACTTCCCAATGGTACTCTTGCGCAGTCAAATCAGTGCAAAGGATGTACAATGGGTAAGTTTGTGAAGACCACCTTTCATGAGAATGAGAACCGTGCTTCAGTGATCCTGGAGAGAATTCACACAGACGTGTGTGGACCATTCTCGGTTGCTTCAATAGAAAAACACAGGTATTATGTGATATTTGTTGATGAATTTTCTCGTAGATGCTGGATCTTCTTCATGTAGAAGAAGAGTGAAACATTCTCAAAGTTCTGTGAGTTCAAGGGATTGGTGGAGAAGGAGTCGGAAGGTGAAAGTCGAAGAGCGATAATGGTGGTGAATAACACATTCTCTCCGGCGAATTCAAAGACTTCTGTAGCAAAGAAGGAATTCGAAGAGAACTCATAGCGCCTCATAACCCACAACAGAATGGGGTCGCGGAGAGAAAGAATAGAACGATCGTGGGTGTTGCACGAGCGATGCTGCATGACCAGGGCCTACTGATGCACTTGTGGGCGGAAGCATGCAACACTGCAGTTTATGTGAAAAACTGTTGTCCTTATAGAGTACTTGGCATGAGTACACCCGACGAAGCTTTTACTGGTAAGAAGCTTGATATTTCTCATTTGAAGATTTTTGGCTCACCTGTTTACATTCATGTGACGAAGGATGCCAGGAAGAAGTTGGAGTCGACTGCAGAAGTTGGGATATTTGTGGGGTACACAGAAACACCCCATAACTATCATGTGTATTTTCCAAACAATCGGATGACTGTTATGCGACGGGATATAAAATTCAATGAGGCGAAAGCCATGCAGTTGTCGCTTGAGAGGGAGCTACACTTGCATGCGGAGGAGGAACTTCTTGTTCACAAAGATGAGCCTCTGGATGTGGATTAGCAACAGGAGGATATTCATGGAGTGGAGGAGTCCACTCATGCAGAACCAAACATCAAACAAGGCAGGAAGCGTACCACAGAAGCTGAGAGACTGAAGGTGGATGCGGCACAGAATGTAGGAGTTCCTACATTATAGCGCATACAGAGATAGTCACCTGATCGATATACTGGATACATGGCTCTTATGAACAAGTGTATTGTGAAAGAGCCATCTTCTTTTGAAGAAGCAGCACAGGAGCCCACATGGGTAGATGCCATGGTGGAGGAGTATGACTCCATTGTCAGAAAAAATGCTTAGGAGATTGTTCCAAGGCCGGTGGGAAAATCAGTTGTAGGATCAAGATGGATCTACAAGGTAAATCAAGCTGCTGATGGAAGCGTCGAGAAGTATAAGGAAAGATTTTTTGCCCGGGGCTTCTCACAGATTGAGGGGATTGACTATGAAGAAACCTTTGCACCTGTCACATGGTATTCTTCCATACGGACCATCCTTGCTCTCTCAGCGCAGATGGGTTGGCACATTCATCATATGGATGTGAAGACTGCGTTCCTTAATGGGATCATTGAGGAAGAGGTGTACATTGAGTATCCTGAAGGATTTGAGATCTTTAGTAGCGAGTCGCATGTGTGTAGATTCAAAAGAGCGTTGTATGGGCTGAAACAAGAACCTCGTGATTGGTACACTCGAATCGACAACCATTTCACTAGACTTGGCTTCACCAAGAGTGAGGCGGATGAAAACCTGTACCAGATTGTGGTTGAGGGTAAGCTTTTGATCATTGTACTTTATGTTGATGATTTGATACTAACAGGTGGTGAGCAGTTGATACACTCATGCAAGGTTGATCTTGCAAAGGAGTTTGAGATGAAGGATTTAGGCCTCCTTGATTATTTCCTTGGATTGGAAATATGGTAGTGGGAAGGTGAACTGTTTGTGTCTCAAGGCAAGTATGCCTGGGAGATACTGGAGAAGTTTCACATGCAAGGCTGCAAGCCTATCGACACTCCTCTTCCAGAAAATTGGAAGAAAGAGGATGCTACATTGGCAGAGGTAGTGGATGCCACTGTTTATCGACAGTTGGTGAGTTTGCTCATGTATTTAGTCAATACAAGACTGGACATATGATATGCGGTGAACTAGCTTTAACAAGCAATGGTTAAGCCTACCAAGCTCTTTTGGAAGGCAGGCAAGCATGTCCTGAGATATCTCAGGGGCACATCTAAGTATGGTTTATGGTACAGACAGACGGATGAGGTGAATTTGCATGGCTTCACGGATGTAGATTGGGCAGGAATCCCAACAGACAGAAAGAGCACATCAGGAGGGATTTTCAGTATCGTATCTACAACAGTTTCTTGGTACAGTAGGAAACAAATATTTGTGGCACTTAGTTCAGCGGAAGCAGAATACATGGCAGCAAGTTTAGCCACATGTGAGGCTATCTGGATGAGGAAGATTCTAGTTGGTTTGTTCGGTTCACATTTAGATCCCACGGTGATTCATTGTGATAATCAGAGTTGCATTAAACTCTCGGTTAATCCTGTGTTTCATGATAGATCTAAACATATTGATATTCGGTATCATCATATCAGAGATTTTGTGCAGCGGAAGATCATGTTGCTTCAGTACATTCCCACAGAGGATCAGGATGCAGATATTCTGACTAAGGCGCTCACCAAAAGAAAATTCGAATACCATAGAGGCAGGATGGGGGTGAAGGATATTCCCTATCTTATTGAGAGGGAGTGTTGAGATTCAACAAGATGATGAGCTTAGTGAGAAGAGTCGCCTTCACTAAGTGGGCCCGTAGGCTATTTTTGGCGCAAGTCTATTTTTAGACTATGTCTATTTTTAGACATGTCGATCATATTTCAGAAGTTGCAGGATGCTATTTGTGGATGGTTGATCAAGTTGGAAAATAGATGAAATTCTATTTTTAGAATATTTAAGTCTATTTATAGATCGTCAATCTAAAAATAGATGCATGTCGATTATTATTAGCTCTTAATAATAATTATATCCCCTAAAAAACAACTTATTCTCTTGGTGCACTTTGTTTCAGTGCACAGATGTGGCACATCAGTGGATTGAGGGAATTACGCAATTCCCAAGGGTTTACCGGAGCTAATGCGTGGGGGACTCAGTTAGAACTCAAGTGGCAGAGTTATGACACAATTGGAAGAAGTATTTATGGAGTTTTATTTAGTTTAACTCAATTAGACTCAGTCGAGCTAGTTGTATCTAGTCTAACTAAATGATACACTAGTGAGAGTGGAGTGAATTAATTAGTTAATTAATTCACAAATAATAACTCATTAATCAACCGAACAATACAACAGTTAACTACAGTGCATGGCAATTTCAGTGGAGAGCAATGGAGAGATAGGTGAAAGGGCAAGATAGACTATCTATTGTGACTATAGTGATGCATTGATTGCATCACACACTCAGTGGAGATGCCAATGAGGATTGTGTAGTCAAGTATGGAGTAATTCAAATTCATTCAAAGCTATTCTTCAGCAGAGATTGCGCAGTGGAGGCAGGCTAGCAGGTGGCAAAGATCGATGCATGGATTTGTAAGATTGGGCCTGATTAGTGTATGATGATTGTACTATACTAAGAGCTTGTGATAAGCTTTGTATGCTTGTATGAGATTGTCATATGATCTCCATGTTACGTAATATATAGTTGGGGTTTTCATCTTCAGGCTTTCTTGGTTAAAAACTGTGTTATGTGCGATTTTTTTTTTTTTTTATGCTTCACATGTGTGTGTCATTAATTTTTCCGCAAAATATTAACAAGTGGAATAGATTCAGTATCTTGCATAAAGTTAAATAGTGTGATATCAGGTGGATCTTGGACATATGCATGCTTAGTGCATATAATTTCTACATGTTTAGCACTAACATATGCTCTACAGGATGAGGTAAGTTTTTCTATTATCATGTCATGGGCATTTCCTTGAAGAATTTTTTCAGGTATTATATATTCATCACGATAAGACTCAATGCATGATCTAATGTTCTGAAGAGTGAGAAATGGTAGCATGACAAGAGCAGCAATCAAGGCGCAAACCAACATCAAGAAGTTCACCACATGAAGTCTTCAAGTGGGCAACACTGCATACAGTCATTACAAAGGTATCATTGTACTGAGTCATTGTAAAAGCATCATATTAAAATTTGTACAAGTGTCTATCTGCCAAGAGTTGAAGAGGCAATGTTGGGAGGTCTAGGATCATCATTAGGTGGTTGTGTCATAGTTGGGGTTATGGTCTTGCGTGTCTTCTTCTTCTACATCATTCTATATCATTGTAAAGTGGACCATTTTCCCTGGTACGGGAGTTCATTCTTCTATAGGGTGGTAGGGTGGTGCTATGTTGGTGCATGAAGTCACCAACAGGTTCAAGCTTGCGAAAAATTCAGGGTGGTATGGTGGTGCTAGGGTGAGTTGTAGCTCATTGGGTGTTGGGGCATCTGTTCAGTTGAATACTGAAGAATCTCGGGCATTGGAGCGTCCATCTAGTGGGAACTAGAGAAGAATGCTTTTATAGATTCTAGGAAGATGGAGCTTTCTTTTCAATTGGAGTTGAAGATTAAATAATTATTAGAAAAACATTCAGGTGGTTTTTGTCCCAGAGGGGGTTTCCACCTTAAAAAATGTGTGCATTTGTGTTCCTTTTGTTTACTACTATCATTGTACAAACACTGATAATAATTGAAGATTAACTAATTCTCTGAAAGATTAATAATAATACTAATTGAAAGGAATACTAATTTGTAATATCCCATAATAATTATAAAATAATAAATAATATATAAATAATATAATATAATTTAATAAATAAGTAAATAAATAAATAGTCAAGAGAATAATAAATAAATAATAAATAAAACATTAAACAATAACTGGAGCTCTAAATAAAATAGTAAATAATAAACTGGAGTCCTAAAACAATAAACAATGAGTAAAGTTAAAGAAAGAATTAATTAACAAAAGTAAATAAATTAACAAAGAGTTAAACTAAGAAACTAATAGAAAGAAAGTTAAACTAAGATAGCACTAAATTGAGTAAAGCTAAAAAAAAGTAAGAGAACACTAAATTAAGTAAAACTTAAGTTGCATGTTAACATAGTGAATGTGTGCATGTGGTTCCCATTCCATTGTTTGGTCTATTTAATAGACATTGAGGAAGATTCAAAGATCATTCATTCTTTCATCTATTCTCTGGAGAGAAAGGTATTGTGAGGCAAAGGATACCCTGGCAGTAGTACGTTGATTGAGGGCTCGGGGGTGGCCAGCTGTGGAAATATTACATACAGCTAAGCCTATGGTTAGGTGGAGAGTTGTCCCCAAAACCTTGTTGCGGCCAACAGGATTCAAATAGCGTGCAACCTTGGAGTCTCAAGTAAGGAATATCGTCATTACAGGTAAGTCTTCTTGCTCATGTTTCTGAAAATTCTAGGATGATTAGTTAAACAGTTTTTGGGTGATTATTCATTGTTGATGTGATATAATTAAGTGTATGTTAAATTGGGGTTATATGATAATTCACCCCCTCCCGCATTTCCAACAACGTCGCAGCTTGGTTCCTTCAATAGCAAGCACACCGAAGGAGGTCATGGAGCATACCAAGAATGGTGTACCTCTGTTCTGTTATCACTCATAAATTTGTGAAACATTTCTTGATAGGTTCATATAGGTCACTCGCCAAATGGATAAGGTCTCCTAAGCCATTTCAAGGTGGTGAAGGAAATTTTTTACATTGTAGCCTATACTAAGTTTCATGATCACCTCCATTTATGTCACTTCATGTCAAATCAGTCCTCATATGTTGTCAGTTGTCATTTCCCATGCATTCAAAATCAAAAGGGCGCATTTGTCAGCTTTTCAAATTTTCGTAGCGTTTTACACAAGAAAATAACAGTTTTTGCTACGAAACTGCCTAATAGTTTCGTGGCGAATCTGTCAGAGGCTTCACTAATTTCGCTATGAAAATCCACTTTTTAACCTGTCTTGTCAGATTTGTATGAGGTATCATTTTATGATTAGAGGAGTTAAGGTGGAGGTCATTCAAGTTTGTTATGATAAATTCAAACGTACATAGCCGTGTTTGATGTCATCATTACCTTTTTGGGCTTGTATGTGTCATGATTGAAGCTTGAGATGTCAGATAAACCATAAAACCTTACCTCAATTGGCATTTTGTCATATTGTGCTTTATCTTTGCATCTGAGTCAATTTCTAGAGAGCTGCTTCATCGAGCCAAGTAGGTGGTTGGCAAGTTTGAATTCTGTAGGTGTCATCAAGTAAGCTAGGCTGTGAAGACTATAAGACATCCATGGCTACAAGAAGAAAAACAAATAAGGGTGGACATTGTCATAGGTATGAGCCCATGGACATGAATTTACTCAATGAAGACCCTATTGCCATGGAGGTTTTCATAAGAACTGTTTGCTTGCAATTCTGTTAGAGGTTGCAGGGGTTTCATTTAGACGTTTCAAAGGATTTTTCCACCAGCTTCACAAGAACAACTTCAAAGGTTGGAATTCTGAACCTTACAGTAACACCAGAGAGCATCTCATCAACTATAGGAATACCTAGAGGAGGGGAACAATGGTTTAGAGGTATCAAATTCACAATGCCGGATTGCAAAGAGTTAATCGAGCAAGAACAAAGTGAAATTGACTTGACAAATTCTATCCCTAGGAGTTTCATGAAGGAAAATTATTCAAAGTTGTTGATGGTCATTCAGAAGTATTTCACCTGTGAAGGAAGGCTTCACATGGTCTACTCCTATCATTTCAGACTTCTTCTGCATTTTGTAGGTAATAGGTCACTTGACTTGCCTTTTTATTTATACAGAAGTCTAGGGAAAATGTCAAATAAGTTTCAAATCAAGACAGAAGGAAGTGAGACTTCTCTTTTTCATCATGGTTTAATTAAGATTTTAGTGTTCAAGGAATTGAGGAGGTTAGATAGAGATTGGACCTCATTATTGTTCATGAGTGGGTATGAAATTGATGTGGTTACTCCTAAGAAAGCCTCCAAACCTAGAAATACTTCATCACCAGCTGTGGCAGAGGAATTTGAAGAAGAAAATAGGTCATCTCCTCCAGAACCAGTGAGCATGGAAGCAGAACCTTTGTAGGAGACTGACATACCTCAAATAACACTGCAAAACAGAAGCAGACACTCAGCAAACAAGGCAACAAGAGAGTCACTAGGAGTCAGACATTGGCTAAAGGAAATTTGGAGGATATCCTACATGCAATTTCCATTGAACAGTCACCCATTGTGCAAGCTGGAGACATTGAAGATGGAGGAAGAAAGGTAAGACTGCTAAAAAACTAGATTTTGCAGGTGATGATGCTGGTTTCATTTTTCAACCTAGGAAGTCAATGACCAGACATGCAAGAAAGATCATGGAAAGCAAAGAGACTAAGGAAATCAATGAAGTTGTCTAGCCAACAAGCATCATAGATTTGTCTTCACTTGCAAAGGAGGAACTAGTTATCAAGGAAAGAAAGGGAAAAAAGAAATTGATTGAAAAAACATAAATAGAAACCCTCAAAGAGCAGTTGAAGGAAGCAGGTATAGAGATATTAGTTTTAAAGTTGGAGGCAAAGAAACACAGAGCTGAGAAGGTTCAATTTGAACAAATGAGGAAAATATGGGAAGAAAAAGTCACAAGTGTTTCAAAAACCTTGGACAATACAGAAAAGTTGATAAAATGGACTCAGCCACTAAGAGGAGAAGTCAAACACATCAAAAGTATAAACTTGCGCTTGCAATCCAAAAACAAGGCATTAAAAGACCAAGTGGAAGATCTTCAGGAGCAGCTGGATTTAATTCAGGTGGAATTGGAAAAGAAAGGGTTGAAGATGAAAGTGATAGAAGAACCCACCAGCCAATTGATTATAAATGAAGATGAAACACCACAGGAGTAAAAATTAAGTTGGAATGTGTTTGACAAGGTTCATAACATGCAGAGAACCCAAATTTTGCAGCTGGAGAACAATTTTTGAAAACAACCTTGAAAACAACATTTTTTGGTTTTTTGGACAGTTTCATAGCGTACCTCAGCCTTGAGGCCAGAAATATGCTAAGAAAATTCCTGTAGGTGCATTTTTGCCTTAAAAATTAGTCTTATCAAGTTTTATTAAGGGGGATTGACTGTTTGCAAGGTGTCTTGGCATAATGAAGGGGTTGGAATAGCAAAGGAGTCAAAGAGATAGATGGAAAAACAAGTTTTTAGACGCTACGAAACTGCCTAAACTGCCCTATTTTCATAGCAAGGAGCTTTTGAAGAATTTTGAGCATCTCAACAACACATTTTCCAACTGGAGACCTCCAGCATGTTAGTGGACCATACTAGCAGAGATTCATGGCTCAAAAGGAGTGCCATACAACCAGCTTATCAGTTAAAAAAACGTTTAAAGTGAAGGTCATCCATCCCTAAAAAGCAGAATTATGTTCCACAAATATAGGACTGTTTTTAAGATGTAAAGTGGTGGTGAATTATGGTGATTTGTCCTTCGAGCATGTGACATTAATTATGTAATTGTTTCACTGATAGGATAAATGAATGTAATAAATAGGAGATACATTCCTATTAGGAGTTTCTTTTCTTTAAAGGATAGCTGTCATTTTTTTGTTTCAAGTTAGTGGTTTCAGTTATGATAGATGTCAGAGTAGAATTCGAAGATCTAGCCAGCTGGGCTAATCATCTAATATTGTAAATAATGTCTATTTATAGACTAAACATCGAAGAGAAAAGGGTTGGAGAATATTGCACCAAATTGCTACTTGTATGTTTTACCCATTATCAGTAATACAAAGTGACATTCTACTTCCAGACCTGAGATTATCATGAGGTTTTTGATGTGTTATTGATCTGTATCTTATGTTTAATCACTTGCAGTAGGTTTTATCTCTAATTACTTAGAATTCATAATATTATGCTCTGACTTCCTTTAGGGGTGAAATTACTATGTTGTCCTATGTTATGTGTATGAATTATCTTTGTTAAAAACCTCTATCTGCCTCAACTTCCATCTGAAGAACTACTGTCACTAAGAGTAATGATGTTGACTCCATAGCCCAATGGTAGCAAGCCTTCATTTTTCAACCTGCAATCATACAAAACCAAGTTACAATTCATAGAGTTAGTAATCTAGTATTATCCTTATTCAAAATCATAAACCCCCTTTGAGAGATCCCTCTCAAACTGAAGAGGCTAGTCTTCAGTTATAAGTGGTTTGAAAGAGTTACATTGATTCGATTGATGAGCAGCCAATCAAGATCAATTTGGTGATAACATTTTGGTGCATCTGCCAGGATCCTAAAGACATATTTCCCGAAGTTTTTGTGCAAACAATGAAGCCGAACTCTTGGACGTAGCAGGAGCTCAGAATTTGTTCGAGGCCGCAACTACCTTGGTGACTCCATTTCAATTTTTCATGTTTAAAGGTGGCTTCGAGAAGGAGATATACAAGGAGCAATCCAAATCCTAACCCACCTACAATTGTGGATAATCCAAACACAATTTACAAAGGCATTCAAGGAAGCTTTTCAAAATCAGGTACTCCATCACACTTAAGAGCTTTGTCCTTTGAAATTGTAAGAAGTCTCGAAGATAAGAAATTTGATGATAAGATTAAGGAAGTTTTGTTTAGGTCTGAAATTGAAAATGAATTGACTGAGATTGTTATAGACCTACAAAGAAGAGGTATTGATACCTCAACCCTAGTGACCAAAAAGGAAAGAGAAGAATTCTGGGAGGCAGTTACATTGGAATTACTATTAGAAAGGGAGTTTTTTGATAAGTTGAAGGAATTAGAACCATTTGAATTCTTGCTAAGAAGAAAACATGGTTTTCCTTTACCTGAATGGAGCTCAGTTGTAACTGGACTACAAAGACCAATTACACCACCTCCTAACAGCTCATCTTCTACTATTGTTGTTTCTAGAAATACCATAGTCCCTGTTATCATGGCCAGAAATGTTCCACCTCCACCTGCTGCAGCACTTGCTAGATATGCCCCACTTGTTCTCTTAGCTGTCCTTAATTCCCTCCCAAGTATATACTCTGCTAGAATTAAAACTTTGGGGAGTGATGAAGAAATTACAACTGAGGAACATGTAGACCAATTCAATGATTTCATAGACAGAGAGGAAGTAGACCATGAAGATGTCAAAAGGAGACTATTTGCTCAAAGTTTCACTGGTGATGTTAGAAAATGGTTTAAAGCCTTAGCTCAAGGAAGCTTCCAGAATTGGAACCAATTTGAGGATAGTTTCTTGAGAAAATGGGGAAATAGAACAAACCTTGTGCAGACCCTTACTGAATAAAATAGTCTAAAAAGAGTTGTAGATGAAACTATCCAAAAAATTTCCAAGAGGTTTAACAAAGGTTATGATTCTATACCTGCTCATCTTAAACCTCCATAAGGAGCTGCTCAATTGCGCTATGCTGAGGCATTTGATTATGACTTCTCTATTATGCTTAGATAAAGAGAATCTCCTTCACTAGCAGAAATGCAGAATGATGTTGTGAAAGTAGAAGTTAATATGATAGCAACCAAGAAGTCTAAGATGGGTAAAACAAAATTAAAAGAAGAAGAATATCCTTCCACCTCATATGATAAGTTTGATTCTATGATGAAGATAATGGAAAAACTCATGGATAGGCTTGCCCTTGGAAATGCTTCTGCACCTCCTGCACAACATGAGCCACAATTTAGAAATCCACAGTTTAGAAGGCCTCAGAATCAACAAAGATAAAGAGAAAATATAAATAAGCCCGACCCTCAAGTGAGGCCTCCTTTTCAGCAAAACTTAATTGATGAAGAAGAAACTCAGCCTAAGATTCAAGAAGACTCTATTCACTGCCTAGATGAAAAAATGTCTTGAATGTTTTTTACTAAAGAAGAGCATGATGAATCTGTTCGTGATGTAAATAAGGGTGAGGGACCATCTGACTATCTTAAGGGTTATCAACATGCAATCTTTGAGATGCAGAAGCAATACAATCTTAGAACAAAAATGTTCCCATCACTGCAAATAAAACACAACCAAAGAGGGATACTCCTAAAGCAGTTGAGGCTAGAAAAGATCCACCACCTCCTCCCCTTGTCAAAGAGAGTGAAAAGATTAATTTTGTTTTCAGTTTGGAGAATGAAATTTCTAAAATCAATATCCCAGTCCCTTTTGGAGAAATTCCCAAGGTGAATAAGTACAGAAGTAAAATTGTGAAAATTTTGAATTCTCAACCAGGAGCTGCAGATATCCTTAATGTACAAGAAGGTCGTCCTACCATCTAATTGGGACCAAGATTGGAAGATGAGAAAAATGAAGAAGTACCTCCTTTCTATGTCATCCTTAATATCCATGACATGACCTTACACAATGCCATGTTGGATTCAGGGGCTTCTCATAACCTCATACCTAAGGTGATTATGGAGAGGATGGGTTTGGAGATCACTAGGCCATACAAGGATTTTTTTTCTTTTGATTCTAAAAGAGTGAAATGCATAGGATTGATAAAATATGTTGTTATTGGCCTAAAACAAGTGCCTGCCAAGACAATGGTAATGGAAATTGTGGTGGCAGATATTCCACCCAAGTTTGGCATGCTCTTATCCAGATCTTAGGCAGCAAAAATCAAAGGCACCATGTAGATGGACTTGACATATGCCGCCATTCATGTTTTTGGTGAGAAAAGAAGACTATACAGGGAGACTAAGATGGCCTATATGGTAAGCAACAAGGATAAAACACAGAATTTTCCAATTTATGCTGTTGAAACTGAATTAGTATCATCAATTCTTTCAATGAGCTAACCGATGAAGCAAAAAGTGAAGGGAAAGCAGAAATTCAGGAAGTTGAAAATCATCAAGTTGAAAATCAGGAAATCATAGAAGAAAAGGAAGAGGGATGGTGGTTGTTGCACTTTGATGGATCCACTGGAAGAGAGGGGGCTAGAGCAGGCTTTTGGATCACTACTCCTGATGATGAAAGTAAGTTTTATTCTTTCAAAATGAATTTTGACTGTACAAATAACATGGCTGAATATGAATCTCTGTTTTTGGGTTTGGAAATTTTGAAAAGATTCGGTGCCCAAAAAATTTCAATTTGTGGAGATTCTGAATTGGTAATTAAACAAGTTGAAGGAATATATCAAACCAAGGATGTGAGGATGAGATCTTACAGAAAGATGATCATGGAAATGTTGGAAAATTTTCAAGAATATTCATTTATTGTGAAAACTAGAGATCAAAACTTAGTATTTGATTCCCTAGCTGTTTCTGCAAGTTTTCTTGTCATCCTTGTCCATTCCACTTAAAAGTATGAGATTGAAGTGCATCATAGGCCTACCATCCCAGATAATTTCATCCATTGGAAAGTGTTTGAAGATGACCAACAAGTCAAAAATTTCATAGAGTTGAAGGAGGAGTTTGAAAGCACACAAGTAGATCAACAAAACATGCTTGCTGAAACTAAGGGTAATTCTGAAGTTTTGCAGTTGAAGAATAATTGTATACCCAGGGGTCTTATCCCACTTGAAAAGATTTTTGACCAAAATAATGTGTTCAAATCTCCTAGAATGCGGGCTGATGATGAAGAGGTAGAGACTTGTAATCTTGGTACAGTAGCAATGCCTAAAATGATAAATCTTTCTAAGTTTCTTTCTGAGGAAATGAAACAGAAATATATTTAGATGATGAAGAAGTACATTGATGTTTTTGCATTGGGTTATGCTGATTTGAAGAAATATGATCCTACTATTATCCAACATACTATTCCTATCAAAGAGAATGAGAAACCTTTCAAACATAAATTGAGAAGGATTAATCCATTGCTCATGCCTCAAATTGAGAAGGAAATTAAGAAGTTTTTTGATGCAAAAATTATTGTTCCTATCAGATTCTCAAAATGGCTTGCTAACTTGGTACCAATCAGAAAAAAGAGTGGAGAGATCAGAATCTGCATTGATTTCAGAAACTTGAACAAGGCTTCTCTGAAAGACAATTACCCTCTTCCTAAGATGGATCAAATCCTATAAAATATTGTTGGCTCTCAAAGGATGTCTATGCTAGATGGTTTTTCAGGATACAATCAGATATTAGTACACCCAAAAGACCAGGAGAAAACCGCTTTTACCACACCATGGGGGACATTCATGTATGCCAAGATGCCCTTTGGTCTGATGAATGCAGGAGCGACTTTTAAAAGAGCAATGGACATTGCCTTTGCTGAGGAGAAGGATAAGTTGGTGGTAGTCTATCTGGATGACATAACTGTATTTTAAAGAAAAGAGGAAGACCACTTGAAGCATTTGGAGAAATTTTTGCTGAAGTGTAGAAAATTTGGTATTTCTCTTAATCCCACTAAAATTATTTCTGCTCTAACTTCTGGAAAGTTGCTTGGGCATATTATATCAAAATATGGGATAAATATTGATCCAAAAAGAGTAAAGTCCATTCAAAACATATATCTGCCAAGGAACAAGAAGGAAATTAAATCCTTTCTTGGGAGAGTAAACTTTGTTAGAAGGTTCGTCCCAAACTTTGCTGAGATTGTCAAAGACATTACCAAGATGTTGAAGAAAGGAGCTAATATTAAATGGACAGTTGAAGCCAAGCAGTCATTTGAAGAAATAAAGAAAGCACTCACTGAGGCCCCAGTATTGACTAGTCCAAAATTTTCAAAAGAATTTCTATTTTTTACATTTGCATCTAAAAACACCACAGCAGAACCCTTCCTAACTCATTGCTGAAATGCAATATTTTAGAAAAACAAGCATATGCTTTGATCAAAGCCATTAAGGATTTCAGAATTTATATTATGCCTTCTCCTGTTATAGCATTTGTGCCTAGCATTGTGGCGAAGGACATATTTACACAAGCTAATCCCGATGGAAAAAGAGGGAAGTGGATAGATAATTTGCTGGAGTATGACATAGAAATCAGACCTAAAAAATTGGTGAAAGGACAGGGGTTGGCAAAGCTGATGGCACAATCTAATTTTGACTGTCTTGACATGGATTTTATTGCAGAAATTTCAAATTTATCAGAGGAAGATGAAGAGTTGATTTCTATTGAAGAGAAGTTTATTTTGTCTGAATGGTACAGGGAAATTATCTTTTTCTTGCATCATCATGGAGTTCCTGTAGAATTGACTAAATTAAAATCAAGGTTTGTGAAGCTGAAATCTCTAAGATACTACATTATAGATAAGAATATATATTGGAAAGATATTGGTGGCATTCTTTTGAATTTTTTGCTGGAAGAGGAAGTTGAAAAGGTCATTGAAGAGTTTCATAAAGGAGATTGTGGAGGAAATCACTACTAGAAGGCCACAGCAAATAAAATTCTCAGAGCAGGGTATTATTGGCCTACCATGTTCAAGGATGTTTACAAGAAGATAGCTGCCAGCCATGAATGTCAGATTTTTGATGGTAAGAAAAAACTAGTTCCTTTACCCTTGATGCCAATTTATGTTGAGGCACATTTCCAACATTTGGGGCTAGATTTTATTGGTGAAATACACCCATCATATTCATGGCAGCATCATTGGATCCTAACAGAAACAGATTATTTCACTAAGTGTATTAAAGAAATCCCAACAAAGCAGGCAAATGATTCAGTCATCATCCAGTTCTTAGAGAATAACATATTGTCTAGGTCTGGATGTGCTATGAATATTATTACTAACAATGCATAGGCTTTTAAATCCAAAAGGTTGATTAGCTTTTTCTTCGTATAAATTATATGCACTAAGCATGCATATGTCCAAGATCCACCTGATCTCACACTATTTAACTTTATGCAAGATATTGAATCTATTCCACTTGTTAATCTTTTGCGGAAAAAATTAATTGCACACACATGTGAAGCATAAACAAAAATTATCAATCGCACATAACACAGTTTTTAACTGGGAAAGCCTGAAGCTGAAAACCCCAACTATATATTATGTAACATGGAGATCATATGAAAATCTCATACAAAAATACAAAGCTTATCACAAGCTCTTAGTACAGTAGAATCGTCATACACTATACAGGCCTAACCTTTCCAATCCATGCACCAATCTATGCCACCTGCTAGCCTGCCTCCACTGCGCAATCTCTGCCGAAGAATAGCTCTGAATGAATTCGAATTACTCTTGGATTGACTACGCAATCCTCATTGGCATCTCCACTGTGTGTTTGATGCAATCAATGCATCACTAATAGTCACAACATATAGTCTATCTTGCCCTTTCACCTATCTCTCCACTGGTCTCCACTGAAACTGCCATGCACTGTAGTTAACTGCTGTAATGTTCAGTTGATTAATGAGTTATTATTTTTTGAATTAATTAACTAATTAATTCACTCCACTCTCACTAGTGTATCAATCAGTTAGACTAGATACAACTAGCTCAACTGAGTCTAACTGAGTTAAATTGAATACAACTCCATAACTACTTCTTCCAACTATGTCATAATTTTGCCACTTGAGTTATAACTGAGTCCTCCATGCAATAGCTCCAGTAAACCCTCAAGAATAGCGAAATTCCTTCTGTCAGCTGCTGTGCCACATTTGTGCACTGAACTGAAGTGCTCCAAGAGAATAAGTTGTTGTTTAGAGTCTGATTATTATTAAGAGCTAATAATAATCGACATGCATCTACTTTTAGATCAGCGATCTATAAATATACTTTGCCCAATATTCTAAAAATAGAATTTCATCTATTTTTCCAACTTGATCAACCATCCACAAATAACATCCTGCAACTTCTGAAATATGATTGACATGTATAAAAATATACTTGTGCCAAAAATAGCCTACGAGCCCACTTAGTGAAGGCGAATCTTTTCACTAAGCTCATCATCTTGTTGAATCTCAACACTCCCTATCAACAAGATAGGGACTATCCTTCACCCCGATCCTGCCTCTATGGTATTCGAATTTGCTCCTGGTGAGCGCCTTCGTCAAAATATCTGCATCCTGATCCTCCCTGGGAATGTACTGAAGCAACATGATCTTCCACTGCACACAATCTCTGATATGATGATACCAGATATCAATATGTTTAGATCTATCATGAAACACGAGATTAACCAAGAGTTTAATGCAACTCTGATTATCACAATGAATCACCGTGGGATCTAAATGTGAACCGAACAAACCAACTAGAATATTCCTCATCCAGATAGCCTCACATGCAGCTAAACTTGCTGCCATGTATTATGCTTCCGTTGAACTGAGTGCCACGGATCTTTGTTTCCTGCTGTACCAAGAAACTGCCGTAGATTCGATACTGAAAATCCCCCTTGATGTGCTCTTTCTGTCTGTTGGGCTTCCTACCCAATCTGCATCCGTGAATCCATGCAACTTCACCTCATCCGTCTGTCTGTACCATAAACCATACTCAGATGTGCCCCTGAGATATCTCAAGACATGCTTGCCTGCCTTCCAAAAGAGCTTGGTAGGCTTAACCATCGCTTATGAAAGCTGGTTCACAGCATAACATATGTCCGGTCTTGTATTGACTAAATACATGAGAGAACCCACCAACTGTCGATAAACAGTGGCATCCACTACCTCTGCCGATGTAGCATCCTCTTTCTTCCAATTTCCTAGAAGAGGAGTGTCGATAGGCTTGGAGCATTGCATGTGAAACTTCTCCAGTATCTCCCGGGCATACTTGCCTTGAGACACAAATAGTTCACCTTCCCGCTGCCATATTTCCAATCCAAGGAAATAATGAAGGAGGCCTAAATCCTTCATATCAAACTCTTTTGTAAGATCAGCTTTGCATTAGTGTATCAAATTCTCATCACCTGTTAGTATCAAATAATTAACATTAAGTACAATGATCAAAAGCTTACCCTCAACCATAATCTGGTACAGGTTTGCATTCGCCTCACTCTTGGTGAAGCTAAGTCCAATGAAATAGCTGTCGATCCGAGTGTATCAAGCATGGGGTGCTTGTTTCAGCCCATACAACGCTCTTTTGAGTCTGCACACATGCGACTCGCTGCTGAAGATCTGAAATCTTTTAGGCTGCTTAATGTACACCTCTTCCTCAATGATCCCATTAAGGAACGTCGTCTTCACATCCATCTGATGAATGTGCCAACCCATCTGCACTGAGAGAGCAAGGATGGTCCGCATGGAAGAATATCGTGCGACAGGTGCAAAGGTTTCTTCATATTCGATCCCCTCAATCTGTGAGAAGCCCTGGGCAACAAATCTTGCCTTATACTTCTCAACGCTCCCATCAGCAACTTTCTTTACCTTATACATCCATCTTGATCCTACAACTGATTTTCCCACTGGCCTTGGAACAATCTCCCAAGCACTGTTTCTGACAATGGATTCATACTCCTCCACCATGGAATCTACCCATGTGGGCTCCTGCGCTGCTTCTTCAAAAGAAGATGGCTCTGTCACAATACACTTGCTCATAAGAGCCATGTATCCATTATATCGGTTAGGTGACTGTCTCTGTCTGCGCTGTGATGTAGGAACTCCTACATTCTGTGCCGCATCCACCTTCAGTCTCTCAGCTTCTGTGGTACGCTTCCTGCCTTGTCTGATGTTTGGTTCTGCATGAGTGGAATCCTCCACTCCATGAATCTCCTCTTGTGGTTGATCCACATCTAGAGGCTCATCTTTGGGAACAAGAATTTCCTCCTCCGCATGCAAGTGTAGCTCCCTCTCAAGAAACAACTGCATGGCTTTCACCTTATTGAATTTTATATCTCGTCGCATAACAATCATCCAACTATTTGGCAAATACACACGATAGTTATGGGGTGTTTCTGTGTACCCCACAAATATCCCAACTTCTATAGTCAGCTCTAACTTCTTCCTGGCATCCTTTGTCACATGAATGTAAATAGGGGAGCCAAAAATCTTCAAGTGAGAAATATCAGGCTTCTTACCAGTAAAAGCTTCCTCGGGTGTACTCATGCCAAGTACTCTATGAGGAAAATGGTTTTTCACATAAACCGCAGTGTTGCATGCTTCTGCCCACAAGTGTGTCGATAGGCCCTGGTCATTCAACATCGCTCGTGCAGCACCCACGATCGTTCTGTTCTTTCTCTTCGCAACCCCATTCTGCTATGGGTTATGAGGCGCTATGAGTTCTCTTCGAAATTCCTTCTTTGCTACAAAATTATTTGAATTCACCCGAGATGTATTCACCACCATTATCGCTCCGTAGAGCTTTCACCTGCGTCCCCGACTCCTTCTCCACCAATGCCTTGAACTCACAGAACTTTGAGAACGTTTCACTCTTCTTCTGCATGAAGAAGATCCAAAATCTATGAGAAAAGTCATCAAAAAATATCACATAATACCTGTGTTTTGCTGTTGAAGCAACCGAGAATGGTTCACACATGTCTGTGTTAATTCTCTCTAGGATCATCGAAGCACGGTTATCCTTCTCATGAAAGGTGGTCTTTACAAACTTACCCATTGTACATCCTTTGCACCGATCTGACTACGCAAGAGTACCCTTGGGAAGTCCAGTAGAAATTTGCTGCAAAATTTTCAAAGCGCCATGGTGAAGATGGCCCAATCTCCTGTGCCATAATTCGCCCTCATCGCGGCTCACCACTTCTTCTACTTTTCCCACCATTGCAGCGTAGCCATCTACCTCCAACTTGTAGAGATTCTTGATTCGAACCCCTATCTTCTTGGTTTGACTTGTTGTTTTATTTCAAAGGAAGGATTTTCCCTCACTAAAAACAACATCATAACCTCTGTCTTCCAGCATTGCGGTCGAGACAAAGTTCTTCTTCAGACCTGGAACATGCATGACATTCTTCAACAAGAATGGATTATTGGAATCCCTCTCAAAGGTAATGGTCCTAATGCCAGTCGCATTGTACCAACCATCGTCGTCCGTCTCTATATGCATCTAGAGGTCCTTCTCCTCCAAGTCACTAAACAACTCTTTGTCTCCCGTCATATGGAAAGACGCACCACTGTCAAGATACCACACCGATCCCATGCAGCTTGAAACCAAGCATGCGATCAAGGAAAAATCCAACTCAAATTGCGAGGCTAAGGCCTCTCCAGCTGTAGATCCAGCAGCCTGCTTATTCTTCTTCTTCTGTGGATAGTTAGTGGCGAAATGTCCATGCTCGTGATAGTGAAAACACTTCACTTTGAACAAGTCCTGCTTCTTGCCTTTCGCACTGGACTTAGAAGGGTTTTTCTTCCCCTTCCCTTTCCTTGCTTTGGCAGCCAAAGAACAATTTTTTTCATCTTCATTTTTCGATGAAGATCCATCCCTGGTACCCTGCCTTATCTCCTCTTGCACAAGATCTGACCAAAGTCGCTCCCATCCTGGCAGTTTCTCCTGTCCATTGACAGAGTCTTCGTAGCTATGCCAACTCTTCGGAAGCCCAAGGAGAGCCAAGCTCACCAAGTCTTCTTCATAAACAGTAACCCCCACACTTCCCAGCTCATCCTTGCAGTGGAAAAACTTCACGAGGTATTTTGGAATACTGTCGCCTTTCTCCATTTTTATTTTTCTGAGCTTATCTTTAAGTGGCAACTTCCTCTGGTCACTTCTGCTTTGGAACAAATATGTCAAAGCCTTCCACATTAAGAATGGAGTGTCTTTCCCATGAAGACTGGACACAATATGGTTCTTCACACCTTCCAACAAAATCCTCCTCGTCTTTGCAGTCTGCTTTTTCCATGCATCAAGTAATGCAACATTGCTAGATCCCAGCTTAGGAACATCGCTATTGATGAACTCCTTCAGCCCATTATCCTCCAGCACCGCCTCCATCTTTTCCTTCCAGGCTATGTAATTTGAGCTCCCATCAAGGGCATACTCCAATCTCAACCCGTTGAAAGACATTTCAATGTATACTTGATTTCTGCACCAAGAATCTTCTGTAGCAAATTCGAATTGTCCACCAGCACAAACTCACTTCACAATTGCAATCTTCAATCAACAATGCTCCGATACCATGTAGAAATAATATACACTAAGCATGCATATGTCCAAGATCCACTTGATCTCACACTATTTAACTTTATGCAAGATACTGAATCTATTCCACTTGTTAATCTTTTGCGGAAAAATTAATTGCACACACATGTGAAGCATAAACAAAAATTATCAATCGCATATAACACAGTTTTTAACCGAGAAAGCCTGAAGTTGAAAACCCCAACTATATATTATTTAACATGGAGATCATATGACAATCTCATACAAACATACAAAGCTTATCACAAGCTGTCAGTGCAGTACAATCGTCATACACTATATAGGCCTAATCTTGCAAATCCATGCACCGATCTATGCCACCTGCTAGCCTGCCTCCACTGTGCAATCTCTGCTAAAGAATAGCTCTGAATGAATTCGAATTAATCTTGGATTGACTACGCAATCCTCATTGGCATCTCCACTATGTGTTTGATGCAATCAATGCATCACTAATAGTCACAACAGATAGTCTATCTTGCCCTTTCACCTATCTCTCCACTGGTCTCCACTGAAACTGCCATGCACTGTAGTTAAATGTTGTATAATTCAGTTGATTAATGAGTTATTATTTTATGAACTAATTAACTAATTAATTCACTCCACTCTCACTAGTGTATCAATCAGTTAGACTAGATACCATGTAGAAATAATATACACTAAGCATGCATATGTCCAAGATCCACTTGATCTCACACTATTTAACTTTATGCAAGATACTGAATCTATTCCACTTGTTAATCTTTTGCGGAAAAATTAATTGCACACACATGTGAAGCATAAACAAAAAATATTCAATCGCACATAACACAGTTTTTAACCGAGAAAGCCTGAAGCTGAAAACCCCAACTATATATTATGTAACATGGAGATCATATGACAATCTCATACAAACATACAAAGCTTATCACAAGCTCTCAGTACAGTACAATCGTCATACACTATACATGCCTAATCTTGCAAATCCATGCACCGATATTTGCCACCTGCTAGCCTGCCTCCACTGTGCAATCTCTGCTGAAGAATAGCTCTGAATGAATTCGAATTACTCTTGGATTGACTACGCAATCCTCATTGGCATCTCCACTGTGTGTTTGATGCAATCAATGCATCACTAATAGTCACAACAGATAGTCTATCTTGCCCTTTCACCTATCTCTCCACTGGTCTCCACTGAAACTGCCATGCACTGTAGTTAACTGTTGTATTGTTCAGTTGATTAATGAGTTATTATTTTATGAACTAATTAAATAATTAATTCACTCCACTCTCACTAGTGTATCAATCAGTTAGACTAGATACAACTAGCTTAACTGAGTCTAACTGAGTCTAACTGAATACAACTCCATAACTACTTCTTCCAACTGTGTCATAACTCTGCCACTTGAGTTCTAACTGAGTCCTCCATGCAATAGCTCCAGTAAACCTTCAGGAATAGCATAATTCCTTCTGTCAGCTGCTGTGCCACATCTGTGCACTGAACTAAAGTGCTCCAAGAGAGTAAGTTGTTGTTTAGAGTCTGATAATTATTAAGAGCTAATAATAATCAACATGCATCTATTTTTAGATCAGTGATCTATAAATAGACTTCACCCAATATTCTAAAAATAGAATTTCATCTATTTTTCCAACTTGATCAACCATCCAAAAATAGCATCCTGCAACTTCTGAAATATGATTGACATGTCTAAAAATAGACTTGTGCCAAAAATAGCGTGCAGGCCCACTTAGTGAAGGCGACTCTTTTCACTAAGCTCAT